>CM052318.1:18710914-19255984 GCA_028455605.1 Lasioglossum malachurum | reverse complement strand
TGGCGATAGTGTTATAAGGCAATTACAGAATGGGTAATGTCAGCATTCTACTATATTTCTTCTTCTACTTGACGACAAGTATCTGGTCGGTGGTGGAACTTTTAGCGGTGTGGTATATCAGATCACTGTAAATTCCACGTTATCCCAGCGCCCAGTCGCGCCCGGTTACTGGTCTCGCTGAATAGCACAGGGGCTGGCAGTCTTTAATAGTATCTCGTCGGTGGTGCAGTATCTCGTCGGTGGTGCAGATACGTGCTGCCAGTTGCAGTTAACTCAGAAACCTGTATTGAGTGTCTATCTCAACATACAAGATAAAAAATTACTTATTGAAATTAAAAACATCCACATATCCGATGAATAAAGTATGAATGAATCAATGAATCAATCAGTCGGCTCGAATGGCAAACAGGGACGATCAATTTATAGGATGACGTAATTCTACCTGTACTGTAATAATTACGTAACTCGGATTTTTATTAATAGTTGTCGTGGTTTTATCGTAGGCAATATTTCATACAACGACAAGTTGCAGGATTAACTGAAAAGGCAATTTACACTTTGTCAGTGTACTCTACAGTTTATCACATGCGAATTTTTAACGCTGTGAGCTTAAAATAGAAGCCGGGTAAAAATAATCTTCAGTTTCACGAACGGCGATTCCCATTACTACCCGGACTTCGTTCAAAGGAGAATAACATTTTTAAAATCGGGCTAGTCGACCCGAAATTTTTTTAGAAGATGAGCGGATCAGTTGAACAGAAGATTGGTGGATTTGAAAAATTCTACATACTTTCTAAAAGATAAGCATAAATCTTGTTCTTTACATGTTTATATTACGAAATATATTGCCCTGGTTTTATGCGGCTTTCATGAGCACTGTTCTAAAAATCAACATGATAATATATCGTACATGGAGGATATGAAAAGACTTGTCTCGTTTGGTCAGATTTGCAACTCGAAAACGACGTTCGTTGCATAAGACGTAGAATTCGCAGCAGGAATATTGCAAAATCATAATACACGTTTACCCAAGCGTTCTCTCCACACGATAAATGAAATGTTTTGCGAAACATCCAACACAAACACGTAGAAAGCGTAAAAGAGCGTTAAGGGAAATTCGCAGAAGTGGCGCGCGTCATTTCGAGCCGCGCGCGTGCAAACATCAAACCTCGTTAAATATCGTTTGTTTGTGTTAAAACAAAGGCCGCCGTTTCGAGCCACAAACAATGAGCTTAAAACCGCAAACAATCCCCTCTCCAGAATCAACGGAGCCACGGTAGAAACCAGTTGAATCTATCGCAAACTAAACAAAACGCATTGTTCGAGTCACGGGCAGCCCACGCGTCGGCGAATTCGCAATTAAATGTATCGAATGAGTATAACTCATTCCGTAACAGCGTGATGAATGAGTGTTGCTAAAAATATTAGCAGAAGAACAGCTGCCCCGATTGACTACAAAAATTCTCTGAACCGGAAATTCCATCGAACCGGACTGATTTACAGCGAAAGGTGGCGCCCACCACATAATTCCTGTTCGTACACGCATACTATGCGAAGAATACGAGTCCGCCATTGCAAAACAGAGGCGAGAAGACACGCAGCAGCTGGCTATGTTTCAAAATATCGTAGCGCCTACCCGAGTTTTTCTTTCCGATTTATTCGGTCATGGTCTACAAACAGCTTCGCGATCACTGTACAAAATTGACCAGGGTAGTGTGCAAATCATTTTACTTATAAATGACTGAATCTCTTAGGCGGTGAAATAAATATTGAAGGGAACGAGCCACACGTTTTGCGAAAACTATAGATTGTTCGCAGACGGTCGATTGCAGGGGTGGCTTACGTAACGCTATCGCGCAAGCTGGAGGGCACACGTAATACGTAATCTTGTTAAGAATTTTCTTGGAGGTAGTACCACACAGTCGTAAACTATAGTTAGATCGCCGGAGCACATACTAAAGCAGAGGACGGTCCAAAGAATGTATTTTTACTGTTAACGCGACGCATAACGTTCAAGAAAATATTCCAGGACCGCTCCACGATATCGATCCTACAGTTACTTTCTACGGTCTTTTATATTCCACTCAAGTTTTCACAATTTTTATGCAAAGAGACATTATCAGCAGGTTGGCAAACCACGATCAAAACGAACTCAGCCGAATCGATTTAAATTTAAGGAACACTTAAGCCGAATGAAATCAGACCCGCATTTGCATAAGTTGATTAACCATGCAAATCCTTGTTACATACATTTTCCGTCCCAACTTCGCGACAGGGCTTAATCCGACCTGCAACCCCTGTCTCCCGGAATTTTCATCCCCTTTGGCGACCTTTTAAATATTTCCACTGTAATATTTAACCGTGTTCTTTTCTTCTGTTTTCTTCTGCTTAAATTTGTCTGTAAATGTTATTATGACTTGTTTATTTTGACATAATGTGCCAAAGTATTATTGTAGAATTTTTCCTGTTGAGAACCACGCGAGGGTAAAATTCGTATAGCGAAGACCACACAGAACCCAAAAATGAATAGACAGCACTCCGCGTTAATTTCCTGCAGGAACCGATTAATAACACAGCTGGTTTTCCACGGAACGATCAATCACCTGAAATAACAACTATAGCAAGCCGACGATAGACAACGCATTTCCCGGCGAGCATCATCCCTCTTTAACAGCGTGACGTAGCAGGAAACGGGTCGATCGTGCCAAGGGAAAGAAAACGAATTAAAGATCCAATTTTACTAAACTTCTGCAGAATTTGCGTATCAAACGAGCCGTGACTGCTCGCACATGTCGCTATAATTTTAACGACGCGTGCCCCGAGGGCTCCCCGTGCCTTCCTATTCCTAAGGGTGGTTTAGAGGTGGATAGGGGTGGAAAAAAAGAGACCGCAGGGTTACTCGTGACTGAACACCGGACCGGATGCGATTTTTTTCGTTTCGCTAGGGAATTGCCTACGAGACCGTACGTAGAACTCGCCTCGCTACTGTTCCTCGTTGGGCATTGTTCAACGGGAAATATTCAGCAGAAGTCGGGTCACGGTCCGTCGAAATGCCTTTGGACCCGGGGCAGATCATAAAGGAAGAGTCAAATTTGGATGCCGAGGCTAGAAAGAGCTGCGCACCCGGCGATCGAAAATCGATAGACACAGATGCACCGATGCTTTTGTTAACCCTGTAGTCGTGGGATCAGAAATGATGGAACTCGGGGAAGATTAATGCTCGATGAACGATCTCTCGTGTGGAATTATATTCGTGATGCATTCGTATGAATGATTATGAATAAAACACAGCTGGCTAAAAGTAAACTGTAAATAAACGATGAATGAAAACAGAACGTTTTGTGCACCTATTTACGAAGAACGGACGGGGGTTGATTTGCATTCCAGTCCCCTGTAGTTACCAAGAAATCCGAACGATATGAAAAAGATCAGTAAATAATAGATGAATGAAATTTATAGAATACTTTTTTGTGTATCAATGAACGTACGAGGGTTGCTTTTGCATTCCAACCGCCCATAGTTACCAAGAAATCCGAACGTCTGTCGAACATCCGTTATTAGGATATCGTCAGACGGCTCTCCCAGCGTCTTGCCCCTCTTCCAGACCTTAAGGAGAACCTCTTCCACTTCATTGTTCAAGGAGAGGTACCAGAAGTGGCTAGGACGGTCTCTTCTGCACGCCATTGGCCCATTGTACGGGGCACGTGCATCTGCGCCAGGAAGGCTCCTTTTTCCACGGATGTACACCGGTTGTCATCGATCTCCCGTTGTTCGCAAATCAAGGAGGAGACTCTGGACACTCGCTGAAATAGGGCCACGTCCGTCCAGACCAGGAAGAGACCGTTGCATCTGCCTCTCTGCTGCACACGTGTCCTCCGGAGGATGCATCTTCAGGAAGAAGCGCGTGATGAGTCGAGCTGTTTTCGCTTCCTCTCTCTCACAAATCACTCGGATTCCTTTTAATGCCTGCTCGGCCCCTAATGCACGCCATTTGTCACTTTTGTCGGTTCGAGGATCAACCCGACTTATCATTGCTCGGCTCAAGTTTGACGGTTTTATGGTGTTTTTTTTATGGGACGACGACGTAAGACGTTGGGGGACTACTTGCGATTAATTTAGACATTTTGGAGCACGATACTGCAGGTTTTCACCCAAGACATTCGAATATTGAAGCATAACAACGTATAAAAGGGCTGATCATTTTCTGTAAAAAATTATTCAAGATGTACCTAGCGTTTCTCAATTTTTTTTTCACTCCTCGAACTAATTCTTGCTACAAAATTGTATTGCATTATCCTACACGTGCATCGATGTACTCAATTTGATATTACAAAACAGTATTACTTTCCTGTACTTGTGTACCTACCTTTATGTATGTACTTTACTGCTCAAGCGTAGCTCCTCCCGTGTACACAACGCGAATATACAGTAAAGGAAGACGAAGAACCCGAAGCAGTCTATTACTGAGGAGTTTGTACTCGAGATTGCTTGATTAGGGTAGCAAATTAATTTCAAAGTTCCTCGCGTGGATCGAATGGCTGGAGATCCCTGGACCACCCTAAAACAGCACGTGCACAGCATTTTTTCGTGTTGCAGAAGGGTGTTGCAGGGAGACAGGGCGGTTTTCCCTTCTGTGTGCCCTCCCCTTTAATCTTTGGCTGGGTTTCTTCTATAGTGATTTCGACAGCTGCTCCTTTCGAACTGCGACACGGGATTTTCTTTGATTTCCATGGTTGATTTCCTGAATTCGGTTGGAGGGTGCCTTTTATCGATGCAGGATAAACTTGTTTGTTCTCGAGACTGTCGCATTCTCGAAATATTGGATAAAATTCAGAGAAACTACAGAAATAATATTTATTACAAAAATCCACTAATTTGATAAGTTGTGAATGGAAGAATTATTTCCAGAAACGCATCCTCGTTAAAATGAGTAGGTCAAACATAAAACAGGAAAAACATTTAATGAATTTAAAACTAATGTGCTATTACTTTCAGCTCACTGCAATTAGTTAAAAAATAGATAAAAATCTGTGTAGCACCTGAGTCCTACAATTAATGCATAAAATTTTCATTGTGTATTTTTAGCCGCGATGTAATTGTCGCTGATTATTCTTCCCAACGAGTTTCGCGTACGTAATATTTCTTGTTTCGGCCATGTAATTTTATCTGGTCGATTTATCCGAACGTGTACAGAATATTTCTCCTCTTCTAGAGCTATTATGTTTATGGCGACAGTTTGGGTCAGCTATAGTCGATGCTGGGGGCTGGTAACAATGTGGCAAGCTTATCCGAAAATCACAATTTCCACGCTTTCTCTGTTCCGTTTCCCACATTTAATCCCGGGTCTCTGATTCTTGAGCCATCGAACAGATCGGCAGGCGATCCCGACAGCTGTTCCCATTGTCCTTCGATGGCTGTCGATTCTCCATCGAATCTTTCCGGAAACATTTGTCCCCGAATCCTCCATATGCATCGAACGTGGTAATTGGATCTGTACTGTGCTTTCGACGGCTTGTTATGTCTCTGATACATGAATTGCCACGAATATGTTAACACTGGATCCTCCATTCAAAATTGATTACTAGACTTGCGGAATTCTTCTTTTGATTATCTTGTTAAGGTGAAACTAATACCCTGGTGGCCTTAAATAGTTTTAATACCTTCACTGTTTGAAATTGTACGTACCCATTTTTGTCATAAATGCATAAAATCCGCAGTCTATTGATTGCAAAAGAATACAAATTCATTTCCTCTAGAAAGAAAGGCATATTCGGTAGACGTTATCGAAAATGTTCGCTACGAGTCTGACTCGTTAAAATACGGCAAGGGGTTGATGAATTCCAGCACAAACAACAACAGCCGATAATCGAAATTAAAAAATCGTTCAAAGAGAAAGTTTTCGCTCCGACAAAGCAATTTCCCTCGATCAGCATCGTAGTCCCACAGCAAAAAACAGAGAGCTGCTCGTTACAACAGCTCGCCATTCACGGCCGCCACAATCGAGTAGCTCGGCCCCAAGGCCATTCTTAATCGCCTAACGCGTGCCGCTCGAGGTCCACCCCCTACACTCGCTTAGGGGATGCCGATTTCCGGGGGTAGCGGCGACGCGTACGGCTAGGCTCTCGCCGTTTAGACTGTCAATGTTAGGGACCGGGACTGACAGCAGGCTGGTTGTCGGCACACGTCGACGAATGGCCGACAGGAGCGGTGGTAACGGTGCGTGTTGTCTTCAGTATCGGGCACGCAGCCAACCAGAGCACTCTCTGGTTCGTCACCGTGTGCCCCCGTCGCATCGAAAGGGCGGGAATCAGTTTTCGCATTAAACCACCGGCGACAATTCGTGAACAACAAAATCCTCGAACGGAACGTGTTGCTCCAGTTTCTCGCGAGTACCATCCGCGAAATTGCGGAGCCGAAACGAATATCGGGAATTTATACTAGCTTTCTATCTGCCGTGGGAATCGGAACGACCGGTGTATATTTCATCCCCGATATTGAAGTCCCAGTGAAGTGTGGCCACTCTGCGAAATGAATATCCGGAGTTTGTCCTCCGCGAATTGTTGTGTGCCATTTCCGCGAGCCCCGGAAGTGAGACTGCAGCTTTTACCGGTAAGGGTCGTGTCCTGGTCGAAATATTTGTGCGAGCGTTGAAACGCGTTGCTACTCGGTGGAAGTTTCACAGAAGCTTTAAAGAAGAGCGACTTCGAACTTCGTGTCTTTGTGGAGTTATTTTTGCAAGCGTTGCGGCAGCTTCGTCTAATTTTCTAGATCAACTGGTGGCCGGTGGCAGCTAGGATCTTCTCGGAGTGGGACTGTTCGAAAGATCCTGGAAATGAGATTACAGCTTTTATGGGCCGTGTCTTTGTGGAATTATTCCTGCAAATGTTGCAATTAGCTCTGACTAATTAAGAGGAAAATCAACCGATCGTGTAAGCTTTGGATCATTGAACAAGCAACTAGCTTGGTCTGGGTATCTAGATCAACTGACACTGGAAGCTGGAGTCTTCGAGAAGCGATACTGTTCGAGAGGTTCGCGAAGGGTGCAAGTAAAAGCGTTTCCGACGTTGAAGAAGAGAAACTTCGAAAGGAAGCGGGCACAGCGATGAACGGTTTCTTTCCGGTGATTTATCGCGGAGGAACGTATCCAGGTTTTCGGAGACTTTGGTCGACTCTGGCGAGTTCGTGTCCGTTCTGAAATTTACAGGGATTTGTGGATGAACGGAGGACTCGAGGAGGATCTGTTTGCGATGTCGTCGGCCGCGGATTGGGTCACCGGGAGGCGGTGAACACGGAATGCTCGCGGTTAGGATGACATTGTACGGGATCGTGGAAGAACATCGACGAATGTTGGTCGACAGCGGCTGATAGCGGGGAATTGGATTACAGAAACATGATTGCGCGCGGTTAATCGATCTGTGCCTTTCGAAGCTAACAAGAGAAAAAGGTGTTACCGAGCTTCCCGTTTCTATTTCGAAGCTGATCGCGATCCTGTTAATCCCGAAGGTTCGATCTGCGCAACGTAGCTCGTGTATATTTTTGCAGAGAAATTTATCAGAATTTATTTATATATTTACGGAGGAATAATAGTATATTTATCGTGTGTCTGAGCACAGAGTATTTTTGTAAATTATTGTAGAGAAGGATCGAATTTCTGTATGAATTTTCGGAGAGGAGGCTTGTGAAAGTATAAAAAGAAGACTGTGTTTAGGAGGAGTATGATCGTCCGCGTCATTTCTCCCGATCGTCAGTACTCCGATGATCTATTTTAGAAAAGCGCGTCTCGCTCCGAAAATAAAAGAAAAATCGGAGTACTTCTAACTGGGTCATCGACGGAGAAAAATCGCCGGAAGCGTGTCGGAGACTGCTCCGATCCTCTGGGATTTCGAAAATCCTGATTAATTCGAGAACGGAAAGCGACGACGACGAAATTATTCTACGTCAGCCTCGTTCGCAAGATATTTTACCTTAAAATCTGCACAATTATATTTGGCAAGAGACAATCAAGTCAAGCAAGTGCAAAAATATTGAAACGCTCCCGGACTTGTTCAAATCTCAGCATAAAAGTTCTCCATTCTTCATCCACACGTCTGAAGATCCCAAGATCATTTCAAAGTCAAACTTCGAAAGATTTATCAGTCAGTTCGATTCGGGAATCGGACTAACAACAAGATAAATAGAGAACCACGTAGAGGAATAATAATCAGTGAAGACAAATTTGCGCGGGTGGCGGAGTCGAACGCGACCCGGATACTTCACTGTACCAACAAACCATCGAGGGAACCTGAGGATGCCGGGAACCGGACAGCTACAGGCCGAAAATAAAGAGAGCAGCGATTTTCATCGACAAATAACCGTCTCTCTTCAGTCTTCCGAGGATTAGCCGACCTGCTGGCCGCGGACGCTGCTACTCGATCATGACCGAATGAATCTTCTGGAGTCGCTATAAAAACAAGGTGGGTCGGCTCAAACGCGGATCATCTAGGGTTTTGTGTATTTTGTGCCATCAATTAAGGTCGCGACGACAAAGTGCTTGTAAAAATTGTTCGAAACCGGACGTCTGTGATTTATGTTCGTTCGTCATCGTGACTGCTTCGAGAGCGTCAGAATGTTGGGATAACCTCGATTTTATAACGCTAATTATTTGTGATTAAAAGTGTGTAATTCACACCAGTTGTGGTATTTCTCAAATCTTTCCGTTAAAGGTTTATTATTTATTCATTTTTACGTTTTAATGCTTCCAAAAATTCAACACGATTCTCGAACAATTTCAGCCGGATTTGCGTTCCCGCGGTCGGAGAAGAAGCGGAAGAGCTGAGGAACGTGGACCGGGCCCCATAAAGTGGTGCTCGAGAGCCCAAGAAGCCTGTGGAGAACCAACAGAGCCACCATACACTTTCCAGCTCCCCATAGTGAACTTGGTGCACCGTATCGATGCACTTGAGAAGCCTCGAGCTCCGCCCGGCTCATCGAGAAAGCTAATTTTAAGACGATCTCGAGAGGACTCCTTCGATCTCTGTGATGATCAACGACCATGGCGCCAGGAGCAACGACCCTGACGAGTCTCCTGTTGCTGATGACGATCGCGAGGTGCTCGAGCGACTTCGCGAGCACCCGACCGTCGTTCTCCAAGGTTCTGAAGGGTGTCAAACTGCCTGGTGGTTATATGGAGGTGATAAGGGAGGAGCATTGCTCTCACAGCATCGTCAGACTGACCTGCAGGTCCCTGAAGGCGTTCATGTTCATCATCGAAGCGGAGTACCTGGCGAATATGACCCATGCTTGCAGACACGAGCCTCAGAGGGTGACGAAGAAGCCGTGGAGCAAAGGTAGCTTGGAAGTTAGGAGCAAGAAGTTGAAGGGGAATTATGTGGATGATCTTCAAGAGGAGAGACTGGGGGCAGTGGATATTAGACAATCAGTGAACAAGAAGTGAGTCCTTTTGTTATATGTGCTTTTAAATTTGCGAATCTTGTGTGATGGATTCTCTGGAACTTTGATAGGTCGTTAAAAGTTTGAGGAAAGTTGGAAATTAGGTTTTGTGGAAAATGCCCTCTTCGTTTAGGCAAGGATGAATTTTTAGGTTCCTTTTCAAGAACTGTTCCTCCAAAATCTAAAATAGTATCTTAATATTTAATAGTGCAATTGAGTTTTAACTACCCTCCTCTGGTTTGAAACTATGAATTTTTTTAAACCCAGGGAAGTTGTAAATTAGTTTAAAGGGAGGTAGTGTTTCCAGGAAAAATGTCCCCAATTTGGGCTTGTATCGGATTTTTGGCACCCCTCGGGGCCGTTGCGTTCAAACTGGAAAGCATGCTGGTTTAATGTCCGACATAGTGTTTTCCGAAGTTCTGCGGGTTCCCATGGGTACGCTTCGCTCGGTTTTCGTCGCATTTCAACACAATAACAGCCTTCCAGAGGTAATACGAGTCTCCCATTAAACATCCGCAAGGAAAGCAGTGCGTAATGCATATAGGGTTACCGGTGCGTAGACCACAGGACTAGAAAACCGCTCCAGACTTGCCAATGCACGCAGCCGAAATAAACACCTGAACTTTTCCATCTGACTCATTTTTCATCGCCTACAGAACCATTGGAGAGCGACCAACCGTACTTAAACTTCTCTGAAAAGTCACTTCATCCTCTATCGATTTACTCTGCTCGCTTTAATGCGTGATTTATTGATAAATAATATATACAAAAAGAACTTTATAAGGATGTGTGTATATTTGAATTCATTAGACATCCAATGAATATATTTAGAAATTCCAGGATAGCTTCATTGCAATAAGCTTAATAGTTTGTTGAGGTACGTCTTGTTCCTGAGATAAGTTTCTTTTCGAAATAAAAATCGTAATTTTAAAGCAAAGTAATTTTCCCAAATTAAATCAGCCAGAACAAATGATAATGATTAAGTTCTTGTAAAGAGGTATTTAGCGAAGCCGCTGGATCTTGAGACGCCATATTGAGTCCTCGGCATTGTCGGCAACAAATGTCGTCGGCAGAAAAGTGCGCCGAGGGGTTTGAAAGGGGATGAACGTCGAACAATCGCGTGAATGGAGCCTGCAGTCGAATGCAATTCGGTTGGAATTAGCCCCTGAGCCTTTTCTCGGCTCTCGCGAGAGAAATCGACTCTCTCTCTCCCTCTGCTCTTTTACTTTTTTCTGAAACGACCTAGCCGATCACCCACGCTCCTCGTGGCCTTTGTGTGTGCCGATATACGTACATGGCCGTGACGTATCTTCGCAGGGCGGAGCGAAATCTCGAACACGCAAAATCGTCGTTTGATGTGCGCCAGCAAAGCGTGCGCGAAGTTTTAATTGCCTTTTGAGCGACGTTCGATGCCCGCCGAAGGAGAAATCGTTTCCGGGAGAGTGCATCGCGCGCGAGGAGCACAGCTCGATGAACTTTGCAAATAAGGGGTTGCACCCGCGATCCTGAAGGGAGCGACCTTCCCTCTCTACCTTCTCGCCCTTTTAGGGCTCCACGAGTGTCTTCGAATCGACGAATTCATATATTCCACTCTATCTCTCCTCAATCGCAGACGCTCGCCTGCTTCGAGGTACTTTCACATAGCGAATGCGCGCGATTGCTTAGAAAATGTTTCATAAGTTGCCACTTTGATCGTCGGTATATTTTCTGGCGCAGGCAATCATCGTATAAAATAGACATTCGAATCTTCAGGCAATAAATTGTCGTATGAAATTGTCATTCGAATCTTCAAGCAATAAATTGTCTTATAAAATTGTCATTCCAACCTTCAAGTAACAAATAGACTTTGGCGAATGACTAATTGTATTGATTCTCGCACTGCAACTTTCAATAAGCGATGTAAATAATCTTTCATTAGAACAATTTCACAAGACACACTATTGAAAATTAATAAGCCTCGGCTATCAGCTTCAGATAGCGTTCCCATCAGCATGTTCGAGGCATCCAGGAAAAATGATTCCGCTGAAAGAATGGCGGAGGTAGCCAGCTGCGTCGAAAAATTCAAAGGGATTCCTCTCCGCGTGGGTGGTGCGCGAAACGTTATTTCCCCTTTATTTCCGGCATGGGGTGCATGGGAGCCGATAATATCGCCAAGAGAAAGAGAGACAGAAAGAGGCTAGACACTGGCTGCGTCCTGGTCGCGTGAAAGGGGTGAAAACCGTCCCTCCGGCTGTTATGCCCCTCGGGCCGAGTCCACTTTCGATCCCCCGCGCAACAATCATCTCGATCTGAAAACAATCACGATTTCTCTTTTGCCATTCGCGAGAGGGGGTAGTTTGCGCATTCGACACCCGGTATACGTGCTAATGGCCGGCATCGCGTATTTAATTGACGACCCCGGACTTGCTAGTCGATACCATCTGCGATTCAGCTTTGGCCGTTTGCGATATGCGAATGTATACTGGCGGACGTTTGCGCACCGAGTCTCTTTGATGTGCCGTCGATTGTTCCGACTTGTTGATTATTTTGTTCCTATGTCGTCTAATGAAACATGCAAGAGTCGAGTAATGAAGCGATTGAGCTGAAAATGTGCACGAGAAGGCAAATATTATATTTTTTCAAGGAAAAAATTAATTCCCCTGTTTCGTCATACGTAGTTTTTAAAATGATTAATACCTACAACAATGACTCTCTGTTTTGCAGATGTTCCGGGAAAAAGCATTGTCCGTACAGCTTCATTACCGATCATCCAGGCGCAGTTTACTGGAGCCCGGCTGCTTTGCGAATAAAATACGCCTGCGTTCCAGGTAAATTGTGCACAGAATTTTCTTGGATCTTATTTGCAGAAAGCTTGTACATGACCCAACTATATTTAAATAAAGGCTTGCTTATCTTCCGCGTTATACACGTAGAGGAAAGTAGTTCATCAGACATGGCGACAAGCGAAAAATTTAAATAATACAGCTTTAAAACATATATAGTTTTATTCATTTTATTAATTTCTGTATGTTTAAAAATGGCCGGATAAAATGGCACAATTGTTAAGGGACAGGAAATAGCGTGAGAAACAGGAAGTACACGCGATTTGATCACTTTACACGCGTGCACAACAGTTCCTCCGCTCGGAATAGTAGGGAGTCGATTTTCAGCCGTGCGCAATCGATAATCTGCGATCTAGATAATCGGAAATAAATATCAGTTCTTCTCTATCGAACGGGAAGAATGCACGAGGCGACACGTGTGACCCGTTCTGCGATTTCTATCTTCTAAAATATACAGTCGCCGCTTGGCAACGTGTTGCCAGAGTCAACTTTTGGCTTCACTAAACAATCACGTACTGTTTGACTTCGCTGTGAGCCTTTCCGGAAAATAAAATTTTGTCTGCATTTTTTTTTAATCAATTGTAAGTTGAAATGCAGATTAGAATGCAAATAAAGATTTGATTTATAAATTCTCTTAATTCCTGGAGTGATTTTTGTTAAGTTCTGGACGTTGGACAGGAACTGTTTGAAATTCCTAGGGATTATGTATTCCTGCTAAAGCCCTACAATAGCGGCAAGTTCTTCCGGAAAGCGACAACGTGTTTCGTAACGACCGGTGCCGCCTGCGACAGAGGGAAAAAATCCTTAAAGGACACGCTAATCCCTTATTTCTATGCAATGGCGTGTACCGGAGTAACAGACGCGAAAAGGTTACGACGATTTGAATATAAAGTGGGCGAAAAGAACGCTCTTGCACACCATTCTTTAACCAAATCTTTAACCAACCTTGAAAATTTAACCATTGAATTTTATTTTCAAATCGGGCACGAACTTAATGCAGTCATCTAATAATTTAAACATTCAGAATATAATGATACAAAAATAAATCGTAATATCACTTTCCAAGTGACGGGATTATGCCGTCCGATTATGCCATCACAAAATGTCATTAATATTACAGACTTCCATGAACTCATATATTCAAGAAATTAAAGTGTTCCTTTAAAACATCCTCATCATACAGTATAACAAATTTAAAATAGCCCGCGTACATGTTAGACTTTTCCAGAACAAAAAACTGAACTGCGCCAATTCAAAAACCGATTAAAACAAGTAACACATAGTTCATTGTGGAAAAAATAATTTAAATGCAGAAATAAAATGCTGAAACAAAAGTTCACCCCCGGGGAGACACTATTATCAAACGAAAATCGAGAAACAGGGGGTATCTCGTCGCAAGGGGTGAGACCACCCCTCTGACGGCATACAAGCGGTGTCAACCCCCCTCCAGGTGTATCCGCACCCCGTTTTCGCTCGCCGAATGGAAACTGGAGCAAGGACACCCTCGCCGACTACTGATACCACATAATGGTACCCGGAGTCACACTTGGAATCGACAAATGGACCGAAACGGATGCAGATGTTTGGTCCGCGTCCTTCTGCTCACCGACGGTGTCCTTGCACCCCTGGGGAGTACAGCGTGCGCACACGGGGGTGGCGATTCAATCGAGCCGAATCGAAGCGTAGAAAATAGGATTTTCCCGTGCTCAGAGATAATTTATACTCTTTTTCCCTTCCCCGCACCGATAATTCATCCCCCGGACGGGCTGGAAATTTAATTTGCTCCTCTCGAGCGCCGTAACTGGATCGTAACGTAAAACCGGGAAGATGAAACCCCCATGAAATTAAAGGAACACAGAATTATTATCAAAAAAGTCCTAGGTCCACATCCCTGAACTCGGTTTTTTTCTTTCGAAGTTTTACATATTCAAACAATTGCACAAAGTTTAAACAATGTTTTCCCACATTCTTTTCTATGTGATCTTTCGAAGGGAGGTCTCCTCGTGACGTTCACAAACGTAATGTAGAACATATTCGTTCTAAATAAATAAAAAATTTATGAAATTGATGAGACGTATGGTCGAGGGTTAATTTTATGGAGCATGGTACCCACGATCCTCCACCAATCTATTTCTCGTATTGCCACGGTCCCTTATCTTTTTCCATTCCGACTTATGATTCACGTATCGTTTTTCTGTCGCAGAGAACTCCGTCAGGAAATATTGCAACGAGGATCTGAAGGTGGTGCAGGGCGAGGGTGGTTTTGTGAACTCGCCCGGTTATCCGCTTTATTATCTCGGCGAGAATACGTGCGGATGGACGTTCAGGTCCGCTCCTGGCCAAAGGATCGTCCTCACTTTCCACGACCTAGATATACGGGGTGAGTATCGATCCGCAGCACGCCACTGCCCTTCGTAACCTCCGGTAATTAAGCCGAGTGGATCCCCGGGTTGGGGGATCGATTTAAAAATCATGAGCCTAGAGAGGCCCCTCTAAAGAAGATGAATTGCTCCGGTCGACCGGCGATCCTCTTACGCCCGCGGGGAACGTGAAATTTTCAGGTGCATTGAACAATTCATACGATCCCGGCAATATTCCTGCTTCGCGCGTGATCCCACGAAATCGTTCCGTACTGGTATTTAACACGTTGACTGCCGTTACACACATGAGTAATCAAATTATTTATGCGTATTTAAAAATGACTTCTTACGCTATTATATTTATTGCACCCAATTGGGGTGAGGTCTGGAAAACCTCTGGTGTAACAATATGTATGACAGTAGCGTTATGTAAGAAAAGCTCCGAGTCTTCAGAAGAAATTAACTTACTGGAGGGTTAAAGGAAACATTAATGTGCCCATAATTATGAAAGTGCTCTAAGTCATATATTTGTTGTTTCGAGATATTTAAAGGGAAAGAATATTAACACTAAATGAATTCCATATAACATTGGAATAACAAGCACTATCTAAAAGTTTAGTTTTGACAATATCGTAAATATTACATTGAATTAATTTAGTTTAAAATAACGTGCTGTGAAATATCTGATAAATTCATTGTTTTAAAATTTTTACTTACACTACTTTCATAATTACAGGTACAGATGAATTTGTACAACCCATTTCCGAGACCATTTGGAACGTTGTTTGAACAGACGACTAAAATTAGTTGTTTTTCAGGACCGGAAGTGGACGGTAGTTGCGTGGACGTCGTCAGGGTGCGCGATAAAGGAAGAACGCTTCTGGAACGCTGCGGCACCGCAGCTGGTGTCAGGGTCATCTCGAATTCGAACATGATCACACTCGACCTTGTCGCCTCGAAGTGGTTCAACACGGCCCGGGGATTTTTCTTGCATTATCAAGGTCAGTGCTGCGAGGAGGGTGGCGATCACTGCTTGTTTTCGAGAGCCGAGGAAACACGATCGAGACAGTGGAACTCGAGATGGACGGACACGTCGATGCTTGTGCAATGAATCTCCCTTTCATCCAGAAATAAAGTCGCGCGGATCATTTTCGGTGCAGGAGCGTGACATGCGCGTGTCCGGTCATCGCGGTGCATGATTCAGGACGGGTATCAACAGAATCGATATCGTGTTTCAACGAAGAATGGATACTTGGCTGTGTCATAACGCCATTGTCGGATGAAATTGATTCGCCGAGCTGTTTGATCTATTTTTGCGCTTCCATATTTTTCTGTGGCCCGGTTGAACGATTTCTCACGGTGATTTTTATACGGTTATTTTAATTAAGTGGTATTATTTGGTTGGCAAGAAAGTAATTTCGGTATTTTAAGGTGAAATAGAGCCCAATTTTTGTATTCAAGCAATGAATTTTAATGAATAAGATATTTTCCCTTTTGTTCGATGATCTTTTGCCAAAAAGAAATTCGGTTTTATTTCGCCTTGAAATACCGAAATTACTTTCTTATCAACCCAATAGAATGACTTAACTCTTCGTAAACGAAATTTTTTGGAAATATCAAAAATATGTCTGTCCGGAACATAAAGCGTTGAAATAGTTTAGAAAATATTAAGACTACAGGTATAAGCACTCCATCACGAAGTGGTTATATTTTTAAGACTTGTATAAAACGTCAAGATAACTATTTAAGCAGCAGAATAATTTTTAAAATTGTACTGTCGTATTAATATTTAAAGAGCCAAATGACACTCTACCTACTAGCATAAATGTTCGCTAAGAAAATGTTTATATTTTCAAGAATTGTATAAAATGTTATGATGATTTAGGTGCCAGTGCGCTGTATGAAATATTGCCTGACAGGTATTCTAATTTCAAGGGTCAGGAGGGTAGCTCCGCCGGTATAAATTTTGTAGGACGCGGGGTAATATTTTTGCAAATTATGTGTGTTCGCGCTCCGAGTAGAAAAATAGAGCCTTCATGCAGTGAACGTGGCTGAAACTCACGTGACAAATGGTTTAATATTTCAGTGCTGGGATGCCCGGATGTATCAACACCAAATGGGAGCTACATATTGAATGGCACCCTGACGTCGAGGACGTTTCTGTGCAAATTCGGTGCCGTGTTTCCGGACAGTAAGGAAAGTATACGGACACTCGAGTGCAAGAACGGCAAGTGGAATGAGAGTATCATCGCCATACCGAACTGCAAAGGTAAGAAAATCTTTATTCTGGACAAACTCGCCCAAATTTTGAATGAAATGGAACTTGGGAGACTTTGTAAACACGAAACAAATACTAATCTGAAAAATAGTACAGTCATGTACATTTTAATAATCTAAATTGTGAAATTCATGCTAAGAAATTTGTTAAAATGCGACTCATGTTACATAATATGGACCCTTAACTTAAAAATACTCGAACCTCCTCTTATCATTAGCTAAGTGAAAAACAATCCATCGATAAGTATTCCCATTAAGATACCAATATCAGAACCAAATCTTACCACTAGAGTCATTCTGTTAATTCTGCTAATTCACTGAGTTAATTCTGAATGAAACTTACGAATTGAAACAATATTTTGTTTAGAATGTATGTACAAGCAAAAAATTTTTTTAGCTAGTATTTCATGCTCGAGAACCCACTCTGCGATGCATAAAAATAACTATAAACGTCAAGCCGTAGCCACAACTACTTTAGAGCTATTAGTACTCTTAACTACTTTAGGGGTGGTAACCACTTTAGGGGTAGTAACTCTTCCAAAGAGGATTTCACTCACCTACAAAACTGATCCGCAAAAATTTCCCTACTCAAACAACGATATAAATATTTACCTCGACTAACAATTTAAAGTGTGTACCAAGAGATCCACAATTAAAATGCATATTACCTGCTTTTGCAAAAGTTAGGAGATCCAGAAAATATTTTTGATTGCAAATGCAATTTACCCAGCGCTGGTAATAGGCGCTCGAGCGAATAGCTACGTCCCTTACGGGCCACCCAGGAACCCATGGCTGACCATCGCTTTGGTAAGGGGAAGCCGATGGTGGGGGAATGCGGGACGAGTGGAGGGAGTTGTCGAGCGGTGGGGAGGGGGAAGGATGAAAGAAAAAGACGGAGGGAAAGAATCTTGGGGCGGAGAAGTATTCGTGGAGGCACCATAGAACGGGAGCGTCGCGCACGCAACGACGCCAGCCGTCTCGACGCCACGTGTCTGCGCGAAAAAATCGTTGGAAAATTAATTTTTCGCGCACCTGGTCCAACGGTATCGAACGATCGCGCTTCAAGCCGCTCTATCTAACAATATTCGGCTCCTTGATAAGATAGTCGCGCGTTATCACCTCGAACATTAATATTCGCGTGCTCTCGTCGAAGAAGATCCACGCCTCCGCTACGCTCGTCGCACAATTATCAGGTAATTTTTATGAAAACCATACTAACGCTAGAATTACCGAGAGATTGCTCTCTTTACAGAACGATTGGCATTTTCCCATCATTTTTTTAAATCCTTCGTTTGCAACACTTTAACGAGGACGTTGATAAGGATTGGTTAATCTCAATGTTTGTTGCATCGATAGTGGAACATTCGATGGAATAATTCGGTGCATTCGTTTGAGCTTATCAGAACTTCTTTTCTTGTGCATTGATAAGAAGCGCATATTATTCTTGCATAACTCGTGCAATCGACGTCCGGGGTCAGTAGAGTGATCTCTTCCCGAGCAAAATTCTAACGAATTCGGAATTAATTAATGCCACTTGGTAAACAACTTCCGGCAAGCATAACGTGATACATACTTTAATTCGAATTATTAATTGCCTCGTTCAGCACGGCGGACTAGGCACGCCGAGCCTCCTTCTGAAGCTTCTTCACTCTTTTATACTCGCCATCGCCTCGTTCGCGATTTTCGGAACGGTTCTTGACAATGCCATCGAATAGGCTGCCTCTGCAGTTACGAAATTGATCATGCCAATTTAGTGGATTTATCTATCAAATCATCTTGTACAATATAATGCAATAATTTTAACCACTTTTGATGGAATTAACACATATATTGCATATGGAACGTTCGCGAATACAGTGCATAATCGTCCATGCAATTGATATTGATTGATGTTTACAAATTAATACAATTATATTCCTGTATTATCTCATAACATTTCATAATGATACTCATCAAAAGCGAACGCAATTAAACATTTTCTATGATGTGTTTCCCCCCTGATAAATCAATTGTATGTTCTCAATAATGCATTGATGAAATTAAACACGAATTATGTTTTACGCAGTGTATTAAAATCGGAATGGTAATAAATATTTATACAGCTCCTGAAACTAACGCAATGAAATTTCAATTTCGCATTTACATCCACGGTCTAATAATTACCACCGAAATGAAGTCGTAATATATCACCGAAAATACCGTCGGCCAACAAAGTTTACCGCGCTCGCTTCATATTTTTAATAGAAAAAGTTCGGTACACAGTTTCAATTAGTTTTCCGATCGGAAACATCGATCGCGTCGCGGCTGAGCCAATCCGGAAAGTTTATAGCGAACTTTTTCCGCGGCGGCTACGCGATCGACCTCGGATCATCGATTCGCAAGTTTCGCAATGCAATCTCCTCGAATTTCATTCGTTTGTTCGGCGTCTCGCGAGGGAAAGGCACGCCAGGTCCGAAATGAAACGTTCGCGGTCAGGAAAAATGACAAGCCTCATCCCTCGACGAACGTTCTCCGCGGCTTTTCACGCCCCGAACAAAGGAGATCGGGGCGAATGTGTCTCCTCCAGCCTTTGTGGGATCCTCCATTCAACCCGCTAATAATTTGCCGGGATCCGGCAGGAATTTCTGCCGCGGGAATATCGGGAACGTTTTTCTCGGACCGCTTTCACCGACCGGCAAGAAAAGCCGGGCCGCCGCTCGCTCGTGATTAGAGACGGGATCAAGCATGTTTGCAAGTAGAACAAGCACAATTTCAATTACTGGTTGTGATCCGCGGGTTTTTATGCGGACTAAAAAATTGCAGAATAATCTCTTCTTCTATCGATTTTGTCAGGTTCGGGAAAGCGTAACAGTGTTCTTCAATTTTTCTGAAATTTTTGCTGTTGCATATTCCACGATGTCACTCGTCTCATAAATCATAAAATCCACAAGCCAGTGATCGATAGGCTGCGGCACTGAACGCAATTAGCATACGTTGCTTTATAATAATGATAAAATTACATTTATTTAGATTTCGTGCCAGTTTTCTTTAAATATGTACTTCAATAGGGAAGATCGCTAAAAAAATTTCTCAGAAAAACATATTTCTAAAAGAACAAATCAGGAGCAAGTCATTTTGACTCATCCACTAGTTACTAGAAACGTAAAACAGTAGAATAATTAAAAGAAGTACAAATATATCTGACTGGTATCCTGTATCAGCTTATCGTTCAATATTGATCGTGTTCCAGCTAGTGATTACTGCTTTTTCTGTGAGAATCCTGTTAATTAATCATATTAAGAAGCACGGATGCATTCAGGTCGAGTCAGATGATAATTTCGGCGTGTTTCGCGAATTTTTTATGCGACGTTACCGTTCGACCCGTTCATTTTTAGATTGTAACGGGACCGTGATAAATTATCGGGACGGTAAGAAATGGTAGATACGCCTGTGGAGGAAATGGTTTCTGTGGAAACCAGATGAGTGTGATGTCGAGGGCGGAGAGATATCTGTGTGTATACTTTCATTCGAACCTTTTGATGTTGCTGCTATATTATGCTGGAAATATTCTTTTCAAATGCAAAGGAGGTGCGAGGAGTCTGTACTAGAATTTATAAATCTAGAAGTACTTCACCCTGTACAATTTCATACGAAAATATTGAAAATAGTATTTCTGGAAATATTATGTTTTGAAGACTAACAATGTCTAGATGGTTTTAGAATATTTTAAGCAATTATATAGTATACATTAAATTAACTAATTGTTTCTTTGGTAAATCCGGCACAGCTACAATGTCAAAAGGGACCAGCATCATCGCGTGCACTATACTTACATTTAATACCAGTGTAAAATATTCAAACAATTAGCCTTATCAGCAATGTATAAGGTTACTAACGACGGTCATATTGCATGTGCGCTGCCCGACGCGACGGTACTTCAACTGAGCAGTATAACTGTATTTCAAAAGCGCGCAGGCTTCAGGCCAGCATTTGTTAGAATACCTCCTCTGCGATACCAGAAAAGTATTCTAACAGAATATCTCGTTTTAGATCATGCTATTTTTATCTTGAAAGAACATAAAGGCTAGGCTGAATCACTTAAAAGTTCCGAACGCTTTCGGAGCTCCGTTAAAAATCTGAACAGTAGTTCAACATAAAATTTAGATTTCTGCCAGTTTTCATAACAACATGTGCTTAACTGAAGAAATAATTATAGAATAAAACATATCTATTTGGCACGAGATCTAGAATGTTTAGAATATTTTTCTCCCAGCAAATAAAAATACACGGAAAAAATTATTCTGCTCGGAGTCGCAGTAGAAACGGAGCCAGATACCAGACCGTTCAAAAGTCCCATGAACTTCAAAAGCTCGGGAGCACGAAAATCTGCAAGTGAGCGGCACGCGCGAATTGTGCGTCGCTACAATTTTCCGGGCGGTTTCGCGACGCAAACTTTCTAAGTATCCTGCAAAATAGGCGAACACAAGCTTGGGGACGACGGCTCTGACACACATTACATCGTGCATACATTCCGGACGAATGCATAATTCAGAGGAGGTGCAGTTTCGGGGTAGAGCGCGCGGTTTTGCGTTTGCGGGCAAGAAACGTGGGAGAACGAAACGAGTTGAACCGACCTACACCATGGAGGGGGTACCGTTCGTGGAAGGAGGGCGAGGAATCCACGATGGAGGTGGAACACGTTCCCCTATCGTGCTCCCACTATGCTTTCGCCAGGAGGTAATTTTAGAGCCGAGAAAATAAAACAACGTTACGGTTGCACATGTTCGAACAGCTGCTGGCAGCCAGTCTGAACTCTACAAACGCACTGGCGAACGATGGAAACGCGGCTCCCGTGTTTTTAAATCTTCCATGTAAAATTTCTCGTTCGGAAACTTCACGAATCCGACCTCTGGGAAAAATTGAAAATGTTATTGAAAAGCATTCTTGAGGAAAATGGAAATGCGAAATTAATTTAAACAATGTTTACGCTCATTCAGGATGAATATTTAGTAACATAAAACTGACCTGCTAAACTACGTTTCAGGCACGCGTCATTCTCATTTTTAACACGTGCCGCGTTGACACTGACCTCCAACCTGATACATACATGTAATCTATCTACAAGTTGTCAACAACTTCTTTGTCGCAAAATGTGCTCATGTCAGCTTTTAAACTGAAAATATACTAGTCATCCTTGTTTAAAAATCGTTTTGCACGTGTAGGATGTTAAACAATTTGAGAAATAAGACGCGTAGTGTCATTGATCGTGGTTGAACTCGCGCTCGGAAGGTTTAATAAGAATTACCGCCATCAATATTAATCAGGCGTCAAACGGTCGATGCGACAACACCGGCGGCATAAATTATTCCTCCGAACTTCCGAGGCTCTGGTGTCGCCATTTCAGGATATGCATCACTATTTAAAAACTGTTCAGAAGAAAAATCAATATTTATCTGTCACCGTTTAATATTCCCGAAGAAGCTTATTAGTAATTTACTCTTACGAGTCTAAAAATAAAATCTAAGAAAATTAATCTAGTAAGAAGATCTGATAGAAATCAGCCTAATAAAATTCTCCAAAATAAGTGACTCCAGGGGGATATCCCGCAATAAATTATTCCAGCAAGGTGCTCCAAGATAAATTAGTCCACTGAGACGTTCCAGAATAAATTGGTCCAGGAATATCCGCAATAAATGATTCTAGCAAGGTGCTAAAAAATAAATCAGTCTCTCGAGACGCTCCAAAATAACTGAATTCAATGAAAAATTCCTCCAAAGAAATTATTCTACCAAGATACGCTCCAAAATAAATTAATCCAGTACTCAATCATAAACCTATCATTCAACATCCTTCAAAACGAACCACTTCAAACAAAATCACTCAAGAGTACCGCGCTGCAAGACATTCCCAAATCGGTCGATCAGTATCAGCACCACGCTGTGGCCAAAAAAATCGGTAAAATGTCCTCCTCCAAAAAAACTGATTCCCATCCAAAGCGGATTGGTCGGGTGGAAGGAGGACGGAGCGTGGTTCGGACCGTGTGCGCGCCCGCGTGGGAGTAGGGGGTGAGCCGACTCGTTCTCTTCGGGGTGGGGTTGCCCCTGTTTATTCCCCCACCTGTCCGCGTTCTATCTCTCCGTCTCTGTCGTTCTGCCCTCACCACAGAGAGGTTCCCCGATCCGTTGGTCTCGGGCGCCGTGCTGGCGAGAGGTAGGGAACGCCGTTCCTCCAGTCGTCGTCGGCGTTTCTGATAGTGGGACCACGCGACTCTTGCCGTCTTATCTATCACAGCGTTTTTATCAATGGAGAGCTCGCGTCGCCGTCTTTCACGTTCACGCACGCACGCCTCGCGATTACGCTCCACGACGCACGCGCGGTACCGTGAGGAGAAGAGGAACAAAGAGCACCAGCTCCTCAGGGAACCGTCAAACTTCAGCGACAGCAGCTTCGGCGTCAACGTTAACAGCAGCGTGATCCTTGCCAGGCCGATCCGCTCCTGGACAGCGGGAAGTGTCCGAGCGGGCTCTATGGAATAGACTAGCTATCTGGCAGTAGCTAGACGGTAGTACAAGCTAGCTGGATACAGAGACAGTGTATCTCTCGGTTGGCAGCCTGTGAGGTATCGAACTGGCGCTTCAGCATCAATCAGCAACGTGATCCTTGCCAGGACGATCCGTTCCTGGCCAGCCGAAAGTGAATAGACTAGTTATCTAGCTTCTGTTCAAGCTAACTGGCTAGACCAGTGTGTCTCTCGGTTGGCAGCCTGCGAGGTATCGAACTGCCTCCAGACTAGGCTCGAGGACAACTGGTTCGCGTGCGAGGATAATTCGTCGGGACCAGGTCTGATCCTTTGTTCTCTGTCTCGAAGAGAGAGAGAGAGAGAGAGTTAAATGGCTACTGTAATCATAGCTGAGAGCTCTTGAGGCTCGATGGAGTTGGCCAGACTGTTAAAAGTCAGCTCGAGGGCAGGAATCTGATCCGATCCGACCTGCTCGATCCCGAAAAAGTTCCCCCAGCTGTGTGAGGACGTTGACACTCGGTCAGCTGTCTCGGCATTGGCTCGATTCGATGAATAATTGAGAGAGGACGTATGCGACGTGTATAGCCGCAGGGGACTGGCTAGATTCCGTTGTAAGAATTGAAAAGAGAGAAATTGTAGAACGGAACCGGGAGGAGGTGTTATTTTCGAGGATGATGATCGCGGAGCGGAGCCAAAGAGTCTGTCGGGAGTAAAATAAACTTCGATCGGGTATCGGTCCTTGAATTTGCCGGACCAGAATAGAAACACAGTCTTCGAAAAGCACGAAACGTACACACGCGAGGAGAGAGCGCGTGTGAGAGAAGTAGCCGTGGCCGAGACCCATGATCCAACCGAACAAAGGAAAACATTAGAGCCCTTTGTTCCGTGAAAAGGAGGATCAGATGTGAGAAATCCACGGGACCGCAGCGCCAGGGAACACCTCGCAGGCAAAGTAGAATAGGACAGCCCCGGGCGGACCAAGGGGAACAACATCAGGTATCGGAAAATTTGTTATGGCAATCAGGAACCATCGGTTGGTCCGAAACAACACTCAGCTGCACAGTGGGCGTGTAAAAGCGTGCTGGGAATGACACGGTCGAAGACGTTCTCTCTCTCTCTCTCTCTCTCTCTCTCTCTCTCAATCTGTTTCTGTTTGTCTCTCTCTCTCGCTGCCTCTTCCTCTTTCTTTGTCGCACGCTTTGTTCTCCGGTCTTTCTCTTTAAATACTCCGAACTGAGGAGCCTTGTTGATTGACGCAACGCGCGACAAGCGCAACAAGGTCGAGCCTCGAACATATGGTCACAGGAAATATTTCTGTTTAATGATCGTTGTGTATAAATGGTCTTCTTGCGGTGACGGTAGAAAATGAGAAGCGAAAAATTTTGCTAGGTACAGGAATAACCCTTTATACTTTAATTCATTTATTGCTTTACTGTTTTAGCGGAAAGAGTAAAAAATTCTGTTTGATCGTGAAATTGATAAAATAAAATCTTTTCGCAGCGGGAATGGTTGAACAATGTCGATGGAAGATTTACGTTCGGTAGAAAGTGTGAGAGGGCTTGGTTTCACGTTATCTTTTTTATCGATCGTTGCATTTAAATGCCAGTTGGGTCAGGGAGATTAAAAATGGAAGATAAGGAATCTTTTTGATGAAAATGTTGACCTATTTCGAACGGAAATAATCGAAAAGTTCGGACGTAGAGGATTTATTTTTGATTGGAGGTTTCTAAAGGGTTGGTTCGGCTGAGTTTTTTATGAATTCCCGGATTTAAATACGGATTTAGCGATGAAGATCAAAATAGACATTGTGTTGGGTGGAAAACTAATAAATTCTGCTGGATGGAAAAATTGTCAGAATAAAATATCTTTGTACTATAAATGACTGAAAATTATGAATAAAAAATTTATATTCGACTGAATCCTTTATGAATTGAGCGATGGGGATTAAAAACGGGGAATACAAAATTCTGTTGTAACGATTAACGTCAATAAAATCAACGAAATAAAATATTTTCTGCTTGAAAACTGTGAACAGAGAATTCGTATTTGGCTGAAAGCTTCATAGGGGTTGATCACCACCGCTTTTATATGACGATTTGGAAATGAAGATCGAAAAGGACGTGATCAAAAATCAGTTCAGTGATAGCATTGGAGCAATGCAATCCGTTCTCACTGGAAAGTGATAGGAGAGTGTCGATAGGGGGTTCGTGTATTACGGTAGGATGCATAGGGGTTGGCTCGGTGTTATTTCGACAGATTTGATGGAACGAGGTGGGGAGGAGATTCATAACCGGATCGATCGGAGTTCATTTTTTAACAGTGAGAGGTGTTCTTGGAAGCACTGCCAGCATAAAGAGCGTCGAATGTGTAAACCCAAGAAAGAGGGGATAAGGATAGGCCATGTGGCGTCGTTAGCTCAGGGTCGTCTTCGTCATTCGAGATGCCCCGCGCGATAATTCATCATGATGCCAGTGCTGTCACATTCTTGTCAATTTTGACCACGAATCGGTTCTCGGGACCTACGAAACTATTTCAGAAACATTCTCAGACATTGATTTAAACCTCAACGTGATTTTCTAAACTATTCATAGGTTACAGAAGCTTGAACTTCATCAAGAACCCTATTTCAAGCACTCCTAATCAAATTTCGAAAGATTGGGAGCTACTATAATTTTTAATTTAATTTATACTCAATCCTCCGGGTCTCCAGTTCGTCAGAAGTAGCTCAGATAACTTGATTTAATTAACAGTACAATTTTGGAGCAATAGAAACCGGTTGCGTCTGGCTTGCACTCTATATGGTGCGGTTAATTACACAGGATGGCTTCTGTGCTCGTTGCCAGCTGTTTTCTCGGAAACCTCGCGATTACTCTTCTTCCAAAGCTTCACTTACCATAAATAAGTCATTGTTTCCTTTCGCATACTGATGATAACACTACCACTTATGCTCCAAGTTCCAAGAAAGAGATGAAATCGCGAAAGTCTCGAAGACACAGTTAGGCAGTTAGGTCGTATTAGATGGTGCCGTTTCAATAAAAACATCGTTTCCTTTCAACTAGAGTAACAGAACTTCAAGAACATGACAGTCCACCGAACTCGGGACGCCCAATGCAATTTCGCGAAATTATACACGATACCCCACAAAGTGGCACAAACTGTTTCCTCAGAAGCCATTAAAGATGGAGAGTAAATTCATCTTTAATGTTCCGAGATTCTTGACTGTTACCATATAAAGGCGAACGTAGCATGCCTCCGAGCAATAAAGGAAACCTTCCACAGAATCATGCTAGATGTTTTGCATTAGGATTTACGATGGCGAAAAGGAAAATGTGGATGCCTCAGGCAATTCATTAACCTTGCTAGTACGAGCTCTGTTGTTTTATTGTTTTGTTTAGCCTCGATTTGTGCGGTTAACGATCAAAATTATACAGAGCACAGTCAACAAATAACTCTGATTTATTATGAATACAGCCCGATATTGGTTCACTGATGTATCGGAATCGAAATTTTAATGTTAAATTGGATGCTCAATAAATATTCAATTGGATCAAATTCGGGATTTTTCAAACATTAATCGATTGCGTACTGCGTCCATCCTCGTGTTCATTCGAATGAATCACAACGAAAACGAATTTCTGCAGTCACAGCTATCAACCGAAATAAAAGTAGACTGATCCTCCAAGAAAATCCTCCAAAAATCCAGGAATAAAGTTAAATCTGAACTTCTGCAGACGATCGCAATTATATTGCAACTGCTATCGACTCCACCATCAAGCCGACTTCGGCTCGCAACTCTCAAGTTTTCCTCGTCGGATAACAATTTCTGGGGTAGCAAAGGTCCCTGAAGATCCGATCGACAACTGCACAAAGGCTCGAAGTAGGGGGCTGGGCGGATCGCACGATGTACCGCTCGATGCACCGTTGGGTGCATAGCGCGAGTACAACCGATAACAGATAACGGAGTCGTTTTTGCGGTGTTCGCCGGGGTCAAAGGGCGTCGTCGTCGGCTCGCCGCAAACGAACGGAGGCGTAGACCCGTCATGACACACGTTTCTCGTCGATAATAAAGCCGATGAAATCGCGGCGATCCGGCTCAGTTTATCCGCGAGTCTTCTAGGACCCTGTCACTGCTGAAACCGTTCGAGACAGAGTTCGTGAACAGTTTCAGACGCGGGCTTCCGCTTCTTACGTCACCTGCCGCTGCACTTCCGCTGGATCGTCTTTCAAACCCGATCCCGATCTTCGCTTCAGTCGTCTACTGATGTTAGTCGATCATTGTCGTCGATCAAGCGGACAAATACGTGTTGACTGATTGATGAGACACTCTTCAGTATACTCTTTTTGAGAAATTTCGATTGTGATCGATACAAACTTCCCAGTTCGTTCTTCTCCAGGAGAAGGGTGTCGCGAAGGATGAAGGAGTCCTGCTTTTAGGAAAACGTTTTCACATATTCTTATTTATCGAAGATTTGAAGAAGTGCTTGATGGCTTGCCAAAATTCAACAGGAAGTCTGCTAGTGACGTTTTGTGGGAGTTACTTCGCCGAGGGTGGATACTAAAAGGATACTTTTATGGAACCTTCTAATCTTCGTTTCCGAGGATTTATTGTGAATATTTCTCGCTAAAGTCGAAGTTTTAAAATTTTCTCTGTTGGATTCTTAATTAATTACACTCTTGGCTTCTGACTGTGGAAAGGTAATTCTGTACAAACTTTTCTGTCGGCTATCAGCTTTTTTATTAAAAGCCTACTTGACTGTGAATCGCTCCAAGAAATTCTCAAGAGTAGGAGACCATAGATCAAGTGTTTGGACAGGAGTTTATCACCGAGTCAACACGGTAACAAGAATATTCCAAGCTCCCGGCACAACTCCTGCAATCAGCTTCCTCATTAAAAAGATCCTTCCTTTCGAATCGTTCCAAGATAATCCTAAAGAACCTACATCAGCAGCTAGAACAAGACTTTATCACTAAATGAATGAACAAAAAAGAAGATCGACAATTTCTTCCATCCAGCTTCTTCATTAACCAAAGATCCCAGGTTCCAATTTCCTGGTCCAATCGCCTCGATTCTTCTAAGAGCATTCTCATTAAAGCAAAAGGGAGCATCAGCCTAACGCGTCAAGTTCCGGAAACCTAGCTGTCTCGAGTGATTGATCGCAGAGGATTTCCGTCTTCGCCGGATTAGCCTGGTAGCTAGCTATCTATTCCCAGATCCCGCGATCTCGCGAGAGACGAAAGATCCAGCGGAAGGATTCCGTTGAAGGGTTCGGCGAAAGGATCAGTGAGCTCGAGGATTAGGGAAATTCGACGGAAAATTGTTTCCGATCGTTGGCGCGTAAGGGCAGCGCGAATCTTGCGAATCGAGGAAAGAAATATATAGATCGCTCAGAAACGAGCGAACCGGAGGAAGGAGAGACTGTAGAGAGCGAGAGACAGAGACGGAAAGAGGGGGGGAGAGAGAGAGAGAGAGGAGAGGCTTTCGGGGAGAGACTCCGCGAGTCGTTCGAACGCGGGCCCACTGATGCTATAGTAGTATAGTTCGAGGAGCAGTGGGAGCTGTGCGATTTTAACGAAAGTGTCGTGCAGGAACGCGTTATGGTGGCGTGCGGCAGCTGACACAGCGCGGAAACACACGACGAATTCGTTTGTAAGGGCAGGAGGACCGTCAGGGAGCTTCTCGCCGATTATCCACCATGATACGAATATTCACCGACACCTTCAAGAACCTGATATGTGAGTGTCACGGTTGATTCTCAAACCTCAGTTCACTTAGACACCGCGACCACGCGACAATCTTAGTTCCCGTTTGCTGAAATTCCTGCCACTTTTGCCGATCAATCTGGCTGTCCCAAAAGCTCGGTTCACATTTTAATTGTAACGCGCTGCGCACGGTCTTTCATGTTGCCCGGTGACACTGTTGAACAAATTATTGGTTTAGAAATGATGGTGCAAAGTGGCAGAAGATGGTCACGCTGTTTGTGTATTAAATTGTTGTAAATGTAATAGAACATTGACAAGAAAAAAAGGCACATACAGATCGAATTGAGTAACTTCCTCCTTTTCCGAGGTCGGTTAAAAAATGAACGTGCTCTGCTCGCGTATGCCACATTGCGAATTTTTGGGACAGCCTGATGCAATTGCTTTCTATTCGCTGATAGTAACGAGACGATTTCGCTACTGTTTCTCGCCCCAGCAATTTATTCCAAATACCGCCAATTGCAATGATTTTCTCATCAATCATTCAGATCAAGGACAACGTCCTTTTCTATCTGTTGAAATCGTTGTCACCGTTGCATTGAATTGGCCTATCCCAAAAGCTCATTTCGTTCTCAATTACAGCGCACAGTGCGAATTCGAAGTATGTTTTTAGGCCAATGACACAGAGTTAAATAAATAAATGAATGCTTACGAAGTAACAGAACATTGACAGAAAAATGATCGTACTGTTGGTGTATGACATGACTGTGTATCGAAGAGAACTTTTGGGATGATCTGAAGCTTTCGTTATCTTGCACGATTTATTGCAAACGCCGGCAATTGCAACATTCCTTGTTAACTATTCAGTTCCTATTGTCGGAACTGAATCAACGAATTGTTGAATAATGTGAATTATTGAATAATGTGGGAACAGTCAAAAGTCATGCGAAAATCTGCTGAATATTATGAATATTTTCCTCGGTCGATTCTTTTCTGGTCTATGACTGTTTTCCCACGCGTTAGCCAATAAGCGACTGCTTTATGTAACTTCTTTCATTTCTTATAGCTCCAAAGTCTTTAGCTAAAATTTCTGAATTTTTCGCGAAATTGTAGCGTACATAATTTCGTTGTCTTCCGAAGTACGATTATCCAATTTTTAGAGAATATTTTTGAAATAGAGTATACTTTTGATATGTGTGGGGAAAAAATAATTGTTCGGACCTGTTACACCAGACCAATATTCACTTAACGACGCGTTTGCGTTTCTGTTGTGATCCACAGCGGTCGAATTAATCAAATTATTTATACTTGGCACAACGGGTGCAATCAGCATCGCTGCTCAGAATCACGTGGCGTCTAAACCTGAACTGGTCGAAAATGTTCGTTCGCGAGATGACGAGCCGGTTGCGTCACGATCCACGTGCTCTGTACTTGAAAAGATCTGATTGTTCGATCCCGAATTTCGCGCACCGCTTCGTCGAACAACGCAGAAAGGCCAGTCTTTGCCATCGATCGGACTCGTGTTCAGCTGACGTAGCACGTGCACAGGAATTCCATTCGAACGTCTCCATTAATTGCACCGTCGCTGATAGAAATATTGTTTACTCGGCCATTATACAATTTCCACGCGAAACCCGAGGAGCCCGGCTGCTCTGGACAATGGAGTTCATCATTTACTGTTGCACTCTCCACGCCGCGCGGAATTTCATTTCCTCGACCGGGAGTTTGCTTTGATAAATGAATCGGAAAATCGTGTCTCTGAATCGACTTCTCCACAGTGGCCAGTGATACCGCAGCTTCGAAATGGGAAACTTTGTTGCTCGAGAATGGAAAATTATACGAGATCAGTTTCGCTGAGAATTGGCGCTCTGAGACGCTATTAAAAAAATTATAGTTCGGAAAGTTAGCTTCTAAAGACTGTATTTGATTCTGCATAAATTTTCGAATTAAAGAATCGAACTTTTTAGCCATTAAAAATTTTCTAATAAATTCTACTCGGCGCAAGAAATAAATTTGCAAGGTTTGCAGCCTTTATTGATACGACTCTGGAACGCATTTCAGAGCACACTAACCCGATTGTCAGCGTCCCTAAGCAATAAAGCTGTCACTAATTTGACGCAGAGCAAATAGAAGTTTATCGTGAAGATATCCAAAAGATGTCCCGTTTCCATTTTCCGCGTGCATACTTTGTTCCATTCGTCTTGTATCGTCGATTTTCAGCGATCTCCCGAGCGCGTCATCGACCTTGCAATTTCCTCCGACAAGGAGTCTTTCTCTCCGCACGTGGTATACGTGACTGATGCAACGCACTCGAGTTCTGCGCGATCATGCTTCTGATTCTTTTATCCTGCTTCTCTTATCCTTTTCGCTGCAGAACAGTTTGTATCGGGGTCGGCCCCGATTTGCGGTCTGCTAAAATTAGGTTCTACGCTTTGCTTGACTGACGCAATTTCGGCTCCTTTTTTGCCGGTCATAAATCTATTCTTATGAACGGAATCTCGATTCGCGGTTCGTGCCGATTTACTATGTCGGACATGACGATGGCGCGTGCAGCCTTTTTGCGATTCTTGAACGAATCTTTGCGCCTTCTTTCTGCCGATGGAATTTGGTCAATTTTAAAATTTGGAAAATTTGAGAATGACAGTGGATTTATATTGCAATTTATACACTTGCTTCATTGTGGTGATGTAAAATGTAAGTCGTATTGCTTAGGACGACGAGAGTCCTTAGCATTCCGCCATTTTGTGCACGGACACCTAATGCTTCGCTTAGGAAACGAGTTTTGTTATCGTGAATCCTGATGGCATAATCTAGAGTATTCTAGAGAGTGTCGTTATCGTATTCGACGATTTTTTGGGAAATCGATGTTTACTGCCGCGCCCAGTGGATGACGCGGAATGGACGAATGAAACTTTTATCAGAGAAGCACCTCGTGTTGATAAGAGACCACTGTCAAAAGAGAGTATTCCAATCGAGCTTGAAAAACATTATTATTGAAACAGTAAACATACCAAATAAACCAACAAATTATCTAGAATGACATGACCCAAGTGTTCTTTTTGCAATTGTTAAAACGAAGAAAATTATTTAGCTTCTTTCAGATACGATAGAGTCATTGAGAAAACTATTAATAGTCTTGCAGATAACGTGCCAATTACGTTTATCGGCAGCCATAATTGGCAGATATAAACTGCTACATCAAAATAGTAGTTGGAAAGTATTTGCACGTGTAATGATTCCCATTTATTCACAAATATTTCTCACCAAAAGCTGTCGACAAAATCATTGCCTCCAAATCAAATTTTTACAAAATAATTGCTGCTCTTTCTTTCCCAGAATTTGTTTACTGTTTCATCTTCTTCAAATTTTTCTGCCAGATGCTCTCAACGAAATAATTGTTTGCAGAGCTCGTGAACATGTTGATGTGGCAGGCAATTCGAACGAATTGTGTGAACAGAATCATTTCCGCGAATAAAATCGTGGCTCCCACACAACAAATAGAGTCATTGAGTGGCAGCAAACAAGACATCAGTCATTACTATGGCAATCCATGGTAACTGTAATCATCAAGGCTATTGTTGATCGTGAGCCGAACACAATGCAAGTTACGAGATCGCGATTTTCGCTTCGTGCTCGGATCCTCAGCGATAAGAGCGACCGGAAGTCGCTTGGGAATCGCCGAAACAGGCTCGCGGAGGACTCCACTGTTCAAACCGATTGATACTCGGCAATTACTTCTCGTTTTCTAGTGCTAGAAAGTGCGGAACTAGGTTGAGGAGCCTGTTCGCAGCCTCAGCATTGCCAGCTACTAATGCTCTCACCTCGCGCGCGTCGAAAATCCATTGTTTTTTGAAATTCAAATGCCGAGCAGCCTCGGGTTCCTCGCTCGAGGTACATGAGGTTGTTGAAGAAGACGTGTTTTAAATATTCAACACGGAAAAGTATGACGAATTACGCAACGTGATCGTACGATGATGTTCCGAGAACGTTTGCATAAATGCTTTCGATAAAACTAGTTACAATATTTCTACCTCGGCGAGAACTGTACGACAATGCAATCCATGCACACTGCGTGAGAACATTCAGATGATAATTAATCTTTTTTATGATACTGAATAAAATTAATTGTGTTAGGATCTGAAGAAGCTATAGTTTTCGTTTTTGTCAAACAATTCAAGCATTTATCTATTGGTCAGAAATGTTTGTGATATTTCGACTGGTTTCAGTGGAACACGCACACAAAAGTGCGATGAACGTGTTGTCGACCACTTCCATGCATATGCTAATGAATGATGATGTGCACCGAAAAAACCGTTGATATTTTAAGCAAAAAAGAAATGTGCGAGGAGAACCTTTCCTGTTTGCGTTTCCAATTTATATTTCAGAATAATTACGCATCATAATGTAAAATAAATACAGATTCTGTCGAGTCATCTAATTTCAAGATACGCAACGAGTTAGTTCGGAATTATAAATGAAGTACAGTTCACACCGCTCGAGGAGCGATAATTCTGTAGAGCAGTAGGTGTTTTGTGTGTTTCTTTGTCCGAATTCTAGTTGAATCGCTAGCCATTCTTCGAAACAGTTCTGCGTCGCACTCGAGAAGCCACTCGGCCCTGCAAGTGGCATCTCGACCGTGCGATCGCTCAAGGATTAAACTGAATTAGAGGGTTACCGACAATTGTGGCTGATTGAACGATGACCAAAAGGCCAAAGTGTCGCCAGTCGAGGCGCACACCTTCCACACTGCGTCGAGTGATCCTCGAATTCGTTAAGACATCTCGGACACACTCGGTAATCAGCTTCTTTGACAATAAGAACCTAATTATCAGACACAACAGCTTGGATACCTCTGCTTCTTCGAGGTAACGAAATCTTACAATGCGTTTATATCATCCTCACTAGTGTTTAATCGTGTTCAAAGTTAAGATTGCTATGTCCATGAAACATTATTAATCGTTTTTGTTGTTTTCAAAAATTGTACGAAACAAAATTCTCACGATTTCGCCTCGATAGTACGAGAGTTCGCTGGGTCAAGAACAATCGCAAACAAGAACGTTCGTCGTAATCCGGTCAGAGCATTGTTGAGATAAGATTCCATTCAACCGTGCGAGGTCTCTGTTTTCATTCTGGTTCCACCAAAATAATTTCCGATAACAGAGCACTGCAGGCACATCTGAAATTACGACTCTCCTTCTTTGAAAACAACTCTCTTTCACGAAACGTCTTGGCGAAGAAACGTAAACAACAGATCTGAAAATTGCCGGAAAGCGTAAAATCGAATCGAAGAGAATTATCCACGGATAAGCGGTGATATTTTCGAGCGAGTAAAAGTCTATTGCATAAATCGTCCCGGAGACCCATTTCGTCAGCCTCCGGAGGGTGAGCGCGATCGTTGAAGCGAAAACATTGTAGGAATCGTTCCATTGAACGATTTTTCGCGAGTTCGAGCAAGAAGAAGCTTTCCTTTTCCATTGGGGCCATCTCGGTGCAGGGAAATTGTAAAACGTGAACGGCGCGTGCAGCCATCGTGAATCGGAGAACGATAATTGTAGAATGGAGCAGCGATAACCGGTGACCCGTGATAGATCAGCATGCCTCATCAAAATCTTCCCACATTCAGCGATGATAACGGATCGTTCGATTCTCACGCAATCGAATTTCATTCTTTTTAGCCTCGCACGTATCGATATCAAATTGCCGGGTAGGATGTTATTCAGCTGATAACGACCGGTTTCGTAAGGATATGTTTATGCTCGAGACGAACTATCAGTTGAGACTAAAATAGGAGGAATTGGGAAAATAGTGCAGAAATACATTCTATTGTTTTCTAGTCGAAGCGTTTAGATGATTATTAAATGATTAACAATAGAAGCGTTACATATGAGTAAAATTTTCATAAACCTGAATTCTTTGGACTTATAAGACATTCACACATAATATTTGAGTAACTTTAAGAGGTACATTAGATAATTTTTCTGCACATTTTAATTATTCATTACGGTCCACTTTAGAAATCCAAACTATTACATTCAAATTTGGAATGTCTTCTGAAATTCTAGAAGAACCTCTATATTTTTATGGCACTGTGCGACAATAAAACACGAGAAAAATGTAGGATTGCAGTTTTGAGGTGATGTGAGGGGAAAGCAAGCGACAGGAACAAAATACACAATGGAATATCGACAGGGTTTCGCAAGTCAGTGTATCAACAGCGATCTGTCAAGATGTGAATCATTGATATTCTGCGGCACGATCCAAAATACGTTTAAAGTCCATTCCACCACGCACACACGATAAACTACTATATGTGTCGCGAGCGCGCATTTATACATCGATTTAAATTAGCAACACACAATACAGTGTTTCAATTAGCTGTAGATAAATAACGACGGAAATAGCACGATCGATAAAGGTGCAACGGAAAAATATACAATTGGGTCAACTGCTATTCGATTTGACGGAAATGTTTGATTATCGACAAATTGCTCGGGATAAGGACGAATCGATATCTGCTAATTAAGGGTAATGGAATCGCAGCTACCGAACTCGAGAAAAATGTTTATTATATTTATCCCCCTCGTTTCTTATTTGTGTGTAAGTATTAATTACTTAAATCAGAATTTTCTGGAGTGATCAATACTTCCATCGCCGAATTTTCAAAAGTTCTCGTTCGAGACAATCTCAATTTACTTTACTTTTATGAAACTGAGTTTTTCAACAACTGCACAAGCTCATATTTCATTCGTGTGCTTTTTAAGAGAACGCATGCAACTGCACTGGGAAAAAAGAAATGGTAAATATCGCAGTAAATTGTTTGCAACTTGTTCTCGTTCAAAAACATGCGAGCTGAAAAGGCTGTGTGACATGTTCGCGGAAGACTGCGCTTCGCGAAGATGACCCTTCCCGTTTAATTGTTTCTTCTCTTCAATTATAATCATCGAGTCATCACTGTCGACTTTGTACTCTTGCCATATAACTTCACGTACAATTCCATGAATTGTTCAATCATGAAACGCCGGAAAACGCACGTGATCGTTTGGTTCATTGGTTCAATAAACTTCGAGTATGCTAACGCAGTTTTTCTTCCCTTTTCTTGGGGGCAAATTATAATGTATTTCCTTTTCAAATAATTTTAACAAGTTCAGAATAATGCAACATTGTTCTTGAGATTTGATGTGATAATTTTTCTTGTGACAAATGCCGCCATATTGGAAATTCTAGTAGATTCGTCTATCCAGTTTTTTCTGAATTTGTAAACAAATCATATAACTATTTAAATAAGAAACACTACGCTCTTTCAGAAAAATATTCTCAACGATTTATCTACAAATCGTTAAATTATCCAATAGATGCATCTATGTAAATGATAATGCATTGCCGTATTGGTTTTTCAAGACAGAATTCATTGACAACTTTTTGCTCGAAGATTGTTTTTCCGGTTTCATAGCTCCCAGTGTCCTAAGTGCTGTACAAATCGAACATATTCACCTCCTCAAACAAATGTGTAATTATTGCACAGTGTAAAAGATAATCGACAGTTTTTGTGGGTCGATATTATGCTTTCCTAAGTTCTGTCGGCTCTAGAAATTGTTTAGCGAGTAAACATTGCTTGAACATTATCTACGCCGTGTATGTATCCAATGCTTCAATTATTTCAAGCGCGATGCCTCACAGCTCCGTACAAATTACCATTCCGAAATGGCGATTTGACGTGTGCAAGTTAGTGATAGCCGGGTAATAAATTCATGGCTTATCGACGTGTCACGGGCTCGTAAACTGCTCTGTTTCCGTTCCTGCCTCGAGTTCGATAAGAACGTGTGTTCTCGTGGAAACATCTGAGAGATCGTATTTACAGTCTGCGCCGAATCTGGCCTCCCGGCTCACGCGAAATCATTATAACGTCGTCCAGTGATCGGGGAAGTGTTCCTTAAAATAATACGGTGTTTACTCGAACTAATTACTAACCAATAAACATCTCAACAATCTCGAAAATTTAACCTGTGGATCAAATTTTTGATCGTGAAGCAAATATCCAACCAAGTGGGAACTAAACTCGGAAGACAAACAATGAAACAGTGTCAGAGACATTAATAGAAAATATTTCGCACCACAACCGCTTAAATACTCTCCATTACATCAGAGGTTTCAGCACACACACACTTCAACACACACTTCAACACACGAATAAACACATCGGCGACGTGGTTTTCGTATGGTTTCGTCGGCGCTGTGTACACTGGCATCTTCCCAAGCCTGTGCTCGATAAAAGAACACTGTCAACGTTCAAGACCGCAGATTATTATTGTGAGTGAGCACGTGACAGACTCACCCGGAAACGGTGATCGGTAAATTGCGAATTTTTATGCAAATTAAGAATTATCTGCATAGACATTTATTTTGTTCTTCCAATAAATTAACTGAAATACAGTAACATTTTTAGACTCCTTAAATGTTTTCATTGCTTTGTATTGCGTAATGTAAATCCGCAGACCAGTGATAAATTTAAAAGTTGTTTTTTTTTACGTTGCGGACATGAAAATGTAACGGGTCGCGAACAGTATGTAAGCGAGAATTCGTAAATAACGAGCAGTTTGAAACCTTCGTTTTTGCGAATACATTATAGATCACGTTTGATACAGAAGTTAGCCTTTTGTACATACGTAATAATAGCGTTCCCGTCGCCTGATGATCAATATTAATAGAGCAACCGGCTACCTGTTTGCATAAATCACTCGAATACATTATACGAGTCGTTAGCATCGGTGACTGCAGACTTTTTCGCACGATTCTCACCCGTGTTGCCAAATCGATGAAAGGAAATGGTCAGGTTCTTGTCTCGTCTAGAAATTCGGATGGGGATATTGCAATATTCGCGTGGTCGCGTAAATCTCGGGGATGTTAATCCTTCGGAGGATACGGCTATCGGAACCTCTAGATACTATTCAAACCTGCGATAAATCCTGAATGTTCAACATGGATGTTTCCCAATACGATCTATCTGTCGCAAATATTTTGCAAATTGCATCACGTGGTTGTGGATTAAGCGACATTAAAATTCAACACAGTCGTCTCGTTTGTAATCTTCGATTCATTGTATCTCCGGTTACGTAACTTCAGTTTGAAACTAGTTACGTCTTCCCACTTGATAGACTCCTTCTTTCAACTTCTTCTTTAGATTGAATATTTTTGGTGGTCCGGTAGATTCAATAAATATATTAAATAAGGCGCGAGTGGGGTGTTAATTAAAGTGAATAGAGCATTCGCCGAAGCAAGCAGGAGCCAGGGCTAGCAATTTAAGGGCTCGGTGACTGTGGGAAAGGGGGGCGAAGGTACCAGTCAGGGCAATTCAGACATTGAATTGATTCAGACCTCGAGCAGCTCCGGCTCCCGTCTGCTCGAACAGTCTCCAGTTTCAAGCCATTCGAACTTCCCGCAGACTTCGAAGCTAAAACGCGAGAACACCTATTACTAGTCGCGTGTTTGCTTCGGGGGAAGGTGGAACGCCGATCGACGGAATCGTGATCGTACATTATTGCTGTTCAAAGTGTGTGGACGCATTCTTCATTGCAATCACTTACAAATAGTCGAAAAAATATCAACCCTAGAACCTCGTAAAGAACAATTATTTCAAGGTCACGTTCAATAAATATTTCCAAGGTCGGAGCACATCCGCCACATTTTCTTTGTATTTTCCATTATTCGGCAACGCTTCGGCTTCAATCGAAAAAAAAGTTTCACTGTTCTATTTGAACTCCATCAAAAGTTTTACCATTTCGTCACAAAAATGGCAAACTGTTCCCACGGTGCACGGTCGAGCTGCATAAAACGTGAAAAAATGCGGCTCCGCCGTAATTGCGGCACGGCAGTGCAGAAATAAACCGCAACCCGTTAACCAACTATTATTGGAGAAAGCGAGAAAGAAATATGAAAAATGCGGGATCTCTTTGCCTGCGGATGAATTTATGCCGTTTTTTGTTCGGATGTCCTGGTGCAGTTCAAAAACGTGACTTTTTTGCGCGCTGTTGAAGAATCACGCTATATGGCAGTGTGCCGGAACTTGCGAAAATTATTCACGCTCTGTTAATTGTCGGCTTTAACCTGTTTTTGGTACTTGTACAGTTTGGAATGTTTTGCGTTCGTATCGCGGACCATTTTGCGTGTTTATGCGCCCCTTAACGTTTGTGAATTTTCGCAGTAAAATGCGCTTTGTTATAAAAGTAAAATACCTTAATTTTATTTCAATTTTTGAATAGTTCACAGTAATTGTATTCATTTTTTTTTTTACGATTTTGTCGTTCAGCAGTATAAAGCTTGGAATTCATTTTAAATGGTAAAAATTGGAGATAAAAGGTGGTTCGGTTTTATTCTGGCCAGCGCGCGGCTCAAATAAAATAGTGCGACGGGTAGACGCTCGAAAATCATTTTTGTTGGTTCGCGGCTTAACTATTTCTTTTTTCATTTTCCAGCGACGTCAGCGGTTATCCTGAAGACAGAACACGAGCACCACCAGCTGTCGTCTTTGTCCGGAGACAATATCCTCGGCACGGGGGTTAGAATCGGGCGAGGCGAGGACGCAGCCGCAGCCGGCACCAGGGAGATTATGGATTCGTCGCAATCAGCCATGATGAAGCAATCGGACTACGTCGTAGGTCAGTGAACCTAAACCCACTGAAAATTCTCCAACAACAAAGTCGCCGGTCGAATTCCTGTTTTTCGGTTAAACTGGATCGCTTTCCGCGCCCGCTGTTCCCCGAAAATCGTGTTTTCCTCTGTGCAGTGTGATTGCATCAACATACGGGGTTGTGTTGTCGTCGGCAAGCTCGTGGTGTACCCGGTGTATCTGTCTCTGAATGCTCTTCACCCAAAGTGCCGCAAAACAACACCAGGAAAACAAATATACATCGACTGTTCCATAAAATCTTGTTGTATTCACGAATTTCTTAAAATGCAGCACTCGAAAGTAGTAAGAGATCGTCATCGTTATTTAATTGGTTGACTACTGTGTCAATCACGTGTGGAATTATTTGCCTACGGGTAAAATTTAATGTTCGAATCTTTGATTCCTGAGTTTAGCTCGCGTGAGGATGATGTGACAGTCTTCGATATCTTTGCCACTGAGAATGAAAGCATAGTAATTGCATATATCCCCGAGGAGGTGAGTAATGAAAAATATTGGAGGCAAAAGGTCAGGTTTCGCTGGGCACCTTGCTGCCTCCTCGATAAGATAACACACGTGCATGAAGCAATTGCACTCGTGTGGATTTCCCGACCACTCTGAAACTTCCAACAGTAGAAAATTCGTTGCCAACATAATTGTTATGTAATTGCGGATGACACTTGAAATTACGATTGCAGTTCTAACGATGCAATTCGACCTTATGTAAGATGTAATTGCTCGTCCCAAGAACGTATCATTGCACTTATTACAATACCTATTTTTTTAACGTGGCTTGAGCATTGATTAATAGCTTCGATTAAATGTCATCCACTTATTTCATCTACATGCTACTCCCCTTTTTCCATTAATTATGCAAATGTATTTTTTGTGATCTTTGAAGATGGCAATATTTGAAGATTGTTATATAATTATTTTTAAATGTGAAAATTTATTTGATCTCTGCAACAGAGATCTTCGATATTAAATATTGAACATCTGGTGAAACATAGTGATAAAGTGACTGCAATTTGTTGGCGTTTGCTACATAATTATCATTAATTATATATATGTATATCCCCGCTCGAATTGTTGCTCCATCCGAGCGGAGAAAGTCCAGGAATCTTCATGATTACAAGCTTGCACTTGCATCCCCATATTACGGAACAATCATCGATGATATTACAGTCCATTGGCCTTGCTTTGTTGGAATTAACGCAACGAGCACCGAGATAGTGCATACTAAAGAGATTGCATAAACTTCCCGGTTCCTTATCGTTTCCTCATTTTTTGTGTTGTTGCATTGTTGGTCCCTGGTCCAATCACACTGAAAAATCAACACAATTTCTGCAATTCTAGGGAATCGACACTGTGTGCACTGATTGAATTCTCCGCCAATTGATTAGCAATTATCGGTTTTATCGAAGATAGGGGTCACTCTCAATTTACATTTATTAGCATCGATAAAAGACACAAATGGGTCAAGTTCAAGCTCGCCTGCATTCTTGCTACCGTTGAAACTGATTTCTCCTTTCTCCTAGCTTCTCCATTCAATTTTTATTTTAATATCTTAATTGTAATGTAAAATTCTTTATCCAGACCGTTACGTCTGCAAAATTGAAGAAGACATTAAATGATTAAAGAGTAGTCCATGGGTGCACTCGAAGTTCAAGCTTCCGATGACGCTGCACCAATGACTCGGCACAACGAAAAACACGGTTTTTCTATTAATTGCAATTGATATACTCGATTGAGGGGAACTCGGCACGGAAATGATCACGTTAGCGGCAAACTTCGACCGATTAGTCACTGACCGTTCAAAGTACACTGTGCCACGCTCGAAGGCGTGCACCAAGATGGCCGGTCCACTAACTTAAGCGAGGCAGCATGAAAAACTGCACGTCGTCCAAGATACTCACTAACCGTATGTGTCTGCTTTAACCTTACAGATGTCGTACTGCCGACCGTCCTAATTGCACTGCTGTTTGTTGGGAATGCCATCATCGTCTACATTATCTTCCAGTACAGAAAAAGGTGGGTGAACCTCATGATCCAATTGTGCCAATTAAAGTACATACTAACTTGTCACACACGACTCTCTTTTTTATGGATTTCGATGGATCTGAATTTGTGAAAAATTAATGAACTGTAATTTGAAGTAATTATGAAGCCCTGAGTTTCAAAATGAATCCACAGAAATTCGAAGAATATTTGAAGAGTAAAGAGTTTCTATATTTTTATTAATTGTGAAAAATTGATTTTCAGGAAAGTTCCACCACTGGAGCAGGGCGAGGAGATGGCCCTGCAGAACTCGCCGGAAGTGCCGCAGGTGTGATCCGCTGAGAAATTGACAATTAAGTTCACGGTGCCAGCAGAAACGTCAGCGAGGAGGCCTACGTTGCATTTTTCTACGAGGATGATCTCCAAGAATTGATCTCGAGGCCTCGATCATTCTCCATCAGCTTGAAAAGCCGTTTTTAAGTGACAGGAAAATAGCCGTCGAGGAGTCGAGGAATTTTCGAAATTCGTGTTTGTCGTCACACTCAAACGTTCTTCGTAGAAACAATAAGCATTCTCGTGACGGAACGAGAAATTATTCGGGGACACTCACAAAGACTATAACAAAATGCGCTCTCGTAAACGCATAAATTCGCTGTCAATGTTAGAACTCAGGCGCCTATTTAGTGCTGCCACAATTCGACGTACACACACTCACTCACACAACACACATTTACGGTAATGTATTATAATATAAGGAAATAATATATTCTATATTTCGTCCAAATTGTGACTAAGTTAAGAATAAACAGATGTTTTCTTAATGTCTCTGTCTTTCATCCTTTGTATCATATGTTGCCCTCTGATTTTGGTCCATATTCATCAATTTTCAATCGAAAACCTGAAGTAAACTATGTACTTGTTTTATTAAATTATTAACTGATAGGTGCTATATATAAGACCGTCAAAATTACTTTCTATCCTTCACCCCTTGCTTCACTCGCCTTTCCACCATGTTTCCCATTATGTTCAAGTAGATTATGAAGTAAGAGTTAGAATTGACTTGTTTCTTTAAATTATCATATATAAATTGCTTTGTACATTTTTAATAATTGTAAATATTAAGACTACCTATATAGCTCAGAAATATTTTCTGTCATTCAACCATAGCCTCACACATTTTCTTTCAATAATGCATACTCCATAATTATCATTTTTCACCTCATTCAATTAAAGAGATTATGGAAGTGGAGTAAAATGGACGCGTATTATTATATATAAATTTACTTGTACATTGTATCAAGTAGATACTTGAAAATACTAAAACTATTTTAAAAGTACTTCTGTAACGGTTCCCCTAAGATCTCCTCCAATGTGCGTACCGCGTTTTGTGCACACTTTTCTGTAGCTTCATCCTCATCCTCTAATAACTCCGCTAAGAAAGGTATAGTCTCAGGTAACAGCGGCATAAAGTCTTCTCCTAGTTTCCTTACGATCTCCACCTGTGTTAAAACGAGTTTACGGTCCAGTTCGGTTAATACACTGTGCATTAACGTTTTACTATCCAATAAATGTTAACGTCTCTAAAATGCTAGATTCTCATCCTCGTTTCACCAAAACTGCCTTCGAGCCTCTATAATTTTGAAATCCTCGCGTTCAAAATATTCGACATAGATTTTTACATTGCAAACGCAAATTAATAGAAAATTATTCAACAGATGGACATCCAAGAATTCACTTGAATTCAGTTTTCGAAATTGAATAACAGCTGTAAAATTCAAGTATAAATAAATGTTCACTCACCACGGCGTTCAATGCAGCACTCCTGACATGAGGTTTCGCGTGTCGAGTTTTCAGCAACGTTTGGTAGACTAGCTGCTTGTGCAAAGTGTCGTCAGCAATGGCGTTAGCGAACGCTGCAATACAAGGAACCATTAATTCGCTAGCCCTCTTCTCATACTCTTCTCTGCCTCCCATAGTGTTCTCAAGTTGATCTACAATTGGCTGTGCCAAGGTTTCAACCCTCTCCTGATTCACGAAATTCTGGGCGTCGTAGCTGAAGACTCGATAAAGCGTCAACAAAATAGCTTCAACCAGCTCGATTTTATTGGTCTCATCTGGTAGAGTCATTTCTTGAGGTTCCTCCATGATTGCTGGATTGTTGCTGCTCAGCAGTACCGCTGCGTGCTTGAGGAAATGACCAGCGAACAGTACGAATAATGATTTTAGAGACTCTGCTATGTTGGCCGAGAGCCTGCAAAGAACAAGTCATTTATTTATTCAATATGTAGCGATAAAATTAAATCGAGAGTTTACATTTTTTTGGAAAAATAAAATATCCAAGTTAGGTAAGACACCTTGACCCCACCCCATGCAACTGCCCTTGACAATCTCATAACATACTAAACATTTGAGAAGCGATACTAAGTTACTGTAAGACGATACGAACCTGTAGAAAGTGATGCTTCGCTGCTTGTGCTGTGGATTCCTGGCAGCCCAGTCATACAGCTTGTAATATAGAGGTCTGAACGTGGCCTCGCTCAGTTTCAAGACCAAGGCGACTAGTGCCTTACTCGCGCTTTCTTCAACGACCACCACATCTTCCAAGGCCAGTTCAGCACTGTCTACTTCCATGTCATCCTTGGAACTATTCAAATCCTCTCGCAACTGCAGCACCTTCAAGAAGAAGGTACCTAAATCAGGTATAGCCGCACTCAGCTCATTCGGTTGAACACTGCTGAATGATTCCGCCAGGACAGTCATCAGTGCAGGAACACACTGATAGGAGTTTTTACTGAGCAATGTATCGTACGTTCTGTTCACTGCTGGTAGAAGTACTCTAAGTGGTATGCAACTGGATAGTTTCTGCGTGGTTGCTCTCAACCTTGACACCACCACGCCAATCTTCGGGTGTTCGGTGTCAGTGTATAAAGAATTCAATCGCGCTAATTCGAATAACAATTGGTCCAAGTAGAGGGACAGGAAGTTGCCAACAGAATCGACGATCTTTTGCAACGCGCTGACTATGCTGATCACTATTACATCAGGCACGTCTTGATGACAATAGTTCTCCAACAGTTGCAAAATGGCTGGGACGAACTTGTTCAAGCTGTGAATAGCATGAATACGCATGGAGCTGCAAAGTTCAGCTACACAGAGGGCCGCGCTGCCCAGCACTGGACCCTCTCTCGTCTTCAGAAGCTCGGTGGTCATTTCGAGGATTGGTTTGAACACTGTAGGATTATCTGTAGCTAGCAATTTAGCTAACAGCTTCAGCGTAATAAGAACAGTCTGCTGGACAATCTCCTGTTCCTGAGTCTCGGACTTCATTTTAGTCTGAATGATCTCCAACAGCGGCTCGATCAAACTCATAAGATCAGCATAGTCCTCTTCCCCGAATTTGCGTTGCTGTAGACGAGCGTTCAGAAGCTCCAAAGCCTTTCTGTTCACTGTCAGCAGTTCGTGTTCCATCAGGCGCTTCACGCTGAATACGAAGGTACCATTCGGTAACAAATTGTTGACCAGATCCAGCACATCATACAAATGATGGAGAAGCACCTTCCAGTACTTCGCCAAAGGCTTGCCCTGATGCTTATCGGCGTTCTTCGAGGTACTTTGGATCAACAAAATCAACTCCACCATCAACTGATCGTAGTAATCTTTCATATTGTCCGCCTCGATGGAGTCTAGCTCTGCAACTCGGTTAATAAAATCAGGAGAAGATAACAAGTTACTCAGGAACTGGACCAGGATGTACTTGTAGTGTCTCAGGTGCTTGGAGCTGCTATTCGCCACGTCGAAGATGTGCTTGTACTTGAAGGACATGGCTGCCTTCCTGTCTTCGTGCCCCTCTATGTCTATCGGTAGTTCTTTCATGAACTGCGCGAGCTTCACGCAGACTTGAATGAGCCTGGCAGGTGGAAACTCCTGGGACACCTGCAGGGCGAACTCGAGCCTCTGGCCGGCTGTCTTCTGATTGGTGATACGCATTGTTCTGGCGACAACGTGGCTCTCGAAGGTGAGGAGGTAGTACAGATGGAAGTGATTGTCCAGAAGCTGCAGCAGCTTCACGAACAAAGGCGTCCTCCTGTGCTCAGGAATGTCGGGCAGAGAAACGATGAATGTCCTCAAGATCTCACAAGCGTGGGTCTCGTTTTCCGCCGCGTTAATGATGGGGAACACCGTCTCAATGGTCTTGGAGATTATCTGTATCGAGTAAGCGTCGTCCTGACGAACCACGGAACTGCCCATGAAAGTGAATATAGGCATGATAGTGTACAGAGCACATCGGACATCGACTATCTTCAACAACTCCACCAAAACCAGTAGAGCATGATGGTGGGTCTGTGGGTTTCTCGATGTCCTGATGCACTGGGTGATCAGATCCACTTGGAGATGAGCGTCCCCTATAGGCAAATTCTTCACAGCAAGTCTGTGGATCGTGGACAGCAACAGCTGATTGGTGTACTCTATAGGACTCTGTTCCTCAAAGCTGAGACACGTCTTCAACAAGTCGAATAAAATTGGATACAGCAGTTCCTCTTGCTCGATATTGTCCGCACTCTGCACGAACTCCAACAGTGTGACTCCGTGCTTCCACTCCTTCCTGTTGATTATGGTCGGGTCGGGTATGTTGTGCACATAGCTCAACCGCTTTTTCCTCTTCGCCGTGGTATCATTTACCTGCACGTCTTTGAGGTTCCTCATCTTCTGCAGCTCGTTGACGATCAGCTGCGCGTTCACCTCTATCCTCCTGATAGCTCTATTAGCCGAAGAGATGACGTTGCTCATGTCACAGTCAGATAGCACGTCCACTAACTTCGTCAGGATCTTGTTTTGAAGGTTGGGTGATATTTTTCCAATGCTTTCGAAGAATGTCTTCTGTATCTGCTTCAAGAGGATGACGCTCGGCGACTGCTGCATCCCGCGTTCTGCGACCACCTCGACCTTGTGCTCTATTATGCTAGCCTCGAACAGTTGCCATACCTGTTTCTCAGTGAGAGCCTTTGCTGTTGCGCTGTTGAACCTCTGGAGAATGTTCTTTAGTGCGTTTCCGGCGAATTTGCTTTTGGACTCGGTGGACACGGTTCGCAGAAGCTGAAGCCCTAGGGGTGCTAGTTGTCGGAGTATCGTTGGCCCGTCCACGTGGACCAAGATGTCTAGCAGTTGCGATATAATGTGGATCGGAGTCTCGGGATCCATGATCAGATTGAACAACGACTGCTGCGCCTGTTGCAGCTTCTTCCGCAAATCGGACTTCACTTGCGCGCACACATCTGGGTCTGGGGAAAGCAGAACGTATAGAGACAGAGACAACTGGTCGGGATCGATGGATATTTCCGAACTCCATGTGTCCAATTGCTGAAGCAATGCCAAGAATGGTTCCTCCGTGAAGCTGAAGGTGTGCATGAGCTTCTTCAGTATGTCTATCGCGGCTGCTCGGCAATCGTTGTTCTCCCTGGAGAGGGAGAGCATCAAGTTGGTCACGAAGACTTTGTCCTGGAACACCCACTGCCTCGACTTGCACTGGTCTAGTAGCACCAAAGATATTTTCAGGCAGTGATACGACGTCTGTACATTGACTGGTTTGATGTACAATTGAGACAGAAATCGGAGTAGGTCTCTCACCGTGGGGAAGTGTCTCTGGAAGAATATCTGCAAGCATCTGTAGTAATGCTTGCACCAGCGTGGTTTGGTTATTCCCTCAAAGAATATTTCTAGGAGTCTCAGAATCAAGTTGCTCCGGTGTGGATTGTTCTCGAAGTCGAACTTGGAGTTGTGCTTCAGATCCAACCGTCTGTGGACCATTTCGAAAACGTACGTGCCCACTTGGAGTGGCAGAACTCCCTGCGAGGTCAATTCAATAGCACTCTTTATATTGTTACCAGTTATGTTGTTGCAGTTCTTGATCATCTTGACTTTGGGGAACTTCTTGATCATATCTGCGGCCATTTCAATCACTTCTGACGCGATCTCGTCCTTCAGAGAGCCGACGGGTACTCTACACACGGATCCTAACAAGATTAGCTTGAAGAACATGGATCCTGCATCACCATGACTCATTTGTTGCTTCATGGCGCTCATTATGCTTTCCGGTTGGGGCAACAGCTCCCAGTTTAGTATATTGTGGAAGGCTGCCGACGATACTGCCTCTGCGTTAGGCGATTTGCCTAAATCCTTCTGGACGCACTGCATGTAAGTATTTTTCTTAGCAAAGTTCGACATCAGTACTTCCATAGCAATCGACACATCAGTGTCGTCGTTTGGAAACATGTACGGCAAGGCAGTGATGAAGACGCTGGTGTCGTCTCCCCCTTCGCAGAGCGCCAGAAGGATTTTTAGCGCTGGCTTCGCTAATGGTTTCCTATAACTGCTGTGGCACGTCGAAAGCAATACTTTCAACTCGTCCACCAACATGTCCACGGGAATGAGACTCGTTAAACGTTCCGTGGGTACAGACAGCAAAGCCTGGACCACGTTCACCTCGCTATCAGCAAACCTAGCTAACAATGTATTAGCCAGCATCTGGTGAACACTTTCTGAGAAGTTCAAATTTTGTTTAGCTAGATACTCCAAAGCCATGATCCGTTGCTCCGGGCTAATGTGAATTAATCTGTCCAGAATCCCCATGGAATCCTGCGTGTCTTTGGCTCCAAAATGCCATGATGTTAGGAACTGCAGTGCTACCTTGGAGTCTTTGTCGTTGACGCTGCGTCTCATAAGACGCTTCAAGTAGTCGTCGAATCTTTCGGGATAGGTCCTCTCGAGGCATTGACAAAAACTCATCAAGAAGTTCTTCGCCTTGCTGGACGTTTCTTCCGTGAGAAATTCTTTCTCCAAAACGTTCCACAGTATGCTATCCACGCCGTTATCATCCAGTTTGACTCGCATCAGAATCTCGTTCACCATGCTCTGAACTTTCGACGTTGTTGATGGAGCCCTGTCTGGAGATTCTTCCATGATCACGCTACAACAAGTTTGCACCAGAGGCACAATGAACTTCAGCGTATTCGTGTTGGATGACTGAAGCTTTATCGCTAGCGGAATGAACCAGGAGAGCTCTGATAATCGAACAGCAAGGCTTTTCGATACTGTGGTGAGTGGATGAACAGGTGTGTTGTACATGTAAAATAACAAAATCAACGCCTCTTCCTTCAGGTGTATTTTCTTGAATATCTTCAAAAGCAACTTCTCGGTCGTCTCGTTTTTCAATTGCATTTTACTCATCAACATTGATAGGATCATATAAGTGCTAGCTGCGAAATCGCCTATAGAAGTGTCTAAGCCCTTTAAAATGGTCGGTAACATATGACCCATCTGAACCTCGGAGATCGTGGGCAACCGATTAATAATCCCCAAAATGGATGTAGTGTAAAACGCGTATAAAGTGCTTAGACATGTTGCTTTCTCTGAATATATGTTCGTGGCATTGGCAACGTGACTGCAAATCAGCTTTAAAAGACCATTATCAATGCTAAGATGATTGATCAGTGTTACAGAAGCTAAAGGAACACCAGGCTTTTGAAGAGGTTCTAACCAATGCCACTTATCAGCATCATCTGACAAATCTAGCAGCTGCAATACTCTTACAAACATTCTAGTCTCGTGGTAAGGTAATATTAGTAAGAGAAATTGATCTCTATTAAATTGGTGTATACGAAATCTGTATATCAACCATTCAAGTACTTTATGAGCATTATTGAGTAGAAAATATGGAGATAAGAGAATGAGAAACCTTTCAATCTCTCCATCCAGCTTCTTATTGACTTTGATATCTTGCACAGCACGTTCGAGGTTCAACGAACTCTGTGCAAAGAGTGTCTGCTCAAACTGCAAAAATAAGTCTGATAGCTTTGCTAATTCCTGTAGTCCATTTTGACCTGTGCAAATATTATTAGCATTAGAGAGGTAATTGCAACATTGAATTATTCGTAAATAAATTCAATTCATTACCTATATTCAAGACTGTTTCTCTATCTAGGTGGGCAGCCTCTTTAGGGCTAAAGAGCAAGCTAAGACGCTTTCTGTCTGGTAGTAGTATATCAGTCTGAGGTGTTCTAAGTTTCTTCAATTGTTGCGCAAGAGATGTAGTCATTTTGGACCTGGAATAAAATGACGACAAAGTTGAAAAGGAGAAAGACACAAATCTGATACAGTAAATGTATATGGTGAGCTACGAAAATATTAGAACACTCTGAAACGAAATGTTTGACCCCTAAAAGATGTGTATCAGAGACATTTCAAGCTTCACATGTGTAATCATCGTGCTTACATGCTATTAGAAGAATAAAATGATTTTGCTGTTCGTAGGCGTCGAACATTTTATTTCACAGAGATGCAATGCATAACCTTACCTTGTCAACGAATCTAATACTATGTATAAGATCTATGTATAATTAACAACTCTGCGAGCACTTGTCAACACTATATACAAAAACACTTAAAAAATAAAACGATTATGTCTAAAATATTAACAGTTCACTACACCAAAATTAACCATGTGCCAGCACTGCAGGCGGCCATTGATAAGCACGAACCTAGTCATTACGTGATGGGAACAGGAACAGGAATAGGTTAGATGTTTGTCCGCTCGGTGCAGCACAATCGGTGGTGCAAAAGTTAGGTGCACCGACACCTCATGCACTATATATGCACTATGCACTCTCATTTCTTCTCCGATATTTTGGACTCGGCCGTGAGGTGCCATTGATGGAGTTGTGTTGTGTCTTTCGGGGTATTAGATGTTGGTATTTACACTGACAGAACGCGAAATGGTTCCGCTTCAAACGAAGTTGGTGAATTAACGGGGTGTAGATTGGTGAGAGTGAACCAATTCGCGACGAGGAAAACGATATTTCGAGTGAAGTGGAAGAGAAGAATCGGCGTCTGGAAGATCATCGTTTCGAATGGATATACAACCTCTCTACTGAACAATTTTCATCTCGCTTGGTTTGCTTTTGTCGTAAGATAGATATTTCAAAGTACATATAGTCTTGTTCGCGAGCATTGCGTATTTTCTTGACCATACACGTATATTTGATTAATAATGAGCGATGGTAAGAAGGTAGGTGAAAATTCCAGTAGTGAGGTTGTTAACCAATTTCGAAGCTGTAGGGATCTCAGCGATATCGTGCCCCTGTATACGCCACGCGCGCTTTATTTGAAACCAGTTGCAAAAATAAACGTGTCCGTTAATCTTCCCCAACTGAAAGTTCCAGGTAAAATGTTCACCACTTTGCTAACACTATACCCTTCGATCACTTCTGTTCTATATAATGGTGAATGAGAAGATCTATCGATATTTTAGGTTTATTGATTTTCTCAGTTGTTGTTGTGTCACTTAATAACATTGATTTTTCTAACAGGAAACTTGTGCAGTCCCTTTACATTTCGTGATAATTTATACTTATATACATTATGTTTAGCGCAATAGGTTTTTACAGAAAATTAACTGCGATATAAACAGGAAAAACTATATCAACATGGGAAGTAATGGAGAAGATACGTGCCCTTATACTGCCGGACGAGTTTGCATCTCTGAAGGTAGCCAAAAGCACGCTGGAATTTATCAGATTGGAGGGAGACCTGCAAGACAGATGCAGGCTCCAGCGTGTGCTTGCAAGGCTGGATTCCCAACGTCTGAATCTCTCTGGATTCCCCAACATTTTAAAAGTCCGTGCAGCAGAGGCAAAGGATGACTTTCCTACAAGGCATAGCTGGGATTCATACTTTAGAGATACAAAGAATATGAATGAACTGAAGGCGGGTGAAAGGCCTGACACAGTTCATATAACAGGCTTGCCAGTCAAGTGGTTCATGGAAGATGGCTCAACTATGCCTAGTGAATCGTTGATCAGCAAAATTTTCAAAAAGTGGGGAACACTGAGGAGAATCGATGTACCTGCTGCTGATTCATATAGGTCGAGAATGCGTTTAGGCACAAATATAAATAAATTCAGCTATGAAGATGGAATATTTTTCGATGCTTATATTCAGTACGTTGAATATATGGATTTCGTCAGAGCAATGGATGGGTTGCGTGGTATGAAAATACTTAAAAAAGAAGGAGACAATGCTTACACTGCTGCTATTAAGGTCTGTTTCAGGGTATCAATCCTCTATGCATGCGTTGCATGATTTTGGTACGGTAACGAATATATTGCTTATACTTTGACTGTTCAACGCAGATCACTTTTGATAAAACAAAGCACATGAGCGACAGCTCTGTTGCACACAGAGAATTCGAAAGGAAACGTCTGATAGCGCAGGATACGTTAGCGGCGGAAAGACTGCGGAAGAAAGAAGAGGCTGAAGAGAAACGACGCGAAGAGCTCAAGTAAACAGTTACAAACTTTGTAGACGATAAAATACCTCGAGTTACTCACACAATTTTATTTATAGGAAAAAAGAGGAAGCTGATTCAGTAGCTAAACACGGCAGGCGGCAAAGAAGGGAAGAGAAACGGAAATGTAAAGCTATAACAATATTCCGTAAAAAGGAGGAGGACAAAGTTTCCATGAAAATAGCCAGAGAGGGTCAAAAGTTGATAAGAGCACAAAGGCAACTTGAAAGCATACGTTTGTTAGATGCGTTGTTTGATAGAATAAAGGTATTCATTTCAGGATGTTCTAGCTTTTTAGTAACGCTAAAATAGGTCCTTAGTTTATAAAGTTACTTCAAATACATTTTGTATTTCAAGATAAAAGTGGAAAATAATGAAATTAAAATAGATGAAATGAGTACAGATGGAAAGAAAGACGATAAGAAAAATAAACAAGACGGCACCGTCCAAGCGTTAAGTTCTGATGAGAATGATAAAGATGGGAAGAAGGACAAGAAAAATAAAAAATCAAAAAAGAAAGAAAAAAAATCAAAGAAGGAGAAGAAGAAAAAGGTAAGTGATTTTAATTTTAGAATCTTCATAGCAAGATGGTCTTAAAAATAAAACATTTATAGAAGAAACTTAAAAAGGAGAAAGACTCTGCGAATTCTGCGAGTGCGAGCGAAGAATCGGAACCAGAAGGGCAGACGAAGAAGTTGAAGAGTGTCCTCACGCAAAATGTCACGTACCCATCGTCGTCAGCAGGTAAATTTATGACGATCATTTTTAAGGAAGTCAAGAGCGCTGGTCATTAGTAATCATCACGGCAGATCACGTGTTTAAAATTGAAAATAGTCGCACACTACATTGAATTTACTCTTTTTCCAGCGTCTGCCCAATTGGAACCTCTTCCGTACCCAGCTCTATACCCTCGATTCCCACAGCCGTGGTACTACGAAGCAGCATTGCCACTGATTTACCCCGCATTGTCACGAAATATACCGAGAGGGGGTCGATTTTCTCGCGGTAGGGGTGGTCGAGGATTTTTGTGGAGAAACGCCGGTAACCACCGCTCGCTGCAGAGCTTCAACCCGCACTTGTACAACGAGCAATACTACAAGTACTTCGCCCACTTAGTCGGCCAGGATTACCATTCGTTTGACTACAGAAGCTCGCGGTCCCGCAGCCGCAACAGATCTGTGAGCAAGTCGAGGTCCAAATCCAGATCGAGATCGAGGGCGCGGGCGAAGCGCGGTTCCAGGTCGAGATCCAGATCTCACGAAAGATCGAGATCACGGTCAAGGTCGCGGTCGAGATCGAAATCGAGGACGGATTCCAGGTCACGGAGTCGGAAGCAGAGTAGAAGTAGAAGTAGAAGTAGAAGTAGGTCGCGATCGAGACGAAGGCGTGGTAGATCAAAGTCAAGGACGAAGTCGCCCGCGATGAAGTCAAGGTCTCGTCGATCAAGATCCAGAAAGAAGTCTCGATCCCGAACTCGCTCGAAGTCGAGGACTAACAGCAGAAACCGGTATAGGCGGAGACGGGACCGCTCGGCGTCGAAGGTCAAGGTTACCAGGGCTAAATCTCGTTCCACGTCAACCAAGAGAAGATCTCGCAGCAGCACCTGGTCCATGCCCAAGTCCCCTGGCAGAAGAAGCTGCTCATGGTCCAAAAACGCTGACACTGTCAACGATAAAAACAACTCGGACAAATCGGTGTCTCTCCAAGAGCAAAGCTCCACCAGCAAAGAGGCGCCACAAAGTTCCCAGTTGGAGAACATTACTTCAGACTGACAGTAACGGAGAAGATTATCCTTCCGATTTCGTGTCTTCGACCCTGTCACGTGGGGGAAATGATTGATACTGTGTTACACCGTGTACAAAAACGCAATATTGTTCAACTTTTCTACACACACGCCTGCAACGTTCTTTCGGGGATGGAATATATATTTTTGTTCACGTGCTAGCTCTTCCTAAGCTTAAATGGTCTGGCAATCGAAGGAGTCCTGTGTATGTTGTCATTTCCAACGTATATTGTGTACACGCTATGAAGCAATTGCATATACGTTAAGAACAGTGTAATTCTATACAGGAAACAAACGTATAAAATGATACAGCAAGTACTGCATTTTTAAGTCGGCATCAGAATAAACACGATACTGACCAAGTGGACGGCTGTTATTTGTCTGATAGACAACTTTCCTTTTCACCTAGTTGAAATTAATTTTATTGGAGCACAAGATGAATTTATCAAATTAGGGAAATAGGAAAAACACGTTCGTAGTCGACTTGCAAATTTTATTTGTTCTCGGCATGAAAATGCATTGGTTCATAAACATTGTAATTCTTATATACCCCTATCCCTTCGTAGATCGAAGATCGATTTCTTAGCAGCGTTTCTCGGAGGTAACACGCTACGATTAGTTTTATCGACTGGTGCTCGCTTGATATTATTAGTTCGCCTATGATTAACAGGATTGAAATTCATTCGGTTCATTCTTTTCGCATATTTTTTGAAACCGATTAGTGCCGTGTGATATCAGCACCGCGCGCGCGTATCCGCCCGACATTTTCATCTTGTATTTTTCATTTACTCTTCTCAAAACACGGTTGGTTTTTTTTCACTTTAAAAATATGTGCTACATGTTTTTGTGGTTTCTTTTCTCACCGCTATATTAATCATATAATAATACGTATATATACACTTCGCATCGTTAACCGCACCACGCGTATGTTTCAGAATAACAACTCGGTTTTTGTTATAAGTTAATGCTCCACAATGATATTCAATCTAAATGGAAGATTTTTATCATTCTCGAACATCGTTCGTTTCACAAGAAGTTCTTTTTATTTTTTTTCGAAATTTTTCTTTTGTGTTCAACGTTCTTATTGGCATTATACTCGTCTCTTACGTGTACATGGTTTTTCTCATTACTTCTTCCACCTCCGCCTCTTCTGCGTTTATTTATTTTTTGTTCCTTAAATCGTCTACCGCTACGGTATCTTTGGAATTGATTAGATATTGACTACTTTCAAGATTCGTTGCGTGGGAATTGTTTCTCCTCTTTTGTTTCGCTAGTCAGATCTCGTTCGTCGCCGGACGACGAGCACCCTTCCGTTTTCTCGCACGACGCGGATCGTTCCCATTTAATTCGCAATCACATCGCGAATTTGCTTGGGTGTGCATTGGCACGGGATTTGGGGATCGCGTTACAAATGTTCCCCTCGTTTTTTAGTCTTGCTTGACGGGCGTCGTGCACTTTGCACGGAAGAAGGACCGTCGTCCGCGATAATTGCATCGGTGATAGAGGAATCGGATCATCTCAATTAGCATCGCTTCAATTTTTCGAAAAACTCAACTCTCCTATCTAACATAATTTTCTGTTTGCCTAAAAGTTGGACTTTACTGTAGAAATCGATTGCAGTATCAAATATTTATTGAAAAGAAAATAGAATCGGATGAAATTATTCAGCTGATGGTAGAAGCATGGAGAAGAATTAAATTTCTGTATTTAATGTTTGCAAAAGAGCTAGTTTCAACGAGATACTTCCCAGGATCATCGATGCAACTTTACACGAATTGATTCTGCATGATCGCATGCTGCACGCCCATAGGATACAGAAGCACTCTTCCGTTTCGATTTCTTCTCATTCATCTTCGTGTACATTCTAAGAGTGAATCGTTCATTTTCCAGCAGCAAACTTGCTGCGACTCAGCCATCGAGAGGGTCCAAGGATACAATAGAAAACAAACTTCACTCCTCGTAAATGAACGAACGAAAGTGGTTCGTGTGAAACAAGCTGCTCACAAAATCAGTTCTCTTATCAACACATCGTTTACATGCAACACTACAGACAGGTTCGCGATACAATTCGCAGATAGTTCGCACGGTTATGTGTGTACAGTTTCTCGTCGCAAAAAGAACATTTTCGTCTGTTATCGCTTAGTCTACGACAATCGAACAAGAAACGGGAAGAATCGTGATCTCAGTGAGATCGTTTGAACATTGACGAACACACCGAGTGTTTTTGGGAAATGAACGACCCAAAAAGTACGATTTCTATTGAGCAAGCATTACATGCTTCGTGTGTCAGCCATCGCCCGATAGTGTAAAAGAACTAACGCGTCACCCTGTGGGTTTAATCATCGCAATCTAGACCTCTTCAGATGGGTTAATACACTGCGGGGCCACGGAAAAAGTGCAGCCCGTCCCGAGTTAATCGCCATCAATCTTCATTATCGACCATTAGCCTCGAGACCGACGAATCCGAACAGGAAAGTACAGCTCAATTAATTTTCACCGAACATAGAATTAGCGATTTAAAATTTCAACACAAGCATCACCAACCGCAAATCGCTCGAACGCGAGCGTTCCGAGGGAATTTTTCATCGAGATCAATTCGTAATTGGTACCACTTTTGCCTCGAACGCGGGCGGTTCTTAAGTTAGTCTCACAAGAGATATTTTTCAGCGGATCGATGCATTTTAAAGTGGCTCCGGATTGCTCGGGACCTTCCCTTTTCTTTTCTTTGAATCTAAAAAGATCACCGGAAGATCGATCGGCTGTCAGGACCGGCTTGCATTATTAAGCTTTTTTAAGTCTATTTTCTTCTCGAAAAAAGAGAGCATCCTTGAGTCGCCAACGTCAGTGAGAGCCTGGGGAGCCTCTTTCAGCCCGGTGGCAATTTATTTGGACATTCTTTCGCTCAAGCTTGAAGCATCTATGCAAAATACAATGCCTACACACAGTATAAACAGGGAATTCTAATTCAATTTAATATTCGGTATAACAAAATCACAAGAAAAAAATATAGAAGAATATATTTGCGAGTATGAACGTCCACACATACACGTGAGATTAATATTATAAAAAATTGGAAAATTAGGTAAATGCGAATATCTCGTTTTGTGACACCGTGTCTAATGGAAGAATAAACGTGACTTTAATTTCCATTTTTCCGGAGCAATTTGCAAGTGCATGAGGTCTCGTGTGCTGTCAAAAATGTTTCGTCCACACGCGTTTCTGTCGGAATGAATGCACCTCAGGTGAAATCCGGGGTTCCATTACGCTACAAATTGCATCGCGAGTAATGCCAGTGAAGCGCGCGCGCACGTGTGCGCTCGCCGTTTCAAATTTACAACTGTCACGGCGTTGTTTTTAGAACGCCCGTGACAAATCCTTTCAGAGCTTTGTTTCCCTCGGTGCATTGCGGACAGGGACGACAAGCGAAACTCCATAAACTTATATAATCCGCCGTGCAATTCTAACGTCAACGACAGTCGCGTTCGATTCACGCGAATGAACGCGAACGGAAAGAAGCTCGCCAAGTAAGGAGTGATTAGAACGGTCAAGCAATCACCGAATGCCGACGACGAACACAATTTTAATAGGATGCATTGAAGAAGTAAATCGTTCTGATAAGAACAGGAAGTAAGAGACACTGTAGACGCGTGTCGTACATGCCCAAAATTAATTTTTATTGTGTGCTCTCCAAATGAAATTTAGTCCATCTTAATTGTTCCTGAACTGCTCCTGAATTCGTGCGAGATTCCTGAAAATGTTTATCAATTTTGACAGTACCAATTACTTCCTCGTAGGTGCGTTTATAACTGATTAAGAAATTGTTTTGCTGGCTGATTAACGTCGACACGTTTCGCTGCACTTTCCGCGTCCCGGTTCAGTATGAAATAATAGAAGGATAGAGAGGTAGAGAGAGAGAGATAGAGAGAAAGATAGAGATAGAGGGGAAGAGACAAAGAGCTCGTTTAAAAAAGACTACTTCCCCGTAAAACTCGTGGTCGCTAGATCACCCTATAGATTAATAGGGAGAGTTTACATTACTTTAGTAATTTGTTGGTCAGTTTACGTAACAGTTAGACGGCGACAGCCCGCTAGGTAATATTTGGTAAAGACTTTAATAAAGTGTGTCTGAGAGCTTTTAAAACCGTTCGAACGCTACCGTTTATTAGTAATAATAATCAATCCTCCGTAATAATAATAACTGGTAATAATAACAACAGTAGTAAATGATTATACGTGGTAGTAACGTGGTAATGCTCGTATAAATCGTCGCGGAGAACTCCCCGCGCGTTATCAACGTTTTATTTATTATTCATCCGACGGTTCCTCTCGTCGTCGCAATTTTTACTTGTTTTCTTTGTTTTCTTTATTCATCCCCCCGGCTGTGTTTCACTCCTACACTAACCGTCCCGTTCGAATTACAGTCAATTAACCGTCCGTTCAAAGACGATCGGACCGTTTGCGATTTTCGAGTGGCACTCCGAGCGCCGTTTACCCACTTCCCTACCCTCCACCCCCTGTTTACCCCCCGATAGCCCCTTATCAACTTCCTTTCTTCTTTTCTTTCCAATCGCCACGCTTTTCTGTGCCTCGAGAACCGCGGGGCACGATTCCGAACCTGAAAGTTCATCTACTATAGTCGGAGCAAACCGAATTCTGATCCTTTTGCTTCGCTGAAAGATAATTATTCAATTCACTGAAATCAATTCTATTGTAACTTGTTCAACTCTTAATCGGACAGGTGTTTTTACTTTGAATGGGACCTCTAAAAAATCTTTAGATATTGAATGTAATTTGAAGCAATAGTGAATAATTTTATTTGAAATCCTACGCCTTAAATTTTCATGTTTAATGAGATGTTTCATCAATAATCTGTTCAACCATCGTGCCGTAAACGCGTAATCAAATTTATCACTTGCAACGTCAGTTAATTTCACCCTGACTATAGTAGATCGTATCAGGAAGCAGTAAAGTATAATCGAAGGGTAAACGTGTCTCTGTTCGCTGCTCGTTAATGTACAAAGGATTCAAGTCTGATTCGAGGTACTGTTTTCTGTTCCTCTGTTTATCTCGCTCGCACCACGCCCCGTGTTTCAGGATTTTCCCCTGCAGTGTGTGCGTCACGTCTGTTCTCCTCTTTATTTTCTTCTCTTGTCCCGTTTTATCCTATAGTCCTATAGTCACGCGCTCCCATGACTGACGGTGCTGACGACTGATGGCACGAACGATTTCGCGAAAATGAAGGCCGTACTCGTGCGTTCATTGTAATCGCGCACTTTTGCTACGCTGCTGTGCTGCCGCTGCTGAACTGTTCTCTCATTTTTTTTATTTTCCCGCAGACAAAATCGCGAGACGAATGCAGTGTTGCGGGTAATGTAACCGTATAGTGTGGGAAAAGAGGTCGCTACTTTTTAGAAAAGAACTGTAGCCTCGGAATTGAACAGACGAGGAACTTTCCGGTCGAAAGACTAACCTCTCTCGGTTTGCGAGACGAGCAACGAGTTTAATGAAATTAGTGAAAATTTAATAGCTCCCTACGAATTAATCTCTTGTTCGGGGTTGCGATATTGGGGAAAGAATCGATTTCCTATTCAACACTGAACCCACCCAAAATGAACGCGTACGAAAATGAAAATTCACTTTTTCATTCAATTTCTGTTTAAAACATATTTATATTGAATTTATCTATATTGAATTCTCTATGAAATTTATATCGAATACACACAATATATCTACATTGAAGCAAAATTAAGCAAAAGTAATTGGTAAAATTTATTTGTTTGAGAAAGGTTCAGCGTTAATTCGTCTGTTTCTGTGTTTGAAACGAGCAGATTGCGGATGTTTATGCAAAATAAGAATGTTCGGTATCGATCGCACCAAACGGGGTCTAGATTACAAATTTATTTCGTCTCTGAATAATTTCAATAAATCGCAATTAATACATACGCTGAAATTCTTCTAGCATTTTGACTATATTCTATTTCGTGTACCGATTGCTGTCACGAACGCATAAAATCCGCAGTCTAGAAACGGGTGAAGATTCAGCTACCTTGATTACACGAATCTCTGAAATAATGTTGCTTAATATACGCCAGGGGTGAACACAACAGGGTTGAACACCCTCGTTTCCCAAGCCCGGGGTGGACCCAGCCACGCTCGTCCCGCTCCAGCATTTTCAAACCCGTCGGACGTAGAAAATTCATATGTACACATATAAAGTACAACATTTAAACATCAATTAAACATCCGATGAATGCGAAAACATGGCGCCGGAAGGTGTCAGCCGGACCCGCCTCCGAAACCGCGACAGCGTCCTCCTGTTCTCTTCTTTTCGTATAAACCGTGTTCGAAACAAAGGCCATAATACACGATTTTCTCGATATATACATACACTATATACTATAATGTCGTGTATATTACATAATATAGTATACACATATGTACAGGTATAAACATACAAATAAACCACTGCATAGGTAGTAGGGCTCCGTTCCACCAATCGAAAGTGTTTGTCTCGTTTCGAACAAGTTGATCAAATTATTCATTAACTATTGTTGTAACTCTGCATCCTCGGGGCAGGAGTTTGCAATTTCCTTCAGCTAAGCAAGTTCTCATTTTCGTAAAGATACATCGTTTGGAAAAGTGTAAGAGAATCGTTACTAATTCGTGTGTGATTCTACTATGTAATTCTGAGCACTAGTGTATGGCTCTATCAAGGGCCGCAGCAGGGTTAGATTGTTTATACTGTTTTTCTATTGTCAGAGACAACCTGCGTACTTCTGTTTAATTTTCTAATATTGTTGAAATCGAAAACACTTTCGACGAACGTAACGCTCCGCTCACTGTATGCCGACACGTGATACAGTTCCTTTTGTTTATGAATACATGGAGGAGAATCGTCAATGAAGCAATTATCTCTCGGGCAATGTATAGATCGCCAATTAAGGTCCTCTTCTTATAATTATCCGTTCTATCCCTTTCCGCGCGTCTAATGGTATATCTATTGTTCAAGTGTGCGGCGAAAAGCGACTTTCTTCGTTCCTGTGTCCCTACTCTCGTCGGTCTCGTGCAAAATTGCCGGTCACGACCGTTTACCCCCTTATGGTCGCCTTAGGGCCTCTCGAAGCTTCTCGTTGAAACGAAGTAACCAAGAGGTTTAATCAACAATCGCCTATTCCTCGAACTTCTCTGCCGAACTTCGAAGTTTCCTTGATTTTAAGACATCTTAGAAAAATGTAGCTCCCTCGATATTGAACATTTTTATTTCCAACAATATTCAGAGAAAATTCACTTCTATTTTTCCCGCTGTTTCTGGATAAAAAAACCAGGAGAGGTTGAAAATGATTACTATAAGTATAGAATTTTTATTTGTAGATTTTTAAGCTTCCTTCTAATATAATTTTTGCAACAGGATGTTCTACCTCCAATACAAATTACACAACAAAAATAACATTGGATAGAAATGTTCAATTTCAACGAAGCGATATTTTCCAACGAGTCTGAAATGAAGGAAACGCCGCGAAGAGCCAATAATAATCAGCTCAAGGTCTGGACAAAGAAATCCATCCGGTGACCTTTGCTTTGCCCCTCGCTAAACAGCCTCTTTGCAGTCTCTCGGGCACGCTGTAAATATTCGCAATCCACAGTCTCCTATCTGGTACGAGAACACCGTTCGCCCCCGAAGCTTGTTTCCTCGAGACTCCTTTATGAATACTGTTTCGTTAACGATTTTCTCTGCCGATCGGCTAACTGTTCCGTCATCGATATCGATTCACCGACCTGTTTAAATCGATCCTAGCTGTTCTCTCGATGACTATACACAGAGGCGACTAGAAACCGTGATCCGAAGCAACGACGTCGCCGATCGAACGCAGATTCCGAATCGCTTGCGAATAAATGGCGCGCGCACCGACTTCCCCTCGCGAACTATAGCCGAATAATTGGCGTCCGTGTGTTGGTCGTGCAAATAATCGCCCCCGTTCGACGGAATCGCGGCTACGGTAAACGAACACCGTCGGGAGCCGTTAACGGACAACGACGATTGCGGGACGACGTTCTCCGATCCTAACTATCCTCCGCGACTGGTGTTACGCTGTTCCACATGAATTCGATGGTACCCGAGACCCGATGGGGTCCAGTTACCTTTCGATTCTTAATTGGAACAAGTAACATTACCCATCGGTGTCCTCGGATACCCGATCCAATCGGGAGACTAACTGAGAGGGTCTCCAGCACTCCCAAACTTCTCGTTCTCTCCAAATGACTTCAATGGTGATCTTGAAATAATTTCAGGGGAGTGAAGAAAAATGTGAATTTGTCTATTTGTCGATGAAATAGTGAATTGTTCAAAGTGTTCTGAAACAATATTGTTCCTGATTCTCTATTAAAAACGAAGTGCGGAGAGCCCCACAGTTCTGCTCCCGGGACCATAGCTCATCCCTGAAGCAAACTGTAAATCGTCAGACCCGTCACGAACTTTCACGACCTCGTTCCGTCGATGATTTACCTACAGCTCTCGTATTTTTATACATTATAATACTTATAGAATCGGTCTCTAATCGTCTAACGCTCCGATATTCAGACTGTTTTTTCTTTTTCTCGTTTTATTCATTTTTTTATTTTTGTTAAACTTGGCGTGGTCTTCCTGGCACTATAATGCACTTTTAAGAAATCTATATAAAAATATCGTGTGGAGTTGTGTCCAGTATGTTGAGCCGCGACAGAGAAAGATAGATAGATAGATAGAGAAATAGATGGAGAGAGAGAAAGAGAATGATCTATATATATAACTGTATATATATATATAGTGTCAAGACACACAGAAATAGAAAGAGGCTCCTGGAAAAAGGAATGGAAATGGAAATTTGTCTCTTTGTTATTTTGAACGGGTTTTAGAGCGTTTTTAGAATGGGATTAGACGAGGGTTTTTTGGGGTGTCAGCCAGAGAGGAGAGGACAGAAGAAAGAGGCGGGAAGTGTGGACATTTTGTGACACTTGTGTCTTTTTTTCTTTTTGGTCCCGTTTCGCGTTTCGGAGTGGCCGCGAAACAACGCTTTCGAAAATGAAACAATGACGGACAAGACGAACCAGGTCCCAAACGTTTCTCGTGGAAACGAACGCTCGAGCATTTTTGAGGGCAGACAGGTCTCTCTCTCTCGTCGATACTCCGATTTTTCCGAAGGGACCGTTTCTGTTATGCTTGTCCGGTTATGCGTGTCCGTGTGTTTCCTTTTCCGGAGAACCGTTCACGCAGCTTTGCCGCAACAATCCCCTCAAAGCGATCAAGTGACGTCACGATCAGAGAAGGAAGGACCGTACCGTAAGGTTAGGTTAGGCCAGATGACCTAGCTAATAGTATCGCTTGGCCACGTACCTAACCTACCGATACTTTCCTTCCCCACCCTCAACATAATCCGCGACGTCACTATCTGGTACAGACTATAGCTTCGTGACATCACTCTGACTATAGCATTTCCTCCACTGCGTGCACGATACTCGGGAACAAAGAATCTTCCGGCCTTCCGCCCCCAAAAATCGCGATCTCGTATGTGGTTTTGCGTATCGATCCTGCGGTTTTGTTCTGTTTCTATGTTTTTGTTTTTATTTTTCGCTTCCTCGTTATCTGCTCTCGGGAGGGGGGAGTTTTTTTGAGGCTTTTGTTTTCGGGCTTCGTTTGCTTCCGCTAAGTTTTCGCCGGTAATGTTTCTTATTATTTCTCTTTTTTTTTTTTCGTTTCTTATCTCAGAGGGCTGAACATCTTCGGGATTCGATCACGTCGGAAAGAACGAATTATGCACGTCGGATTATTCATCGTCGGACAACGTAATTGCGTCCTGTTATTTTTCTTTTTACGCTCGAAATTAATAATATATTACGAAACGGTGTATCTTGGAATATCATAATATATTATCAATATATATACCTATATATGTGTATATATATTTTTATATATACGTGTGTGGTTTCCTTTCTGTGTCGCCGTTGTACGCATATGTTTCGTCTCTGTTTCTGCTGGTGACGGATTAAACGATAGGACGTTTCACGTATTTAATTATTTCTGATTCAAGGAAGAAAATTTTTTATACGTTGTAAGGGAAGAATTTAAACGTGATGATGATATTGTACTTTTATGCTAATACGTCTAAATATTGACTACAACAATACTCAGTCAAGAATATAGGATATACGAAAAAATTCAATGTGATCTTGATTTTATACTGACCAAGATTTTTTTAGGAATTTTTCTTTAGTCTAGAAAGAAAATCGCTACATCAGTTTTAGCAAAGATCTTGTAGAGGGTGTGGAAAACGCGCGTTTTCTTCTCTGAACAACACAAATGATTCGAGTACATGAAACGTCCTATCGTTTCGTCCGGCTCGGTATGTACATACGTGTTCTTTTATATGTGTGTCTGTATGTGTTCGTGTTGTGTTATATATCTATATATGTATTATGTATACCTGGCGACGTCGATGGGATTAATCGCAGCATAGCGTGACGCGATCAATTCCGTCGTCGTTGCTCTTCAACGTACTCGATTTCGCCCCGATCGCATAGCGAACGTCAACGTTTAGCATCAATTAACGTAATTAACTTTCGGTCGCGTCAACGGTTACGCTTCCCGTGTAGGTCGGTGCAGTCAGGGGCTGCACTCGTCGTTGCACCGGGGGCTGGCCTGAAGCGTCACGAGACCGGAAGAACTCGAGTCCCCTCGACAAGTATTTATTACGATTCATAGTCAAGTCTTGGCCGCATCGACTTCCGGCCACCCACATGCGGATTCGGCGTCCGCGAACGATACGATCATGCGAGCCAGCGGCTTGATACGGTTCCGAAAATAACTATTTAAAATTGTTATATAAAGCTCCTGATTCGATACGGTTACGGGGAACTTTTATTTTCGACAAACTGTTACGGCAAACCTTCGTTCGGAATATAACTGTTACGAAGAATCGAGATTTGCAACTATTGGTTCGGTTATCTTCGGTTATGGCTGCTCCTATCTCGGTTTCCATGTCGAAGCTATAATCGTTGATCATCCGATTCTATGTGCGCTGGTTCTGATATGGTTCCACGCTAGGAGATCGATTCTTGTTTATTTTATATATTTTATTCTGGACTTTGACTAAGTGTCAATGAACTCAGATGTTGTAAATTATATTCTGCTTATTTTGTTTGAATATGAATGAAGGAGAAGATATTTTGAAAAATATGCACATATACTACATTCTCGAGATCTCCTATTAAATTTTCGGTTCACATTTTCTCTACTCTTATTTCTTATTCCATGAAATCCAAAAATTTAAATTTTATGTAAATCATAATAAATTTACTAATTTATATTTTAGTTTAAAATTTCCTTCAATTTTAAATTTGGCAAGAAAAATATTGATCATGATGTTAAGGACAGTGATGGAAGAACTCCTTTACATTTAGATACTCTCTCTACAGTAACAATTGATACAAGAATTGATATACTGACACCATTTCGGAACCATAATAAAATCGAAGAAATCAAGTTTGTGGAATCGATACGAGAACGGAAATAAAACTTGCAACCAAGATTGATAAGAATTCAGTTCTTCGTAACGGTCTCGAGAACCGAGATCGATATTACAACAGTTTTCAAGTCCTGATGCGAGCAGCGTCTGGCGTCTCAGGGTCGGTCAAGATGGCTGATGGAACTCAGAATGGCAGATCTGTCCTCAAAAACATTTATCAGATATTCAGAATTTATTAAAAATTGATATTTTGCCCAGAGTGCACCAATCGCATAGTTCACTACTGCGTAATAATTGATTCCAAATAATTTTTCATACAAACCACCGAAAGCTATCTTATCCCTTCACGCCAGAGTGCATGAAAAAGATCTACACGAGTCGAACTCGCTGCCACAATAAGAAACGCGGACAATACATCAGCGACTATGATGCTCGAGAGTGACCTGGTCCCGACCTACATTTTAAAATTCCAAAATAATCCCCGCGCCAATATCTCTCGACTGTAAAAATTTGCCTCTCCGTAACGTTCTATCTCACCTCTAGTCAGAACTTGTCGAACACGCTGCACAAGAGTATTATTGGATCCAAGAAAACGGACCAAGGTCGTTCGATGGTCGCGGATCGCATTCTGCCGCTCAAATAAATTCGACTGTTTATATATTTTTGCTCGAATAACCTTGCAATGTTGTTTCCATCACTATTTTTTACGTTTCTGACTTTTTAAAAATAGATATTTGTCCGGTGCCCGACACAGGGTTGACGAAATTACGGGCTTCTGTCAACAACTTCTGATATAATTATTGTTTGCACTGTTAGGCGACCGGTCTGCTCTGCGCATGAACAACACAATTTGTATACGCTAACAGTATAATATTCGACGTAACCTATGGACGTTAAATCGGATAACATCACTTTGCAATCTCTTTTAAGATCCGATTTGACTCGACAAGGGACGCTTAATCAAATCATTTTTTCATAATAATTAGTTTTTGGAACTGTGGGGACTCACGACACGACAATTCAAGATCGACTGATAAATCTTTGCCGGCGCAGTCACCTTCTGCTCGGCAATTTTCAACGAAATCAATACTTGAAGCAAGAACTAATATAGGGCCACTGGTAATCCGGGATTTCAAGATTCCAGGGCTTAGAACCGTACAGTTGTGATTATGGAGGCTTCAGGGTGCGAAATTGTGTTTCTTTCTGGAACTGTTTTTCTGACTTCTGATAAAGCTGAGACGTATTGATGATCTACACACAACTAACGTGACGATGAAGCACACAATTTAAAACCCACACGACTGCGCCGACACTTGTGAGCCTGAGCACAATTCTCGCCAGTCTCTGACTCTCATAATCGAGCAGCAAGAACCAGGTCGCGGTAAGCAAGACAGCAAGACGCTGATCGGAGACAATTTCGGGGGTCATACGTGACCAGGAATCTCTCCGAACTAATAACCCAGAATTGTTAATTGGGGAGGCGCCTCCGGCCCGCATCATCGCGTCTCCGAGATCCGTTTCGCTCGTTCTCGTGCAAAATTGTTCATAAAATATTCCGCGGTTCATTTTTCTCCGTCCGTTATCGCGGGCGAAATGAGAGGTGTGTGTGTGTGTTACAGCAAAGTTGCGAAAATCCAATCTTCGCGTTAGCGTCCATCTCAAGAGCCACCTTGTTGTTGTTGTTGGTTGTCTTCGCCGAGGGGAGACTTCCGTTTCTCTTGTTCCTCTTGATGCAATGTTCTGCACACGTTGCGCCTCGTCCGCGTCCATTTCCCGTTTCACGAGGTATACAGAGAGATAAAGATGGAGTTCGTGTGTTGTCGAGTATATATTTAAATATTAAGAAAAAAGTTTTCAGGCACGCAAGTTGGGCAGGGGAGCAGCTCGCAGCGAGTGGAAGAGGACGCTCATATCTCGGAGTCCCTCTGTTTCGCGGAGGTTTCAATCGGATTCGAACTTGACGCAAAATTTCACGATTTCACCGGAGACCCTTGTGTCTGAATTTCTTTGTTTATTTCTTTTTACTTTTGGTTAGAAGACAGACAGTCGAATCGGGAAGAGGATTGGACCCGTTGTTTACGCTACTGCAAGACTTCCGGTTGCGAAAGGGGGCTGGAGAGATCGAGGATCAATCGTTGTTCGTCTGGATCCTCTTTCATCAATTCGAACAAATGAGAGTCAGCAGAGGCAAGCGAATATATTAGGTTGTCGTATATGAAAAATATCCGATTTCAAATAAACTTCCAAGCAACATATTATCGAATTGTCATCTTCATTTTGTGGTTTCACCATCGATATTGAGTGGTGATTAATCACCTGATTTCGAGCAAGCATCGCGCAACGCTATCGCCAATGCGTTGTTGTTCCACTCATGCAAAAAGGATGCACGATAACCGTATCGATTGATGTTGGAATATAATTTATTTAACATGTTCCGTGCCGGACCAATTATCGATTACTTGCCGTTCAAGCTACGCGGCTCGCATACGCCCTACGTCACTAGAATGAATTGTTTTGATTACGACATATTCCTCACCGTATACGTAACACAGTAAAAGTAATAATTATCAAGAAAAAGGTTTCAGATACCTTCAGGGAACCTTCAAATGATGTATGCGAAACTTGAAGACTGTAGAGTAGCTTCATTTGCAAAAGAAACAAAGAAAATCGGACATTGACAACCTAATACTGTGGTAGCCACTCTGTTTACCTCTGCTTATCTGTCCTGACTCGTCCCAACGGACGTCTGTCCGACGAGGTGAGGCAGTAAACGCAGACGTAGCCACTCGAAGTTAGCGAAGGAGACATGCTGGTTTACTGCCTCATCTCATAGGAAAGACTATACATAGAGTGCAGGCTTGGCGTCCACAGCGCCCATTATTGCCGACCAGAGAAAGAGAAAGGATTTAGCGACGTTGACAGAGGGACTCGAAGATACGCCGGCGTCTACGGCGTGGCCGACACTCTGAGGTGTCGGCTACGCTTAGTAAGAGTGCTGCGGCTGCAAAGACGAGACTCAGCTGTGTGGAGACTTGTCGGACCCCTGACTGTTGCCCAGCCCTCCCATTCTGGACTGCGAGGTGAGCCTGGTGGCAGACTGCGAGGTCGCGGTCGCCGCCACCGTGGAATGTGCCAGGCCTTGGTGTTTACCGGTTTCCGGGACCAGGTGTGGCGTGCGACTCGACACCGGGGGCAGGACCGGGCTGACTGGCCAAGGGTGTAGGGATATGGTGCTGGGCGCGCTCGGCACGCTCCTCGAGTATGGCAGCAGAGGTGAGTTCGATTGGCTGGCAAGCGGATGATGCGCGGACACGTTGCTACCGGAGATGCCCATCGTTAGGCTATTTCCGGGTGAGACACCGCCACCGCTACCACCACTGCCAACACAGCCGGACGACGCCATCGCGACGGCAGCGTTTGGATGAAGGAAGTTACGCCTCTGCTCCATACGCTCCGCGTGCTGAGCTAGGCACCTGGTCAGCTCCTCTGGCAGCAGCTCCAGCTGACCCTGCAGGCCGGACAGTTTCTCTTCTAGGCCGATCAGCCGCTCCTCCAGTCCCACCAGACGCTCCTCCAGACTGTCCTGACGCGTACTCATGTCCGAGACGATCTCGTAAACTGTGTTCTGCGTCTGCGGACAGAGAAGGTCAAGTTAGAGGCTGCAGTCGCGTCGGGGATGTCTCAGGCACACCTGGGTGAAAGTATTCGATCAGAGGAATTATGTGTTCGTCATTGTTGCTGTTCGTTTACCGGCTGCACTGTAGCGAGTGTTGTTTGATGGAGCTGGTGATGGGGTAGCATTGTAGGAAGGTTATCATTAGAATTGTTTGGAATGTAAGGACCATATTAATCTCGTGTCTTTTTGTAAGCCTAATGCCTAACATTTTCGTCCAACAACGCCGTACTCCACATGTGCGATTATGATCGAATATTTTCAGGCAGTGGCGGCACGTCGTCCAGAAAATTAGTGTCTCTCAGTGTGCAGTGTTTCTCTATGTCCTTCTTTCTACAAACTATAATTTACACTGATCTTTTAGTGGACATGCAATCTTCTTGAGTCAAGTGCTATCGTTTCATACTTTTTTTGTACAAGTGATAGAGTGTGCATGTGATTACAAAGTGTATTTCAGAAGAAATCATAGTGCTTCGACGGGGGAAGAATAATATACAGTTAATGTAACAGCGATGATGAAATTATTTCCTAACGCGAAACGTGATTGCAGAGATAGTATTTACTAATCATTGACACGAACTTTCGGACGACCTATCCTATGAATAATAATCCGAGTGAATTATCCGTTGTATAATTGTTGTATGATAATTTATAAAAAAAAAGATTTTCAAAAATAATATTGATTCTGTGAATAGAAACCTTGATTAATTGACCTCGTACTCTAAAATACCACAAATACACTCAGCTCTTTTTTTTCTACGGTAGGATATGTTCCTTAAAAACCGTGCGAAAAAAGAGCTGGGTGTATAAACATTTGTTTTAGTGTGTGGCTCCTGATAATCGCTTTCGCGGAGCCACGAACCACAGTGTCGTTCGCATGGTAGAGTACCTTGGCCATATCCGTGATGGTGTTGGCGTTGTCCATTAATTTTCGCTGATCCATTTTCACTTTCCTGAGTCTGAAAGTTTGCATTACGGATGCGGATATTAATCGTGCCGCTTACGGGGGGTCGGCTACGGTTGTCAATCAGGTGTCAGTTATCGACTTACGCGTATATAGCCAACAGAAATTTCCGCTGGTGCGTTCGAACACGTCCCGGATTGACACGTTTCACGATCCGTGTGTACTTGTAAATTAGCCACGTCTCGCGCAACACGTTCGCCGCGGCGTTTTTCAGCTGGAACAGATCAGATTCGCAACGCGATTAAACTTTTCCGGGGGAGGGACGTTAAGTAAATTCCTCCGCATCTACAAAAACAACGTTGGCTATCGATCGGGTATCCCTTCGTGTTGTGGTTCGTTTTGAATTATTTACGTTGGCTCCGTTCATGTTCGCACCCATTTTTTTTTTTTTTTTTTGTAGGCTCTGTGTTTCGATTATCGTTTTCGGTTTAGTTTCTTTCTCGTGAATCGTTGTCCAAACCGATATTTTTTTTTTTGTGAATATCGAACTCGACGCATGTTTCATCGGGTTTAGGGTAATCGTGTACGGGGACTGACAGTATTGCGGTGTACATTGAAAAATGATCGTGGCCTCGGTGATTTGTTCGACAAGCGTGCAATTCCCCTTTTGTGAGGAACTTTGTCTTATTTTTTTTTTTTTTTTGTGGTTTTATGATCGTTCACAGCTAGCACTAGTGGACTAATTGCTCTTACCTGATGCTTTCTTCTATATTTAAACAGGCCTTACTTACTTCAATAATCCTTGCTTGAGAAACAAACAAAATATTTCATTGTATTATAAATCCACAGTTTCATTGGTAAATGGGAGTAATAGTTACAGAGGAGTTTCGATAATCCGGCGGGGAGGCAAATTAACCCTTTGAGGAAAAATATTTAACAAACAAGTGACGTGTTTAAATAATAGTTCTAATTTGGTAAAACGTTTAACTAGTGAAGACGAGGAACTAAATAAATGCTGGCAGCAAACGTGCCGCCATTTTAGAGAATGCTCGTCCACAAAGGGTTAAACAAAATCGTTATACACATCAGAAAGGTATATACAGTTGATCGAATGCTGAAATAAAACGGAAACGATGTAACAATATGAACATAATCCGATTGGAATCCGAACTGAAATGGTTTGATGGACTTTTTTACTCACCGTGTGCACACGCAGCTCCTGAAATGTATTTACAGAAAAACTGAGAATGATCGAAACAGATTACCGAAACTCCAAGGGATTACCTGATCCATTCTAGAACCGCCGAATCAATACACTCGGAAGAGAAGCGAACTTTACGATGTCCTTTTTCGATCATGCTTATTGCGAGTTTCAGAAATATCGACAGACAGAGAATTTGGTGGCTCTATCGCGATAAAACAGCCCCCGGAAAACTTCAATTTCCGAAACGTCCGATAATCTTCGCCGGAAGCTGATCCGAGAACGCTTAATGGAAAGCAAGCATATTCAAGGTCTGCTTATTGCGATAAGAGCACCGCCACCGGCGCGGCATCACGAAAATGAAATAGTGAAACATTCAACTTCGAAAACAACTATACACGCTCGGAAAACGGAGAGACGACGGATTCTTCCGACAACCCTGATTTATTTACAAGTCGAGGAAAAATTCGATTCGCCGGGGGAATCCTGCGTGTTAGCCCATGAATAATTTAGCTTCATTTGAAATTTCATTGTTCGCTCTTTGTTCTGAAGATCTGCTCGTCAAATTGCGTGCGTTCTACGGACAATACGAACCGCGAAATGCGTCCGACAGCCATATTGTTTTCGGGGAGAATTACTAAAATGCCGTTCATTATTTATCGTTCGTTATTCGTTCGAATTTAATGAGTTTATTGACAAGTAATTGTTCTTTAGCATCAATGTGAAATGGTGCTAGCGAGCATGCAAGTGTCGCGTACATCCACGATTGATTTATAATTTATTTTATTGATAGAAAATCGTTAGTAATAAAACAGCTCTTGAAGTGTCATTTCATTCGAGTGAAACGATGTTGCCAGTGCTCGCTAATTCCAACGCAAAAATCAGTCTGAAAAAATACCGTACACCGTTTGAAGTGTCTAATTTTAGGTGGTGCAAACGGATACCGGGAAGTTCCGGTCTTATAGCCGTAACACTTTGATATTTCCGAGGTTTACAAATATCGCGGGCTGTTTGTTAATTCAGTGGCCGCGGCCGAAGTCTTCGATCGCAGCGGAAAATAAAGACGGCTGTCGTTCGCATGCCATTTGTCAACTTCGGACATGCGTAAATAAATTATGAACGCTCCGTTTCGACTGATCATCCTTACTAATTATCGTGGGACCTACTTGGAACTCGCAAAAATCCGAAATGAACAGCAACAAAATCTTTCTCCCAGGGTTTTCGAAAACTGTTAGTCATTATTTTATGAAGTGTTCCGCATGAGACTGACCTCGCTGATTGTCGTGGCACCTTTTTGGAACTCGCAATAGTCCGAGATTCAGCCTTCGAGCAACTTGTACGGCTGCTACGCAACGAGAACGAGTTTCGGGGAGAATCGAATGATCCTGTCATTCGCATGCAATTTGTCGACTTCAGACGAGCATAGATACGTAATCAGCAGCCTGTTTCGAATGATTATCCTCCCTAATTGTCGTGGAACTTTCCTGGAACTCGCAATAGTTCGATAACTCAGCTCCGAAGCATCGGCCGCGCAAAGAAAGTTTTTCCTGCCGGAGCCGGATCAATCGGATTTCGAGTATCTAGGACGTGCAGGGTTTTCGAAAACGAGTTTCAGGGAGGATCGAACGACCCGGTCCCTTGTCGTCGCAGCTTCTTCCCCTCATTTTTCAAGTTTTTCGCCGGATGGGACGAGGGTCGATGCCGCTTTTGTCTCGTTAGATGCGATTCCCTTGTTCGAGGACCAGCGGCTGACCCCGTGGCGGATCGATCGCCGACACTCGGACCATCAGGAACGGATAAAAATGACAATGACACATTAGACGGCCCCCGGACGACACAATGAACTCGAAGACAGTCGGTTTCCTTTTCCCGGGGAGCTCCGTTCACTCGAGCGAGCCGCTCGTTCTTCTTTATTAATATAAGACTTTCTCTCTTTCTCCCTCTCTGTTTTTCTCTTTCGCTCGTTTTCCCCGCTCTCTCACTGGTTCTTTTTAACGTTAATCCGGTTCGCTATGGTAATTTGTGGAAAGTCTCTTGAAAATGGAACAGAAACGTCCCATTGTACCCGTCGCTGCGTGCGGAACACGGTAAAAATTACGAGGGGTTCAGTCTCTAAGGAAAGATATCGTTCTGGCGTTTTGCGATTCAGCGTAACCGAGGATTAAAGAGGTATTCTGGCTTACAGAGTCCAAACAATCGACTGTCCAATTCTTGCCGTTTGAACAATATGCATGCTAAACGATTTTTCGATACCGTATTAATGCAAGCGTTCGAAGTGTACTTGAAACTTTAAATGCAACTGTGTTCAAACAAGGGAAGTGCACCTCAAAGTCACACAAAAATTGAAGATTCATCAACTCGTTTTTTAAATTTTTCTAAATTTATTATCTTGATAGGAGCTATTGTGGCCCTCTTAAGGATACAATGTTTTTTAAAGCAATACCAAAACTACTAGATATAAAGCGAGAGCAATGTCCTCAGCACAAAACCAGAATACCTGTTTAACGTTCAGTCCGCGATTCGCCAGAGAATTTAGCTTTGACGCGTTCCGTGGAAAAACATTCGTCGCAAAGTGTTTCCGATTATTGAACACGACGAGACGAAAGGTCGCATTTCGGTCCACGGCGAAATTAATGCACTCGTTTCCGCGACTTAGCAAAAACGTGACGGGCGATTCAACCGGGGTAGAACTTAATTCAGCCCGGCTTGGAATGATTTACAGAGTTCGAACTTAATTCAGCTCTGCTTGGAATGATTTACAAGGGCTCTTTCTTTGACAATTTTTGGGGATACCGATAGGCACGATGAATTACGCGGATTTCTCAATGTACAGTTTGAATAACACCGCTGAAAGATTGTTAAAAAGCGAAAAATTCGGATGTTGTTACACCGATTTGCGCCTGGAACGTAACGAGAATGAAACTGTGAACGTTGGCAAAATATTTCCTTCGATTGTTTCTCACGGTTTCTTTTGTTCCAGTCGAGTCCTTGTTGCGTTCCTCGAAAAGTCGATTGTTACGTGTAACAGCACCGAAATAAGGACTCGGGGGACTTTTCGCAAACTAGCAGAACGAAACTTCAGAGTCACGAGTAGGTAACCAACGAATCACATCACGAAGAAATCGTGCCAGAAACTCAATTCCCATCGTTGTTCTATGTTCTGCCACAGCAGACGGTTTTCTTGACGACAAACTTCGACGAAGCCCTTACACTCAGCACAAAGGATTCTTAACAATTACAACAAAATTCTGACAAACAGGTTCAGACGGAACGATTTCCAAAGTACATTGTGCTGGTCACGTAAAAGTTTGAGATTCGTGAGGCTGCCCGTCAACCGGGGCCCACGTAGAGACGAAGTAACACCTGGTCCAGGGCAGAAATGCTATCTTGTTCAACGAACCTTCCTCCCCAATGTGTGTGTACTTCGTTAAAATCTGTCGGGACCGTGGATTATGTAAAACAGAATCAACGAATCGAATTTTGCAATTTTCATGAACCCCAATCTCCGACGGATAAAATTATTATTTTCCTTTGATCAGATTCAGAAATTGATTTTTAACCCGAAATGTTTATGCGATCAACTTTCTCGTCTCTCGATTTTATTAATTAAATTTACATTTTGATATTGTTCGATGTTTTGGAGGTGTGTTCGATTATTCCAAGAATAAAATATGCACTGAATAATTTTGAACGTTTTAAAACAAGAAAAATTGTATTTTCATCAAATAAAAAATTTAGTAAATAGTAAAAAAATAATTAAATAAATTCCACAAATATGTGCAACAAGAACTACTACAGACACATCGCTATACATAATAATACAAACAAACATTTTGCAACATACACAGGATAAGACATTGTTCCCACAAACAAAATTGTTCCACGTCATCATTCATTAAAATTGCTTCAATACTCTGTTTATTCTGAACTACTATGGATGTCCTTTATAGGATATTTTCTTTCGTTTCGCGAGAATATATTTCTAAACAGCGTTATTTAGAAATGGCCACTTTGTGTTTAATGAAATCTAAGTACAGTATATAATTCATTTGTTTAAAACACACAAAAACAATTTTTTATCAAAGTTCTTGACGAAAAAATTCTCAAAAATCAGTTCAGAGAACCGACCTTCAAAAATGTGTTCAAAAACAAGTCAGAAGATAGTTATTTTCACTGTTGAATAAAAATGACATCCCCTCTAAAATATTGAAAATTTCCTCGAATTCTATTCGACTTCTAAAATTCATTAAAATTGTGGAGGCCATTAGTAAAGAACTAACTTGTTTCCTGTGAAAGGGCCAGGATCGTGTCGCACAGCACGCACCACGAAGGAAAGATCGAGGAACAGGACGACGCATTCTGTCGCAGGACCTCGGGCCGTTCCGCTTCCACAGGACGATTGCGTTGGCGGGCAGGCCACGAATACATTCTGTTATGGCAACACCACGGTCACAGGAGCGGCAGCGTAACACGTACGTATTGTTTAGCAATCCTCGCAAGGACGTAACGAGCGGTTTTTGGCGTCTCTTACCCTTTTCGTTAATTGCGTATCCATCATAAAGTTATGAACGTGCTTCTCCGCCCTTGTGAGCTCGAGCTTCCTGGAAACAACCGCCACCAGCAAGGCCGTGCATCCGGCGCCCTAAAAACACCGTGAAACGTACCTGTGAACTCGCAGGCTATCCGTTGTACATTTAATTACGAGACTAGCGGCAGCCGCGTCTCTAATTACGAACTAATTTCATCGAAACTCTTCGGAGGTCCCTGCCACTACGCCTGTGAACAAGAAACAGAACCGCATCTGCGCGACGGCTCCGTTATGTCTCGATTATCACCGAAATTTTCACTTTCCCCCGAAACAATAGACACGAGAACGGTCGTTAAGCAAAATTAAAATACCACCGGATCCTTCGCTCTAATTACTTGATGACGCTAGCTGATCTAAAGATAAAGAGAGCAGAATCTCTTCTAGAAACAGTACTCTCAAAGATGACACTACTGATCGACGTAGAAGTGAATTTGATAGAACATGCTATGATCCTCAGCTCTACCTCTATCGATCGCTATTCAGCAGAAGTCTAAAGAATCGACCAGAACTAACATGATCTCTCTAGATGACGCCTGAAGCCTAGCTTCTAGATTTTTACCTAAATGAATGTTTGTATGCGATTCCTTGAGAAATTACAATTTCGTCTCGGCTACTTTTAATAGCTCGGACCAACTATATTGGGAATCGTCCGGTTCCGAGCTATGAATGTCCGTACGAAGGTCCTCGGAAATTAGAACAGCATGTTCGACAGACTAGCTCTCCATTTAGAACGCTCTTAATCAGGAAGTAGCCAACAAACTGCACAGCAGAGCATCGAAAGTCGCCGGAGGAGGATTTATTTTCGCTTCCATCACTGACCAGTTTAGCAATCCACTTAAGGAAATCCTGCCGGTCCGTTGAAAGGACCTTTTTCCTCTGCCCGTCGTTCCCCGTCGCGACGCCCTCCGTCGAATTTGCCACCGTCAAAGACAACGAGGCGAGACCCCTTCAGCAGCGCGCTCTTAATTGTGGACAGATTTCGCAGCTTCCTTCCAGCCACCGAAGGGAGATGCTGTCCGCGTTGTGTCGAGGAAACGCAAACGCGGCTTCGTCAGCAAGATCCGGACAACCAGCAGGCAATATCGCGGCGAATTTCGAAGAGGGCCCGGGCCAGACGTCTGCATAAAGTCATTCTTAGAAGACCGACGCCTCCCGGTTGTATAATATTCCGTCGCCCTGTCCAATTTCGTGCTCTTCGATTTCGCCGACACCTCGGCTCGCTCTACAGTTTATTAAGTCAACGCTCTGCACAATGGTTGGCTCGAATGACGTGAATATGGTATTTACTGCTGGATGAATATTTACGGGCATTTTTCAGTTTGCTGAAAGTGGTAATTCACTCTGAGATTTTTCACAATCATGTAAAATGTAAAATCTTTGGTTTACTCATAAATTTTTTCATCAAAGCGAGGGGTTAAATGTTTAATTCTTATGGACATCTGACCGTTACTGACAATAAAGTAGCTATACGGTTATCAAACAAATCAAGTAGGAGGTTGAATGTTAAAGCGTTTAAACGATCGTAGACAGTCAATCAGCAGTGTTTAAAGCGTACACTCGAGAAGTCTGAACAATTTCGGACAATTTCCATAATTTAGAAACAGACTGGGCATTCTCGAATAATTCCGGCACATTGAAAATGAAGTTGCAATTTCCGGTGACGTATGAAATTACGCAGCAGTATAATCAGTTTGCGGCACTCGAAATGACGAAGAGCGTGCGCCAGGTGACGCGTCTAACAGGCCGCACGAGAGTCCCGATTATGGTTCCATTTGCATGCTGATTATCCGGACCGCGTTAGAGGAATCACCGAGTTCTACAAGGAGTCAAAAGCGATAAACGCCGAGAGAACCGGAAGCATCGTTGAGATTCCGTGGTCCCCGCGGCCATCAAAAGCAGGATTTCACGGGGAATTGACCAGGACCGTTGGCCAAATTGGTTAACGATTCACGGCTGCGAGTCCTAAATCGGCGAATTAGCATCGAGCCGAGAGTACAATAACAATAAGGAACCCAGGAGAGGGCTCCCAATGGTGAGATTAGACCCGGTGTGTAGCGTTTATCGTGACGAAGTGTCGGTCCAAGTGCATCGTAACTGCCACTTGCATGCGCCGCTGTGGTCGATAACCCCTTAGCATGGCAACACTCGCTGCATAGAAGTCGGCTGGAACTTGCAATTGCCGACGTTTCGAATGCAACGATGCAACCGAATGCGATTCCGAACGATAGCGACACGTCGAAAATCTCGTCGAGGAAATGTCTAAATGCGTCGAGATTGGGGGTTCGACGATTTTTATTTGACAACCCTTCGATGACAGCGAGATTCCTGGAATGATTAGTGACGACAGGTGACTGATTTAGGTGACTGCAAAAGTTCTGGCGGTTTTCGGTTGGAGATATGCAGTGATGCATTCGTGGTGACTGCGCATCTTCACATTCAATTTCACTGCGGATCTTTATGCAACAATCTCGTGCATCGATTGTTGAGTACAGACATTCATTTCTTCAACAATTTTAGTAAGGCGTAAATAATGTACTAGGATTCTTAAAATCTCTTGATAACATTCGTGATATGTTTAAAATGCAAGGAAACTTGTGGCATGCAATTATCTGCAAGATACAAGAACATATCTTCATTGTGGAATGTTAAAAATATTTCTACTCGATTTTTTTGCTGGTCAGATTTTTATGTAAAGATACGCAGTTTAATGGTCTCTATTGTTCATGCTGCGGTTTGATGCTATCGTGTATCTGCAGAATGAAAGCGAATGAACTATTTTGTTAACTGCAACGTTTCTCTTTTTTAACATCATGTGATAAAGTAGCGTGTATATGAACACTATTAGCAGACTATTTTCACCTATTTTGTTTCTACAATGTTTGCAGGGATTTATAATAACAAACCGCCTTTTTGCATTTTCAGGTCATGTGTAATAATAGAATTGATCAAGAAGTTTTCTTAATATTTTTGTGACGTTCAAATAAATCTGGTGGGTGAATGAATGCAGTAGAAAATGAGTGAATATTATCGCACATGATGAGTTGGATAGAACCTTTAATGAAAATGTAAGAAAACTTAGCGACCAATTAAATATTACACCAACCTAGAATCGTTTCAATGTCCATTATGATTCTTACAGTGTTCTCGTGTAACGGGTTCAAAAAATTGATTTTATCTTTTGAAAAGAACTTCTAAAAATTTATCGCATGTCCAGTAAATAATCTAACAAATGCAGCAAGAAAAAAATATCTTTATATAGCATAAGGATGCAGCTACGCACCCCAAAAAATTTGATTCCGACATCTCCAATACTACCCTCGAAAAAAAAAATGATAAAAACGCCTTAGGTACGTTTACATCGGTTACACGAGAATTCCCTGGAGAAAAGGCATGGTCGTTGCACAGAAAGGAGAACTTTTGCGCTCACCTAACAAGCTACCACAGTTTCTATGCACTCTAGTCTATTCTAAGCGAGAGATTCGAGGTAGGCAAACGTCCCGTAGGAAGCGTGAAACAGAAAACTGTACGCGCCCGATGTGTTCTCGCCTCGGTCGATCGTCGGTACGTGCCCTGTTAACGAATCGTCTTAATAGCTCGGTGGGAGCACGTGGCCGGTCGCAAATCTCGCGGCAACATCCGGTATTAAACTTCGCGAGTCTGGCCTTACCATTATTCCGGTGGAAACGGCTATACCTCGACCGCAGTACGTGTTGGGTACGATGTCACCGAAACCGACGCTCAGAAACGTGATTGCGATGAGCCACATCGCATTAAGGAGATTCGCGTGCTCCTCGTCGTGGAACCTGTAGGCACACAACAGAAAACAGGGCTGAAATATGTATATGTATTAGTGTGTACGGTCTTAAGAGCCGGTGGCGAATAATCATAGTTCCCCCCGGCGAAACGATTATGCGACCGTCGTCGGCGGAAACGGCGCAATCTTCGCCGCCATCTTTATTGCGAAAATTACCGGTGACGAGCCCGGCCTCGTGCAACATTCTAAGAGGTTTAACGGATTAGCCGACGTGCCACTGACGGCAACGCGACGACTACTTTCGTCTAATTAATCCCCGGAATAAAGTGTTCCCTGGAAAATTATTCGATCGTTACGTCCGACATTTAATTCTCTACACATTTCTTCATTACTCCATTTTATTCTTCTCTCAACGTTCTTTTTTTTTCATTTGGAGGTTCTCTAGACTTGTAATAGTTACGGTATACCGGGGTACAAACTCGTATTTCTGTTACTGGGTTTTTACAGTTTCGATCACGGAAAAATCTAATTAAAACGCTTTCGGTATTAATACACGAATGCTAGAACGATTCCATCGTTCTTAATTACACGGGTTCAGTTACAATAATTCCGTTGCATTAAACTCTTGATTGCCCCGCTCGTTCGTTAGGATGCGCGTAACGACGTATCGTATTCTCGGCTGCGTCCACGAAATTCATTATCGGAAATCGAACGTGAAAATAACAGGCAGGGATTAATCGTTAAGCGGCGGACGTTCTAATGGGACGGATAGCATTACAACAGATTTCACTCAGGCGGGATCTCTTTCACAGCCTGTCGGAAGACCGAGCCTACGGAAATTGAATTTGTCAATTAAAAGAACGGACAACTTCCAGACGAAGACCCTCGAGGAACTTCGTTACTATAATCAACTGTACACCGCTTCCTGTAAAACTTTTTGTTCTACAATTTTTATAATTTTGATAACGCTGTTACACGATTTACAATGTACTATAATTACGCTTCTACGATGTACGGGGTCAATTGTTGCCAAGAAGTGCGACCGAACAACAGACAGAATAATTTAAGTAAGTTGCAAGTTCGTCACGTCCGGTCGATCTCCGACTTGTTTTAATTACGCGCCGGCATTAAAGCGAGCAGTCGGATTGCACGGTCAGATAGCGCACTAAAAGCGGCGGCTCTCAAAATAATTGAAGCCGCGGAAACGGTAACGGGAACCCGGGGTAGTAAACGACGAGATTTTTTCGAAAATGAGCAAGAAACGGGTTTCTCCCCCGTGGCGGTGAATAAATTGCAGGCTGGAAGCGGGTCGGCGGTCGTTAGGTTTTTAAAATGGCCGAGCAGCTCGCCGAACAGTTATAAAAGTTCGGCGGGGATGGATTGTTTTTGCCAGATCACGTCCTCCATGTCGGACAAATTATATTTTCCGGCCATCGAGAGCACCGAGAGCGAAATTTATCGACAGTCACGTCGGTCCGTCCACGGTCCCTCCGAGTCGTTATCGCGAACTTAGTTACTGCAAACTCAACGAAACGTTGTTCCATCGGATTCTTAACTCGGAGAATTTGTCAAACTTGGGGGTGCTCGCTGGCTATCCGAAAAAAGAAGTTCTGATACTGTGATTCGGATTGCTACCTTAAGCGGCGGGAAATGAAATCATGGGGCCAGGAAAAAATTCTCTACCCTCTACGCTGGAATAACAAAGCTTCGTACATTGAAGACGAAAAATTTCGCCAGCCAGTTATCTTCCTGTTCGTTTGTTCAACGCGTCGGAGCCTATTGTTGGCCTGAAGAGGCCGGTAATTTTATACGCGACGAGAAAAAAATACTACGTTCGTTTAAATAATTATTTTACCTCTGTCGGCTTTTGTTCGCTCGTTTTAGTGCTTCTATTCTATGTTTAATACTTACTCTATTCTTAATCCAAAGCTTCCCTGTTCTATTGTTCTACAATTTTGTTAGCATAAAGTTAAATGCATAGGGAAAGATAAAACTATTAAAAATTTACTCAAGGAACAAAATCGTCTAAAGTAGACGATAAAATGCCTCCATCAGAGAGTAATATACTCAAAGGAGGTACACAAGATGATAGGGACTGAATAAGGAAAAAATAAGTAAGTGGATGAAGAGGACATTTATCTTGGCCAGGAGTTTCTCATGAATTCGGGGGCAAGGTGGATCGTCTCCATCTGTTATTTCAGCGCGGAATTTACAGTGTCCTTCGAACTTTACTGCCACGCCGGAAGGGCCGCAGATAAAACGGAGACGGTTCCATCGTTTCGCACGAGTGCGAGCAAGAAACGACGCCGCGCCGGGAAGCTTTTCGGGTCTGTGGATCTACGAATCTCGGGAGACCAGCCGTTTCCCCGGATGCTTCTTTTCGAGAGCATGTATCGGCTTTCCTATCCGTCGTGTCTAAAATTCTAATTCCGTGGGAGTCGGCGGAGAACGTCTGTGTGACGAGATTGCACAATATAAAAAGCTGCGGAGGAACTTTTCACGATCGTCGAGAATACACAGCCAAGAATTACGCGAACTACAAATCGAATTAATTGGACACTGTCAAATTCTGTTCTATTTTTCTGACCGTAAATTAGGCCACATTCCACTTGTCTGACCATACGCTGTCCTATTCTACTTGCCTGATCATACTCTTATTACATTCCACTTGTCTGATCGTACACTCTCTGTTCTACTTGTCTGACCACATTGTTTTAAAATTTTGCATCTCAGTTTTCGAATTGATACTTCTCAACTTGTTCAACGATTGTTCCGCCTTTGTTTTACTTACTTGACCACAGACCCATTCTACTTGTTTAACCACAGTTCATCTTTAGTTTACAAGCCTGTTCGTAAACTATCCGTAATTCCACTTGTTTGTACTTAAATCGTTTTTGTTCTGCTTGTCGGCCCATAGGTTGACCTTATTCTACTTTGCACAACTATACGTACTCCCTATTCCACTTGCCAGGCCACAGGCAGTCCTCATTCCACTTGTCTGGCCATTGAACATTCCTCTTTCGCTCGTGTGATCATGAATCTCCCCCATTTCTCTTGTTTGGTCATTATTTGTCTGGCCATATGTCATCCCTATTCCACTTACTTGGCCGTAGATCGTGTCTATATCGTAGATCGGGTCGTAGAAGCGTCAGAAATAAAAATCTTAAACCAATTTTATGGCAACAAATTCTAAAATTCAAAGTTCAACAAATAAAAAGAACGAATTTAAAATTAACAAACTAGAAACAGATGCTAGTTGTAGCTGCAACAATATATCTGTCGACATTTTAACAAGAATATGAAGATAACGCCTACGCTGGTTTTGTTATCGCAACATTTCTAGGAAGCTGGAAATCTCTGCGGGCAAAGTATCTCTGCTGAATTTTAAGTCTGAGATACTAAGGTAGAGCAGCAGCGAATGCAGTGCCAATTTATCGTCATTTAGGGCCGTTACCGTGGAATCTCTTGGGATGTACTGACAATGAGAGAGCAGAGAAATCTATTTCCAGCAACGATTTTCATCTCCAGAACACTTGAATTTCTTCTTATTTCCGCTTAGTCATAATTCTCTGCTTATTGCTGCGATTATAAAATAAACACTTGTAAAACAATAGAATGTATTTCGTCTGTTCGTTCCCAGCATAGCACTGATTTATCGCAACTTTAACGTAAGGATACCCCGAAAAAACGGATTTCTTCAAGTTCCAAGGCGAAAAAGAGCGATAAAAAAGAAAGAAAGAAAAGCAAAGAAGGGGATCTATGCTCCCGAGATCCCGACGAGAAGAATCTCCCATCGGCCTGCAAGATTGATCGGCCATGCGCCCTCTGCCGTTTCCCTAAATCGGCCGTGCTATTTGCGGGAGAATTTAATTATACGCGGGGGCCAGCAATCTCGACCCATTGGCTCTCTCCTCCACCCCCGTACTAAATCCTCTATTGCCGCTTCAACGGCGCAGCCTCCTCCTGTCCGATATTCACCGGCGTGATTTATACCTTTGTTCCGGCGAAGATTTGCCTCCCGAGGCTGTTAACACCGTCGATATTCGGAGCCCGGTCCCACCCTCCGATTTTCTTGAAAACTGCACCCCCGTCTTACCCCCCATTCACAACCAGCAAACACAATACCGAAGAGAATTTACAGATAAATGTCTCTCATTCTAATATCTATAAAAGTAGCAAAATTATTACAGATTTTTATGTTTTTGGATGGTCACACAGATTCATTTACATTCGAGACAAAAATATTGATCACAAGAATTAATTTAACTTGTGACATAATTTGTCTTAATTTACAAATAAAAATCTGGCACTTGACCTGTTCGCTACCACGGTCTCAAATATGTGACATCCATAATCTGACAGTTCACTTAAAAACAGTAAAATTAATTTTATGCACTTCGTTGTTCAAAGTCACAGTAGAATGCATAATTTTTCAGAGTATCTGTGACTTTCTTCTGCTAAACTATTTTACTAGGTTGTAAAGAAGAAAATGCTGGATTTTTGTTCCTTTGTTTTAATTGCAATTTTTAAATTTAATGAGTTATTATAATATGTCATTTTAAAGCTTGTTTTACGCTCTATTTAATTATGCTTTGGACATTTAATTTTATTCAAATTTTTATTATGGCATATAAATTTATATACCAGCGCTGGTATCAGAAATTTCGCGCTGACAACGACAGCCAAATAATTTAATAAAAATTTGAATAATTAAATACAGCGTAAAACCAGCTTTAAAATGACATATAACACATTAAATTAAGGTAAATATTTATTGGTATAAAATTGCAATTAAAACAAAAGGAACAGAAATCCAGCATTTCTTTCTTTACAATCTAATAATAATTCAAAATTGGGTACGTGGCATTGAACAAAACCTTCGAACAAGGAAGTTAAGCAACGAAACAAATGCTGGTAGCGAACGTGTTGGTAGGCAAGGAAGAAGAAGATGAGGGAAGTTGGTTCTTACCTCTCGCACTGTCGCAAGGTCCAAGAGGCGATGATCCACAACGAGACCATGAAGACTACCAAGACGGTGCCCGGGCAGATGGTCATCAGGGTTTTCAGGACGAACCTGGTGTTGAAGTTAATACGATTCAAGGCCCCTATGCTGCGCGACGAGGCGTCGGTGAACAGCTTCGAGTGCAGCAGCATAACGCGAAAGATGAGGTAGAGTCTGAAGAACATCGGCAGCGAGAGGGTGACGTCGTACGGTACCCATTTCGAGCCGAAGTCACCGTTCTTGTTCACCAGCTTGGTCGTCCACAGGAAGTAGTATTCCCCGGGGATCGGGTGGATCGCGCAGATCACCAACTCGAGAGTGATCTGCGCGATCCTCTGCCAGGTCATCGCGATCCGCCAATCGTCCGCGCAGTTATCGATCATGAACAACTATCAACAGAAAGGATCACGATTCATACAGATTTGTACAAAACATCCGACATATTCTCGTTCGAATATTTGATTATTTTTCTTACTGTGTACACCAAGTATGATTTATTTCGTTGGTGTATTACCGTTCTTCAACGTTCCCGTTTCAATTTGATCAACCTCATTTGCCGGCTGTCTGTCGCGAGAGAAAAAGATTGGCTGTGCCGGCAAGAATGCGATCCGACAGCTTTGAATGGGATTATCATAATACGCCCGGCTCCAACGAAAATGCGTGTCGGGCTAAGATAAGTTTCATTATTTATACTCTGTCGCAACGGCCGTCGTTTCTCAAGCTCTCGCTCCTCTCCATCTATCGATATTGCATCGTCTCTTTCTGTAGCCAACGCGACGGTATCGGCAACATCCGCTCTACGGATGAAGTAAACAATTTCGTTTTCCGCGTAGAAGAGAAGAAGAAGAATCGGTTTCACGGTTGCCTGCGTTATCGACACAGAAACTTTTCCAAGATAATTGTATCTCGGGCTTTCTGTGTACGTAACAAACTTTGCTACAAACTTGTCTACGGCTCCGGGACGTGCTTCAACAAATCATCCTCGGGAGCAGATAAAACACACGTGTCTTCGTGGATCGACTTTGATTCGATATCGAGAAAGTTCGCTCCGGCAGAGCGATATGTCAACTTGTAATTACATTAAGTCTCAGACGGCGACTTTAAAGATGTTGTTTTGTGGGAAAGAATGGATTTATTGTCTCCGTTAGTTACAGAATATATCTCATCCTTGCGACATAAGTGACACAAGTCAAGAAACCTGCTTTTCGAGTTATTACCATTAAAGAATTCTGAACGTTATTTAAACTCGATTTTCGATTTATTTTTACATGTACCATAGTATCACCCCCTGCTCGGTTGTACCACCCGTCTGGCCACACCCTGTATAATAGTTAAATAATAAATGTGCCACTCCTCTCGTGTAGAATACCGAGATGGCTGCCACGTAAATATTTCAGTAAAAATTGGTTGAAAATAAGGGTACACAAAAATCCAAATAAATTTCTTAATAAAGTGGCAAAATCGGACAGTCTCGTGGTTCGCTCTAGTTTCCAGAATCAGCAGCTCCCGACGAATAAATCTTCGCTTCATTTGCAAGGTAATAGAATTTTCGTGGAGGCTCGGTAAAATCAAAGAGAATTGCATTATAAAGAGCGGACGGTAGACAGTGAATCGTGGCGGTCGGCCAAAAAGTCTCTAAAACGTTCACCCTCGACCGGAACACCGATAGCGGAACGCGTTGACAAAGAGAAAAGAGAGCTCGCCACCTAAATCCACCGCTGGTAGTATGTAGCATGAGGTAGCCAGGCACCAGGCTCGCGGAACGATACATCGTAAAACTCCGCGTAGTATCGTTTGCGGTGCATCGACTCGTGCGTTTTACGAGGGATAATTCGTTCGGAGGACAACAGAGGATCGTTGAAGAGCGCCGAGATAGCCGGCTGCACCGTATCGATAAAACGAATTACAACGGGGAATCGCGGAGGAGTTACAACGGCTGTCCGACGGGAGTTCAGTTCGTATTTCATCGGCTCTTTTTTCGTCGGAGCCTACCATGAGTTTAATAGCGGCTACAGTGCCTACAGTTTCCTGACTCGTGGCAGACTTGGATACATTTTATTTAGAACATAGTAAAAATTTCCGTCTCAAGGGATGAACTTGTTTACTTGATTTATCACATTTAGTTTAGAAACACATCGGTAACTTTCGAAAAAATAATTCTCCCCACCTCAAACTTTTTCTGTAACTACTGCAAACCATCGTGTTACCTCAGTAGTAAATACAAAAATATTTGCCAACCCATATCGTTGCATAAAATTGCGGAAAACATGCTAATTAGGGGTTCGAGAGCCTTCCGGTTAAAATCACAGGAGCAGGTGTTGGAAACAAGGAGCAGGCGTTATCAGATCACTCTAAACGGACGTCTCGGAGGCTGGATCCTCGACAATTCGGTTAGGAAGTATCTGGGAACGTTCTCCGACGTCGGTATCCGTGTTTAACCAGCGAAAAGTGTCCGGATCCCTCGTTAACGGGTTTCAGGTGGCGGTCCCGCAGCAGCGGGAGAGTAGTTCGCAATACCGACGCTTGGATTCGAGCCTAATGGCCCGTTGACCTTTCGGCACCTGTTGATTGTCGTTTATCAACGATTTGCATGCGCAGATTCGCCGGGATCACCTGGTCTGCGCGAAACGAAAGGGTTGCGCCCTCGAGGGTGCAACGAGCTCTCTGTTCGCTCTGTTGTTGATCGACGTTGCAAATACCCCGGGACCCGTGATGCATCTCTCTCTCGCCCGTTGTCCCAACAGCCGTGGCAGATTTATTGATTTTCGATTCGGAGGAACACACTTCTATCTCGGCGTGACGGTGCACCTCTCCTCGTTATTAGCAAATTGAACCGAGCCGGACGAGCCCTCCAAGGAACTTGTCAGCGTCTCTGCTTTGAGACCACGAACCTCCTCGAGATACACCTGGCCTTGGGACACTCGGTACAAATGCGAGCTGCTAATTGGTTCTTGCAGGTGATTCCGAAAGGGACACTCGCTTTGCTTTGCTCGATACACTTTGAGTAGTTCGTGTTTCCGGTTTAACTGACGCAGCGGGTCGAAGACGTTTTTGTTTTTCTGGGCGTGTTGAGGAACACAGTTTTTAACTTATTCAAAGGTTCTCACTTCGACAGGCAAGCAGATCGAAAAGGATAACCCCTCGAAAGATTCATTTGAGACACTCGACGATCTCGACTAAAATCATGCGTGCAAAATCGTCAAACGATTCTTTGCCTCGCGATTATGGGAGTAATTCAAGCTTGAATTTCACTGGAATCGCTTGGTACAGCTCTCGTATTGATTATTGAGAAATGCTCCGGAGCACCGAGGACGTTTTTACTTCCAGAGTGCTTCCAGCGCATAATTAGGATAATTGTGAGCCTCGATATTTTTCCTTGACACGGAGCGATGCAAAGGAGGATTCTCTTATCGAATCATACTTACGTCTGAGGATATAGTGGTGCAATCGACATCCTCCACTCTGTACAATCTACTCTGCATCATCTAAACATAGACGTCTATCATAGTCCTTGACATCTACCTATAATCTTAAAGGTGGCCGCATAATCGATCGGTTTTGGGGTTAATTTAATTTCGATTCTGATTGCACGGTGCCTAGGTTTTCCCGAGATCCGATAAAACCCGGATAGGAGAGGAATGTACCAAGATATTCTCCATTTACCATTTCGGAAATTCGAACTGTATGAAAATCCATCAACACATGATCGACTGCGATTAATTCAAACACCATTTTCCAAGAAACAGATTTTTTCGTGATAAAATTTGTTTTTTCTATTCTTTTGCTCACCTACGCGTGAGATGTAACCTTGACGTCCAATCACTTGCAGGATCATAGAACACATTAGTTCAAGGGATATCGATCTCTCAGTCCATTCGAGGGCTTGGAGAGCTTGATTTAGGTTGGGGATGATCGCGAGGCGTTCGGTATCCGAAAAAGCTCGTTTCGGTCAAGTTATTATACTGTCACCGATGGATGTTCCTCGGTGACAGACGCCGTGACACCGTCACGTCAGTGTTACCTCGTATTCCGAGGGAAAATGTCGGGAAACAGGGGCTGATATCATGGAATGCCGGAATGAAACCGAGCGAGCGTGAGGCTACGCGTATCGTTTTTCCAATACGCTGAACGTCGAGATCGTTACGTCCGCGACAACGGGTGCCCGGGGAGTTTCGTTAACGCCGATATCACTTTGCTTTCATGCTCTTCACGAATGACGATAACATCCCCTTTGTTGCGACGGTTAAACGGCTCCTCGTGAAATATCGTCCGTCTGATGGCGCGGCGAGCCATCTTCAACGCCACCATCTTGTCGCGCTTCCGCCATTAGGGATCACCACGCAATGACTGCTTTATTAACTACTAGTTTGTCTTTCTAGGTAATCAACGTTCAAGCAGTGGATGGAATAATCTACATTACATCTGTAACACCAATGATATTCAATTAACGACTGACAAATTTTGATCCCTAAAATGCACATGTATTATTTCAGACTCGTAAAAATTTTTCGAAGAAGAATCACGTTCTTGTTTAACTTACGTTCGTTAGAATCGTCTTAGACATTTTTAGTAAATCTTCGAAATCGTTCGTGTCCTCTAAGAGGGAGGTCAGGGACACATTAAAACCTGAAGCGTCTCACTCAGACAAAATGCAAATGGTGCGAGGCAATCGTCTCTAACCGTACGCGAAATAGTGAAACGAGGAAAAGCCGCTAAAGTAAATTGCCGGCGAGTTTACATGAACCGAGCCAAGGGTAGCCAATTAATGTCCGAAGCGAGGGAAGTCAAGGTTAGCCTTTCGCCGGCGATTTCTTTGATGCTGTTTGCTCGCAAACCAGATTGAGTGGACGTACACTTGAGAGACTGGGAATTTGATGCCTCGGGAATTATCCTGGAGGACTGAATTTTCGCGGACCCGCCTTCTGTCCGGTTCTCTCGCGGACTATCCCGTGAGCGTACATCATTTTTAAATGACCCGACTCGTTTGTATGATCACCAGAAGCAAATCGGCTTTCCGTGCACCGTCTTTCGACGAGGATTACTCTCGTAGATCTGAACGCCCACGGAGCATTACGCTTAATTAAGCGGAGAACGTTTAACCATGATGCTGTGAAGGTTCCCCTGGCGAGGCGATACTCTGCGGTCACCGATGCTGCAAGGACTCTCGGCACACTTGGTCTACGAAATTCCAGAGACGTCCTCGCACTATAATATTCCCTTTTCCATTTTGTCATTGTCTCGAACGGATCGATCGTGATACGGCGTTGTGTACAAAGTAAAAGGCGAGCTTCATCAAAGTTTTAGTTTTAATTAATGTACTGAATCGAATCGGTAATACCAGTCGAGTCTCGAGAGTTTCGAAATTAGACCCCCCGCTAGGTAGTTTGCACCTGGCAACACTCACGGTCGAAGTGAGACGATTTTCCGGCAGCCAGTCAATTCCGTCGCTAATTTCGGCGGGGCTGTAAATATTGACGGGGCAACAAGCATCCGGAAACTCTGGGATTGTGTATTGTTTTCGCGCCGGGCGAGACACCGAGTCAAAATCACGTTCCCAACGCGGACAATTTCGTTTCGACGCTGTCGGCGATCAAGGACCGCAAATAAAAACGTTACCACACGAAATCGAAAGCAGCTGCGCGCGACATGTAATCCTGTTACAAAGTTTTCCCGTGTAACTTTTGCTAACTGTTGCAACACATTTTTCCGCACACGGTTGATACTCAGAAGCGACGCAGAATATTCTTCTGCCAAATGACCGGTTTTATATTTTTCGTCTTAGAATTATTGAAATTATCAAGTTGCTTACATGGAAATTGATTTGATAAACTTCTTTATCCAAGCACATATTGTAATAAAAATTGCCCAAAATCTAAATAAATAGAGCCTTGTCATTTTTGTAAGTGGTGTCAGAATATATGTATTGTGGAAGTCAACTACGGCGTCCGTTAAGTAGAGTAATAGCGTTTTTGCGGGCCAGTTTAACGAGGCGCTATATTATGTATTTTCGTTCAATAGAAAGCCATAAATTAGCGAGTCTCTAGGGAACCGGGTCAATGCGAGTCTCGCCTAGCTGTGAATCCGCCTTGACCGTGCAGTAGATTCTCGAACCAGAAGACTTTGTAACGTCACATTTGCTTGAATAATTCACGAGCATCGCTCTGTTGTAGAATGCTCATGACTACAAAATAAGGACTACGGCAGATTCAATAAATACGTATAATCCGCGATGGAATTTCATTTTTGTGAAAATTATGTACTCCAACCTTGGACACCTCTGCATCAATTACGAAAAACAGGAGGAAAACAAGGACTTCTTCCTATATTTAATAATCCCAGTTACTTGAAAATGTTGTCACAAATGCGTACGACCCACAATCAAAAAATTTTGTTGCGTTTCTTTCTATTTCGCTATTTATTTTATTGTAAAAGAATTTATTGATTTAGTTCCCTTCCGTGTCCGCGATGTCTCGAATTGAAATTCAGGAAAATATTTGGAGGTTTTAGGGGTGTCGGCATCAAATGGCACTGAACTGTCAACAATATTTGAGTAGTCAGTCACTTAAGGGGAGGGGAACGCTCCCCAATGTCGTCCCTGGTGGCGTCCGGATAACGGAACACTGCCATTATTCAGTTTCACGCTTTTTGCTAATAGAATATCAAAAATATTTCACCCCCACCCCCTGCAAACTCAAACAACTCACTTATCTCGATGTAACCAGAAGCGATTCTCTCGCGGCGCGCATTATCACAGTGTCTCCAAAAGTTTGGTGATCCTATGCAAACTTCCTTGACTGCTGTAACCCGAAGCTGGGAATTCACTTACACACGAAAACTCTGTTCTACATGTAATCTTCAATCTCAAACAAATCTACAGGACCTATTCCATTGAATGTAGGAAAAAAAGTTTTGTTACCTAAACCCAAAAAATGACTGGATTTTAACATTGATAATACAACCAACAAATTTACAGGAGATAATCCTTCCACGAGCAAGCTACTTGATCGACGGGTCTCCACCGACCCGGGCTTCCTCTGGATCCCCGACAGGCTCCATCGCGATAACGATAGCGCCGTCTGCTCGCAGCTTATCGCTGATGCCTGCCCGTTCTTGTCTACGATCGACTGCCGCCATTTCCTCGAATTCGGATCTGGGTTATTGGTATCGACAACAGTTAACAGGGCTGTTAGCACCGGCGGAACCGTGTACAACTTTCGTGACGCCTCTGCCGTTTGCAAACGCGACACGATAACGCAACCAGAAACACGATTATTCAATCGCGGGACCGGAACAAATCAGCGCGACGCGTGCTGCGGACAAGATACTCTGTCAGGAAGAGAGATACGAAGATACGGGAGATGTTCGAACTGATAACAGGTGTCCGAGACCCCGTGAAAAATGTTTGGCTGCGATAACTGCCTGCCACCCATCCAGAAAAAGCGTCGATTGCTTTTTTTTTCAAATCCGATGAGATATTGAGCGTCGCATCGGTGACGCTGACGAGACCGAAGATCGTCGATGGATCTCTTATCTGGGATCGCGTGGACGATTTATCGCCGTACGGCACCCTGTTTTGCGATTACGCAAAGTAAATGTTAGACGAAGATTGCATCTTGTGACGGATGTTGTGGGATAAAAAAATGCTGTATACATCTGAAATATGCGTCAACGTATCTGTATAGTTTGAATTTAATATCTCTAATATTAGATGATTGCACAAGTTTGTGCCGGATTTGAAAATAAAATTCAATGGTTAAATTTTAAAGAATACAACTTTATTAATCGATTATACATATAGTCACCATTCTTTTCTAATTGCAGAAAATTTAACCATTATTTAATTTTGAATTTAGCCGATCTTTAACCAAATCTTTTTGACCAGTCTTTAAAATTTAACCATTGAATTTCATTTTCTAATCGGGCACGAACTTATGTTTCTTTATATTTGCCTCCTCAAAAAAATTTTTTTTGAGAAAATGAAGATGATGATCCCTACTTTGTGAACCCTGAGGGGGATACAGAAATATTTTTTCCTGTCCCCGTTTTCCAAAACGGCGTGTAACAACGAGTTCCGCGAGCAAACGACGGAATTAGCCAGGATGTTCTCGTTCAGTGATTTCTGAAGCAGATTACCGGGCCGTTACTCGATGTACCGTCGTAAAACGTCACCCCCGTGTTCTTTCTCCTCGTTCCAACGCTCCGTTATCGGTCTTACCTCATAAACGGTGTAATCGCGGATCTCTCGTGTAAACGATCGGTTTCGAAGAGTTCGCCGGGGCTGTTCAGCGTGAAATCATCGGCACAGAATCCCCGGAATCGTCGTGCCGTCGTCGTCGGCGAACATGAATATTCCGTCGGCGCTCGGTCTCGTGTCCGACGTTCTTATCGCGCTAAGTTTCTTGTAATCCCCGGGCAAATTGAATGAAAGCGCCGCTAAACCGGTAATACAAGCTCTACCGCGGCCCCCGTGGTTTATCTCGGATCCAATGCTCAGGCCCGACATTTGGCTTTGTTCGCCCACTTATCGCGGCTTTTGCACGGGACTTAATAGTCCGACGACTAACTGGAAATCGTCATGCACTATACCGTGATGGATTTATTAACCCTCCGGGCCGAGCTGTTCTAACGAGTCCAGCGTGGACGTTTAACTTTCTGCAATCAGCACAGACTTTTTCTCCTGTTCTGTTCTTTAGGGTGTTCCAAAATCTACTTCCTCGGCAGGGCTGATTCTCGAAGTCATTTGGAGTAAGTCTTTCCTTTGCGAAAATGTTCTCCGGGGCTTTGTTGAGAAGCTATTCACGAAAAACGCAGATTGGTCGAGAATCTGTTCTTCTCTATTGTCTATTTATTTCTGCATTTTCAATGCATTTTGTTTTATATGGATGAAACTATTATATAAATTCTAAAACTTGCCATTTTTCTCATGAAACAAGATATGGTCTATAAAAAGCCAACGACGACCGTGAAAACTTCGAAGAAATAGCCGCTGATAGAAAACTGTACTATAATCACCTGAAAGGCATCTTTCAACCATAAATAACACGAAAACAAACAGGATACAAATTTCGATCGGTTCACTAATAATAATCAAAGACGATGACGTTCATCCTGCACATTTTGCTACCTTGTTGCAATTATCTTCTGAAGAACATTCCAGTCAAAGTATCCTCTTATATGGATTCTGTTTCATTAAAAAATGTAATGGTAATTTTAACTTTTGAAGCACCTCCCTCATCATTAAAAGAATTCACAATTTCAAAGACAAATTCCGGGTGGTAAAAAATGGGACAAAATTCGTTACTAATGGTCCCATGGAAAGAATTATGTGAAAATGGAGGAATATTAAATTTCATTTCGCATGCTTTACGGAAATTATTTTACATTTTATGTGCCTTTTTGCTAATGTTTGTGACTAGAATTTATGTGCTTCCTGATAATGTCAATATCTTATATTTTATGTGCTTCTCGATAACGCGTATAAATTTGCATTTTATGTGCTTTTCGATAGTGTTTACAATTTTATATTTTATGTGCGCCATAACTTCACATTTCGTATGCTTTTCAGAAACTACGTGTCTTTACACGTCCCATTTATTTTTCTACTCTTCCACATCTTCATGCTCGTTGATGAAGTCATATTATATTTCAATGCTTTATAAAAATGTCTACAAATTTACATTCTGTATGCTTTTCAAAAATGCCCGCAAGGCCGTAAAAATTTGAGAATTATTCATCACAGAACCATCCAGCAGAGACGTAACAACGCTCAAGAGAGAGTCGAAAGCTAATTTTCCGGAGCACATAACAATTCATTCCAAAGAGTTGTTTGGGCGGGAGCAAAAGAACATATTTCGTGTTCTTGTCGGACGTACTCATCCCACCGTCCCTTGAATTTCTCTACAACGTCACGTCCGGTACGGGGGTTGAATAAGACACGGGGTTAGCGCGCAACACCCTCATCCCTCTGCACCCCTATCACACAGAAACGAACGAAAGCGTATTTTCCGGAAAGGGATTCGCAGGCTGCATTATTCCTGGCCCTTTTTGCAAATCCAACTGTGTTCGCTCGGCGAGGGGGCTGATGTACGTTTCTTCTTTGCCTGGATTTATGCGGCCTGTCCCGAAACGACTAGCTACCGCGCAGAATACCGACTTATCTCGAGATTCCACGGAATGGCAATGCAATTTTGTTCGCAGGAAACAAATCGCAGACGGCTTGGTGGTGGTTAACGAAGCTGGAATTGGCCGATTAAAAATTTACGCGAGGCAGATCGTTCTTTCGAGAAGAATGAGCTTGCGATGCGGAGATCGTGCTTTCTCACCCTTGAAAGGCAGAGACTTTCCAGGATTTTGCAGAAACAGTGAGTGGATTTGTTCAAATATTTATCTACCATTTGGTTTCCAACGATTTGAAATTTTTTAATTTATCGTAATTTGTGCATATAAAATCTCTCGTTACTTCTATAAAATAATGTATAATAGTCACTTCTAGCGCTCCTCGTGCAAGCAGAGATGTTCATTGTGATTTGTTGTATTTTTTAAACGTTTAATATTGGTAAAAAACAAGTGAACAGAGATGGGCATCGTATAATTCGCATGCACCTTTTGTCGATTTTAATACGACGCATGGATAGGCGTCAAGATGGCCGATCGGTCGAGTGCTGTCATGCGCGTTATTACATCTGCTGTATTTCAGGGGGGCGAACAGAGAAATATATAATAAAATTTATCGATTCTGCGCGACATTCGGTGTGATTTTAACCGTGAAAACGATTCCGTGCAAATCGAACAATGCTTCCCAGAAATCCATTCTTCTTTAGTGGCAAACACGGTTTCGTTGTTTCCTTAAACGCCGCGTTACCAGAACGAAAGACATTCTTCGAATTTAATGAGATTTAAGCGAGCCGCTGGAGAATCGAATTTGGACGATTACGAACTGGAAACTACATTCCACTCTTCTTTGCTATTCCTATAAGATTCGATAGAATGTATTCAAGTAAATTGTATTCTTCTTATGTAGTTGTACTAAAATTTACTGAAATGTTACATTCAAAAAGTAATCTTTATTCTCCACTGCTTTATATTTGAAATTGTAAAAATGGAAGGAAAATACTTCTCCAACGATGCGAATTTTTAAATCTTCATGAAATCATGCCGCAAGACGAAAATATGTGTTAAAAAGAATGCATCGTTGTTTGATGCACTCGCAGCTAGTCAGTGCGGCTCACTGCTCTGCCTGCATTCCGGTAATCGTAGTTAAGCGGCTTGACGACAGAAAAATAGCTTCCTGAAAATAATTATTTCGTCGTAAACCACAATTAACGGGTGAGAAATAATCCCGTTCGTACTCCAATTATTTTAATTATTACAGAATGCGGTGCAGTCGAACGGGGAATATCAAACTTGTTGCGAATCGTCGCTAACTACGGAACTAACTCAATTAAACGGATGCAAATGTTGTCCGACGTTCCCCGGTATTCGTTCTGTCGCTCACCGTGGAAAATAACATCGATCCGTTGATCACTATTAATCCGCGGCCGGGTTAAACGATTTATCCTGTAACGCGATTCCGCTGCTTATTATTTCCACGGTAAAACCCTGTTCCCCGATAAAGGGAGAATCGCTCGGCGAAACTCCACCCTTTTTGTTTATCGATAAACCGTTTATTCGTCTTCCGGATTGCCCACTAATCCCGACAATAGGTTTCCCTGAATGTATTCGACGTCGTTACTATGCGCTGCGCGCGATTTAACTCGAATAATTGATCGCTGTTTTGAACATTCATTGTTGCAACAGAGTGAAGTATGTGAATTAAAATATACGGGTGGATAGTGCACGTATAATTTTCCATTTAGCTAATTTAGTCCAAATAGAACTTTATGGAGGATTTAATTGGACTTTTAATCTCTTTTATAACACTATACGGGAATTATCCAATTTGTGGCGGAAAGTATATTCTACATGTATGAATTTTTATAGTCCGTTATTATACAAAATGTAACATCATTTAACTCGTTTCCCCAATGAATAACTATTACAATTCCAGTGACAGCAACATATAAAAATTCATGAACATAGTTTGAACATATCCAAATAATCTCTAAAATTTTCACAAAAGTGATTCACCGAGTTTACCAGAAAAAAATTCCGATGGTCCAAAAAGCTCCAGCCACCGATGTTTAAACAATCGCAGTAGCCATAAATGTCGAATAATTAGCGTAACGTTACGCACTCGGAGCACAAGGAGCTTGGTGGTTCGCGTTCCAGCGGATCAACGTTGTAATTCCAACGAGGAAATTTCGGCATCGACCGCGGATTTCGGTAACAGTCCTTGTCCGTATTGTTTTATCCCCGATTATCGATGGAGATAGTGCACGCGAAGAGCGAGCCCGCAGGATAATACAATTCATTCTGTCTGATATACAGCGAGGAGATTATCCCGATGGGAAACCGAAGAAAACGTTATCGCCGTGGTGCGCGACCGTTCGGGTTTCGGTGTCCGACTCATGGCGGTTCATACTACTGCGAAGGAACCCTGGTTTCACCGGTTTGCCCTGTCATCAATTACGGGAACCTCGTCAGTCGGACTGCGCGATAAGACGAGCCAGATCGGGATCACGGAAGCATTCTGTCTTGACTCACAGCTACAAATGATTTGGTAATTAATCCTTTCCACGCTAAGTTCTTCCGGCGGGAACGCCTCCGCTTTGCATACCGGCAGATAAACGATGCTATCAACGCTCGCGGGCTGCGTGCGACTTCTCTGGACATAATTTTCCGGCTATTAATAAAATTACACTTTCGTAGCAGACACTTTAATTCAATGTAGTTTCAGGAGAAACAATGTAAAGTATTTATAATATTTTTGTACAACGAAATAACTTAGAAATTATTCGAGGTGATTATTATACCGGTGGTGGTAGGTTTAGTGTTAAGCATTAAGATAAATGTAGCCATACAAAAAATATAAATTGTCTTTTCTCTTCTACGATACTTTTCGGGATAGAGACGTTGTAATCATTGTAACTGCAAAGAAAATGATACGGCACAGGGTTAATGCAGACAATTTTTATTTTGCATAGAAATTCGTAGTCTAACAACGTTTCGAACAGACGGTTCCCAAAGCAATTACTCACTGCAACCTCGCGAACAGGTGGAAACAATCACGACACTAAATGCCGACCATCACGAGGCATTCATGGCGTATATTCCCCCATGAATCGCAGAAATTCGCGCACCGACCGAACGTCCACGTCCGTGACACGTGCAGACCGGTCCACAACAGTGTCGATTTCTTTTACAACCGATCCGCAGCGGAATAAATCCACGTCGAGCGAGACAGATCGGAAGAAAGGTGCGAAAGTGGTGCGTGCGATCGTTGCAAAAAAAAGCGAAACCGGCTGCAGCGGTTAACGGGTTTGTTGAATTGGTTGGCGAATTCGAGAGACGGAAAAGAGACGTCTGGCTTTTGCGGAGGTTTTGGGAAGCTTTGTAAAACTTTCGACGAAGATTGTTGATGATCAGATAGTATACGCCGAATTCCTGTCCCTGAATTCCGATCGAGTTACAGGGGCGGCACAACCGGAGGGTGGTAAACTCGATTGCCGGTTCGGCCGCGAGAAAATTGCGAATTGTTCTCGCGATGACGAACGCGCCCGGTCGCGGTCTAATTGCGTTATCGCGCGACGCTGCGCTAGCAGCTGCACGCTCGCGGCATAATACCGCAGAACGACGTGGTTTCCGGTGAAACTGCGCCCCGATGAAAACGAGATCGTTGGGAAACGTTCCCCGAAATCGGGGCCCCGCGTCGAATAACTGTACCTGCCGTGATGCAACGATTCATCAAACGCCACACTGCTTTTTTTCGCTGTTACATCGTGAGTAATTCCTACATTTCCCGCGATACCGGTCCATCAAAATTCATACGTGTAGCCTAAATGTGTGGAAACAAGTCTGCAAAGTTTCATCAAAATATATCATTTGGTTCTTGTACAAAATTTCCGAAAATGTATACTGCGGATCTTTACGCATTGATAGCAAAATTGAGTAGATGAAATTCAAAATTGTTGAAAGATTTAAAAAATTGAGGATGTCAATATATCAGATGATTGCATAAGTTCGTGCCCGATTCGAAAATAAAATGAAATGGTTAAATGTTAAAGATTTTGTTACATATTGGTTAAATTAAAATTAAAAAATGGTTAAATTTTCTACAATTAGAAAAGAATGGTGACTATGTGTATAATTGGTTAATAAAAAGTTGTATTCTTTAAAATTTGACCATTGAATTTTAGTTTCAAATGGGGCACGTACTTATGCAATTATCTAATATGATTTCTTCTCTATTAAAATCGCTATGAGAAAAAATAACATTCAATTTAGTTTCCATTTCTTGCAATCGATACAGACAATTTTTATTTCATATAAAGGTCCGCAGTCTGATGATCAAACACACTGCCGATAAAATTGTTCGCATCGTTCGCGAATAACAGAATTTTGTCGAACAATAAGAGACGGTGGCAATGCATACAAAAATGTGGATTATGCACCATAGATACATATTGATTCTCGCCCATTATTTCCCTCTCATGTAGAATCAGTGACGAGTATTGAATAAAACTGAATTGCTATTATGATTATATAAGGCGCTCTACCGTTTTATGGTTATAGCAACGTGCGCTGTTTAGGAGAAACATGCATCAAATTGACACGAGGAGCGGGCGAGGGTTAAATTGCGAATCCAGTAGCGTGCTGTTTCATCGTTTCGTGGTTTCTCTGTGAGCTTTCTCGTGATCATGATACGCTAGCGTGCTGCCGATCTTGATGGAATACACTCCTTTTTCTATCCCGTACGCTTTACGACGGTTTTATGCGTTCCGAATATCAAGATAGAAAGTTCCATTTTGTATTCTATTATATTATACATGGTATACATGGAACGTCCTCGATGATATTTTAAATAAAATCTGACGACACAATAGAGAAGTAAAATTTTCGCGAACTACAACCATAAATCAACACAACCAAAAATATATAGCGCAGTATAGAATAGGAGTCTCTTTGTGTGTAAATATTATATAAAGTAATATCCTTCTATACAAGCTTTCGTTCACGAATTAAATTTTTCAGAATATACGGAAAAGGTGCGCAAAGAGAAAAATTTAATATCGTACGAAATCTATTAAAACGCGCCGGAGAAGAATTGTTCTAATTCATTTTTTCCTTTTAAAATAACAAAGGATAGCTGCGAAATTGTTGTCGGGTCAAGCGTGAAAGTAACGCAAGGCTGAACGTTTTCAGAGGCCATTGGTTCGCGAGTGTTGGAATCGCGCGAAACATGCATGCTGAATGACTCGATACGTTTGAATCGCGAAACGCAATTTCGAGAATGCGAATTTTACACGTGCACGAATCGAATAAACGCCGGAACACAGATAGCATTCTTTTCCCGGCGAGCCGCCATTCTTGTTTACAAATTGCTTGCAATGAAAGTTACATAACACTCTTCACCCTAAACGATACTGAATAGAAACGTTCAGAGCTCTGGAATAGATAAAATAAAAGGCTCGCTTGACAATGCTCGATTAAAGTGATACAATGCGCCGGCCGCGCGGGCTTCAAATCTGATAAAGCTTTCTCTCGGAGTATTGGAGGAGTGTTCGGGCACAGTCGGAAACTTCGCAAAAATTCTCTAATTAAAAATACAATCGGAACTCCGTTCAAACCCCGCGAGAACAGTTCGGTAAATGTTTAAAGTGACCGCTCCTCGATCACGTTCCATTAAAAATTTACAAATCCGTGAGAAATTGGTGGTTCAGAAACAGTGCCGAAAAAGAATCCAGAATATTCTCTCTGCACCATAGTCTTCTTTTTTGTGCATACCTATGTGATTCATATTTTATACAGAACGAGTACAGTGTGCTAGAACGTCGTAAAATATTTTTGGCATTGTCGTAAGGCTGAAGCTGTTAATATTAACATAGTCAGGTCCGAGCAATCAAGGCTGATAATGGCAGCGGAATGCAGTCGGAGCGTGCATGCTTCGCGAAATGGCCGGCCGTTTATGGCCGCGCATCCGTTTAGAGACAGGGTCCCGATATCGCGGCGTTGAATAGTCGAAACACGCGGCCGTTTCGGCACGGTTTAATCGGGAGAACGGGACGTAAAGTTATCGTGGCCGAAGGGCTGGAACGAGACGATACCCATGGACAATGAAGTAACGCACGAAGTAATGCCAGCCGAATTGTTTGGCTCGTGGTACGCGAAAACAAAAGGAAATGGAGTCCATTGTGTCGCGGCTCGGGAGTAACGCAACAAGGAATTAATTATCGGCCGCGAAACTACCTGTTTTCAACGGTGCGCTCATCGGGATACGCCTACATATTTCAGAAAGTCGACTCGCGGACGGTTTAGGATATTCATCTGGTTGGAACACCTGTTTTGTACGCTGGGCTTCCAACAAGTATGGCCGCCAATCTAATCGAACTGAAATTTTGCAGATATCGTCACAGTGCATGCACAACTATCGCCAGTAGTACAGGGTGTATAAAAAGTACGGGTGGACCCGTTTTTGTCCGATTTGGCCGCTGTTCGACGCATCTGTCTCTTTTTTCAAGCGTGCGAAAAAGATAAGACGATATTAAAGGCGATATTAAAATATTAATCTCGGTCGGTGGCTTCGCTCGACATTTTTCGACGGTGCCCGTAAAATTTCGATGTCGTCGCGACGGGAATCTAGTAAAGTCGCGCGCGCGTGTGCGTTCATGTTCTGATCGAAACGATCGCGGAAAGGAGAAGTTTACGAGCCATTCAGGTGCATTGTTAGAGCGGTTATCGAATCAAGTGGGTCCCTCGCATTTATCGAATCTACTGTAATTGAAACACGTATTTTACAAACGCAGTTGTTGCCGTTTCGCATAACGTTATCGTCCCGTGAAACACTTCGCAAATTGGACTGTTCAGGTTAGCGTACATAACCGGTTTTATTCACGTTTAAGGTAGTAGCAGCTATCAATTGGACTGCGGATTATGATGCCACGAAAGTACGTCAGCGTTGACGAAAGTTAACACTGTTTTTATCTTACGTCATCTTTATAGAATCTTCACGTCCGGTTTGAAAAAATAATGTCGACTACTATACACATTATAAAATGCTGGCAGCACTATGTATGAGCCTGATTAATTGATCTAGACTGATTTATTTATAGACACGTGGCTCATGTATCGATCACATGCGAACACGCACTATAAAACACTTTTTAATTTGCGACGAATCGTACGTCTTCGACCAAAAAGTAATATAAAATTACGCCGGCGGTGAAGGAATAAATGGTGTGTCACACACAGAAAGTACCCGAAGTATGCAGCGAGCTGGTCAAACAATTTTCTGCTAATTAATTGATACTTACAAGGTAGCATCATCGCTCTCCAGGGCATTAAAACATCCCTCAAACTCGATTCACAATCACGGAAAGCGAAGAACCTCAAATTCCATTACCAAGCCGCTTTATCCGCCGCTGAAATTGAAAGCTGGACAGAAGGGAGTGTCCTCGATAATCGGCCCTTTCATCGATCCTCCAACGAGTCGTTAAATCTTCACTCACTTACGGTCCGAGCGAATTATCACTCGGCGATCGTTCATTATTCACCGGTTCCGCGGCTTAATACCACTTTTGCGCCAGCGGAATTTCACGGTCATTAATCAGACACGGCCCGAGAATATTGGAGGGGATGGGAACGGCCCAAGCTACCCGCTGGAACCGTGTGGATAATTAGTTTCGTATCAATTACACGATTAATCATCGTTAGATGATTATTAAGGGCCGCGCGGTTCACAACTGTCACGATTTCACGCGTCCGCGAGTTTCCAAGATAGGGGTGGTTTCGAATGAAAAGGTGTCGGCTGTGAGAACAACCCTCTGATAGTTTCAGGGGATCGGATTTGAGAATGAGAAGAGCGAAAGGAAATTTTGCTAACAACTACCCTGGAATCGAGAGACATTTGATGCGGAGGATAATTACGCCTTCGACGTGATTTGGGGGTAATTTCTTGATGCTTCCTTTATTGCAGGGCTGGAGGAGGCGGAGTAATTAGAATCGATATTGAATTGATTAATATTGAAACAGTTATTTATAAAATATTCAATTTGGTGGGTAGTTCTTTAGTAAATATTTTTATGTCCTATAATTTGTAGAATATGAAGGGAATGTATTTTGTCCCTCAATATGGAAGGTACATTTTAAAATATGTTTATATTAATAATATTATCATATATTAATTTTAAATAGTGAACATTTGTCAGGATCTTTTTACCAAGAATGGACTGATTTTATTCGGTTTAAACTATGCAGGATAGTTTGAGGTTAAAAAAAATTCCCCTTTTAGGAAATTATTATAGTAAATTGTTTACATGCAGATTACAAGGCCGCTGTTGTAGGCCGTCTATTGGAATTTTTATACGCACCTGAACTTCTAAGGCATGGTAAGCAAATATGAGGCCAAGCAGTATCACAGTAGACACAGAGATCAGGGTTTTCAATGCTGTCGAGTAAAACGAGGCCTGTAACATAAAACATCGTCCTCCGTAAATCCCGGCTCTGCAATGATATATCGCCCTTATACTACCGCCATTTAAATTTACATAGTCCTCCCACAATAGGCAAGCAGACATACTATTTTTGTTTCATTCTAACCGGTTCGGGTAAACTGCAGAAATTTATATCCACATCAAACACAACCAAACAGAATGATAATAAAGCGTACATATATTATCCCCTTCCTTCTTCCAGTTTATTTCAAACTGGAAAAATTTTTATGCACATGAAATACACGAAAAATAACTACAAAGAATGCTTATATTATTTTTTCTCTGATTGAACTGGATATACATTTCTATGAAATGCCCACAACACAATTCAAAAATTAAATACAACAAAATAAAAATTATACTGCGGATTTAAAGCATATTTCCAACAAAAATGTGTTTGGAACATTCATTTTTTGCATTATACATCACAAAAAATCCACGCCAATATTAAAAATCGAAGTTTCTTCGGAGGATGTTCTCACATCCTCGGTACCTATTTTCCAGCAGGAAAAAAATCGTTCCGTTATTAGCATCGCGAGAACTGCATTCGCGAGAAGTTTCGAAATTTTTTGAATTGCCAAAGTTACAAGCCGCTCTCAGCACGAAGCCAGCATTCGCCGGGCGGTGATATTGTCGATGAAGAATTCAGAAGCGATTAAAGCTCGTGTTCCCGATGCTCGTTGGCGGGCGTTATCGTTAAATGTAATTGAGTCGGCGACCAAAGCGCGGCGGAGGGGGTGAAAATTTCTTCGGGAACTTCCGCCCACGCGTCAATTCGTTGAAGTTACCGAGCAACTACCCGACGAGAAGCAGTTTTCTCGCGCGTTGCCTAATTGCTAGCTGCGACGAGCGCGCAGATTAGATCCAATGAAATATTCAAACGCCCGCGTCAAGTTACTTATTGTCGGCTCGTAAAAGTCGAACGCGCCACTTTATCGGAGGCGTTAACCGGCGCCGATCGTAAATTCCTGCTGCATTCGTGCACTGATTGCAGGACGAACTCAGCCATTTTTCTGAAAGAAAGGTACTGAGTATTCGAGCTTCAAACTTGGTACAATTATTATGTAGCATTTCAAGAAGGTACTCAATTTATTTCAAGCAACAATAATCATTTCCTCCGAAGCTATAACAATATAAGTTGTGGATCAAGAAAATCTATTTCCCCTAGTTTGATACGCCGAGTATTTGGAAATTTTTTGAACAAAAGGTATTAATATTCGAATATCAAATTTAATACCCCTCTTATCTAACATTTGAAGAATGTGCCCAAATTTTTTCAAGCTATAATAACAATTTGAGAAAAATTTATTTACAGGGTATTCTTAGGTGGAATGCTTAGGGGACATTTTTGCGGATACCCAACCACAAATAGTGTAAGAATACAATTTTTATAAACTGTCAAACTAGGGCGACCCCTAAAAGGGTGTCTGTCAGGGAAGAATAAACTTCCGTATCGCCCTTCCCCGTTTACGTGCAACGAATGTTGCTGGAGAGAAACTTGGAAACATACCCCTTCGGATTTACGAGAGAAACTTTTTTTGTGGCCCGCACAGCCGCGGAAAGAATTTTCATGCTGTTTTTTCGGCAACCGGGGATGATTGTATTCAGTGTTTCCCGCGTTCCGCGTGAACTGTTCCTGGCATGTTCTTGAAAGGACGGAATGCGTCCGAAATTTTGATATTTCTCTTGAAATATGCAGATGGTGTATAATATTGTGAGGATCGCGATCATTGCAGTTCTCAGTACGGCACCAAACGCGAGATTGAACGGTCGATTCCGTTTACGGATATTTACTCGGTTTTATTCTTAGTGGATCGATACGTTTGATTCGCGGCATGGGCTCACGGCGTTCGATACCTCCGAATCCAGCCTTTACGCGGCTCGGGGCTAATAACGGCGTAATCCACGTGGCGTACGACCGATATAAAATGGATAATCAAATTCGGTGCTCATCGAGCATGACTTCTCTCGGAAAATAAACAAGTTACGGCTCCCGTTTGCATCGTCCGGCGCTGAATAGCACGCGGAATCGATGGTCTGTTTAGTTAAGAACCGTTCGCGATCGATAATCCCGGTATAATCAGATTATGTTATATTTATTCGTATTGTGCATGCGAATTCGCTGTTCGTTATCTTGAATTAAATGTAAACGACGCGGATGGGAGTCGCGGATAAAACTTTGCATGCTAAGCGACGGTAAACAGTTAATTTTTAGCCATTTGCACTCAAATATCCCTTATTGTCCCTGTCTTTATGTTCAATGAATTGCTAAATGCGTACGGTAAGAGGATACAGATAAAACGGAAAAGTTTGTTGACACAAACTAGCAGACTAAGAATAGTCCAGCTGCCCCACCCACAATTTCTATTGATATCGTGTTGGAAACAATGGTTTTAGGTTGTAAAATGTTAAGTCGCTAACCCTTCATATAAGGATGATATGAGGATAAATACGATGATATGAGGATAAAGATATTCAGATGAAAAACAGAAGGAAAATACTAGAACTTACCTCCTTCATATCATATATTTTTTTCGCAATTGTGATCAAATTATTAAGGGTAGAAAAAAATCATCTAGGATTAGCGACTTAAAATTTTAGAGGATTATCTTGCGACCTAAAACTATTGCTTTCCACACGATATCAATAAAAATTGTGGGTGGGGGCGCTGGACCAGTCTTAGTCTGCTAGACCCAATTTATGCAGAAACAGATGCAATTTAAAATGTTGTAAAAAGGTCAAATAAAATGCAACGTCCAAATGGTGGTGTTGAAATGCTTGGAGTGCAAATGTTTAACTGTAAACTATTCGTTGAAACATTTCTACTTTTCGTCCGACGTGACGGGATCCACGAAAAACGATCAGCTGTTCAGGAAGAGGGATTACGCGAAATTAATGTTTCTCCGTCCGCGAGCTCGAGTATGATACGTCGAGGAACTCGTTACTATATCCGGTCCCCCGGTTCTCGTTAGAGTATTCTGTTAATTTTTCTACTTCTTTCGGGCGGCCACTTGCACGTCGGTACTCTCTCTCTCTTTCTCTCTCCCGACTTGACGTCCTCGATTTAATTACAGAGAGAATACTCGACGCAAAGTGCTTCGAGTGATTCGAGGGTTCTTCATCGCGGACCTAACGGTGCTCGGCCTTCCTCACTCTTCAATTTTCCGGCGACCTTGAATTTCTATCACCACCCGCGATTACAAATGACGCTTCTTTCGCCTCTCGCGGATGGCCCTATAAAAATCCACGAAAATTAAATCGCAGCCTCTCTGTGTAATCAGAATGCGAATCTTTAAAACGAATAATTACCGACAAACTGGAGCAAAATAAAAATTGATTTCAAGGAGAAGTATTATAGACGAACATTTCTGGCAATTTTCTTTGTCTTCGTCGAGTGCAGGGTTAAGGAATAGGTAGAGACTAAATGCTGTTCCGATTTAATCAGTCCGCGACCGAATGCTACGTCCCGTGGCCAGATTTCGGTTTGGCGGTGGCGAACCTGCGGTTTCTGTAACAGCAGGCAGTCAGTTAATTAGTTACACTAAGAGGAATATAAATTAGCCGCAGAGGGACATGGCTTGTAACGTTCGGGCTCGACCTTTGCGTTAAATGACAGAAGCACGTCTCACTGTGACGTTTCAGCTACCGTGCATTAACCGCAATGGACCCGGAATGTGCTCCAAAGACCGTGGAATCCTACAAAGATATTTTATTTATGTTCGTCCTCTACTAGAGTTATCTCTGAAGTGTGTGCCACAGAACAGTATTAACCAGTGTGTTATTGTTAGAAACTTTTTCGAAATCTGGCAATTCAGCAACATCGAGCAATTTTTATCAATACCTATTTAATCAGCTACAATCTACGATCACTTGTGGAAAGAATTATAGAAAATTTTTGATAAACTTCTTCTTGCGCAAGAAGCAAACTATTGAACGTACATAAAGAATTACATTGGCTTCAAGAAAATCCCCCTCTCACCCAAATCTCGCCTGCTCATCCCTTTAAAAATGATTTTCTCCCGTAAATCATCGAAACTCTTCATTCTGAAAAATCTCCAAGAAACTAGACATCGCATTTCTCAGGTGTCCGTCCGAAGACTTGATCTACTCCCTTCGCGTCATTGTATCCCACTCAATTCTCCATTAGTCCGATATCCCGAGGAGTTCGTCAGTTCGATCGGAAGAATTGTAGTCATCAATGTTTCGTCGGGAGGCTTGTGGAACGCGTCGGCGTCTCGCGTGTACAACAGCGCGGAAAGCCACTCGCCGAGGCGGAATCGTAACTTTGGACGGCAACCAACGATGGACTCTCGCTTTGTCTCTCTCCCCGACTCGCCCTCTCTCTCTCTCTCGCTCCTTTTGTCAATAATACCAGTAGGACTTAATCCCGAGCGGACGCGCGGCCAAATCCGCAACGTTGCACTTTTCTTGAGTGGTCTCGCGAGCTCCGTGAAAGGGGATTATTGATTACGAATGAAATGGAACCGGTGGCACGGGGCTTTGTCGTTCGATAATTTGTATCGCCGTATCGCATTGTTGACGGCCCGGGATCTATTTCCCGCGGATCCGTGCAATTTTACACGGACACGAAAATTCCTGGTCCACGCGGGCGACTCTGTCATCGGGGATTTTCAAGAATCCTGGAGAAGAAACGAAGATTTAGGAAATGAATGGATACTTATTGTTCATATAAAGAAGCTGTCAGCGTGTTTGAGGATTTAGGTTCTATTGTAGCTTGATCGAACAGGCTAATCATTTTATTTTCGAATTTATAGTCTCTACGGAACACCATAACGCAATTTTTGTGGCGCAAACAATTTCGAAAGTGCGATCAATTTGAAGGGACAGGGAAAGAATTTTTTATTTCCTTTTCCCCAAACCACTCGCACAAAATTAGCTCGTAAAAGTGTTCCGTACAGCGCGTACACTGTCCGCCAAAAGCATGAGGCCAGTCTCGGGTGATTAATGAACGGGATTAATATTATTTTGCAACGATACACCAAAATTTATGGAGCCATTACTTACACGAATCATTTGTGCTCCATATTCATAAATAAATCTCATTAATCTTTCGCCGGGGTAATATTTTCGTACTCCATTAATACGGCCACCTGGTCCCATAACTTTTTGCCGGCGATGTACTCGCGTCCGACGAATTTATTGACTCGATTTTCTGTAAAACGAAGACTGACATAAAAAAAATTTCATTTCCCACTCTCGATTTATTTACGGCGAACGAGAACGCACACGCTATGTCACCCGCACTTCATCTCTTCAACCTGGTTATTCAATGGCTGATGTAATAAAAAGCGGTATATCGAAAAATATGACCATTCGATTATGTTTCTTTTTGACGCAGACAGTGATGTCTGCGTATCACTGCATACGAGCTTCAAAGTCGACTTCGAGCTGATTTCCTGTCAAAGCAATTCAGAATTTTACCCTTTATTTACACGCAGTGTGAAAATGGGTTTCCCCAGACGCGCTTTTCACTTTTGCGAAATGAAAACGCTTCGCAAAAAGATTTGCCATTTGGGGATTTTTCGGCGTGGAAAAATTAATCCGTTGCTTGTAACCGAAGGTGAAAATTGAAAATAGTGGCTATAAAAGAAAATTAGTTAAATTTCGTTCGATTATTGTATTTGTCAGATATAAATGCAAATATACATACAAGTACAAATAAAAGCTGAAAGTGACTCTTCTACAATTTTACAAATTCAAACGATTCTTCCAAACTCAATATTGTAATTTGATGCTCTGAACGTTTCAAAACTTCGAGGTTCGTTTGCAAAACTTCGTAGACGGGCACTATTTATTATAGCTTCGAAGACCGAGCCGAACGTACAGAAGGACAGCTCGTGTAAAGAGAGACCGCTCGCGGCCGAAGCGACTGCGATCTCCGCGTCTCTTCTTTCCCATACTCGGCCCTTCCTTGCGCCCAAAACTTACATCGTCAAATAAACCACTAAATACAGTTGAAATGATATCGTGTTCGGTATTATTTCAATCAGAGAAGTGCCACAGATATATTGGCGAAAGTGTCATAAAAAATAAGAAATACTAAACAAATTTTTATATTAGTATTACATTGTGAGGTCCTTTGAACTGTGCATTAGTAGTGCCTTCGCATTAGTTCACGCCGAAATACCAGAGCTGAGATCAGATTACTACAGTGGAGGGAATATTTTTGTGCATCATCATAGAGGATTTACTGTATTGACATTTTTCTTTTGATTTTCACCTTATATGGTGATTAATCTACTCTTATAATTAGTTTATGATCAAATGATCGGAACGTGGTATACGGTCCTAGCCAGGTTCGTCCCTTGTTTATCTATTCTGCAGAGTCGTTTGTTCTCCCTGGGTTTTTGCGCCCGACGTTTCCGGTGTATATCGCGTTCTGCGCTAGCCGGCGCGGCGTGGCGTGGTGCGGCGATTAGTTATTGTTTTGGTCCTGTTCCGGATTGTTCGTTATCGACACGGAACTGAACCGACCCATGATTGGGTTCGTTCGTTCCGTTCACCGTTTCGGAAGGTCCGACCTGCTCGGAGTTAAATTGCCGGGATATTAGTTCAGTTGTTTTGAAGCGATCACCGGCCGCGCGATTAATTGTTCAGAGCTGCTGACTGCACGCGCCCGGGAAATGCGAGTTTTAATAACAGCTGGTAATGGATATTCCGTTGAACCGGTAGAAATTGCACTCACGTTCTTCTGCAACGGTGTTTTCAACTTTTGCCAGGAGATTTATCGGGATAACCAAGCCCTGTTACGCTTCCAGATGCTTCGGCACTAATCATTTGCGAAATGAAACTGGAAATCGGCCACAGGTCTTCGTTTCAACATGTTACTACTTCGTTAGATTTTATAAATTAATGTTTGTGTATTGTGGATCAGATTTCGTTTTGATCTGCACGGTGCTGAATAACGAACACAACACCCGTAAATTCTCATAAATACAGAAAATTCGCAGTCTACTAAGTACGGTTTAGTAAAATCGTATACAAGCAGGCAATCGAAAGCAAAGTTTTGATACGACTGTCTACAGTTCTTTTCGTTTGAAATTATACACAAAGAGGTTTCGATGATTCCAGACACAAAGTGCAATATTCCAGGCACAGATCATCGGGACAACGAGGCACCGCTCTAAAACTGTCTCTCTCTCAATTGTAACACACACAGTAATGCTCATAGTTCTCGCCAATGTCCGAATAATTATGAACGATACTGGACGTATCGACGAGCCGTCACGTTCCTCGCTCGTGCATTCATTCATTCCGAGGTGTTCGCGCTACAAATTGGTCCTCTCATTATTCGATTTCCGTTCTGCGCATCGGTGAAATAAAATAAGTAGCCGTGTTGAATCGGGACCAGATTGAATATCGGACACTGTTCAATTTTAGGGATGGGGAGGGGGGGGGACCTGTGTAATCGTGTGTGCGAACGCTGCTCCGAAAATTGCCAACGATCAACGCCAGCTTAAATAGAATAATGCTGTAGTAATCCGTGCGAACGTGTCGACAGTATTTCAGGAGGTCTTTAAATGATGGAACGTTAATTCTGCTCTGTCTTTATTATCTCCGACAGTGTTTTACAGAAGCGTTCATGAAAAATCAATTCTTGAAACGTGATTCGACATTCCTGTACAGGATTTTATGTTTTACGTCAGGAGAGAGATAATGTCCGGATTTTTAAAAATGGTGCTTAACCTAGTTTTTTATTCTATACATTCTCTAGAAAAGGCTTTTGCGGATATATTTTTTGTTCCACTGTTTGCGAGCATTCAGAATGTTCTTGAAAAGAAAATTCACTGTTTCAGTCAATGTCGTATTATTTAATTTCTTGAGAAATAAATGGATATGTACACTCCGTACATAACAAAAAAGTTCAAATCGTATAGTGCAATATTTAGTACCTAAAACCTTTAAAAACTATAACAATTCACTGGTAAAAAAGCTTGAAACAAGGACAGGGAGAATAATTCCCCGAGTATTAATTATTGAATTGTTTGCACTTTCGCGTCATGGTTATCGCAGATTCAAATCCCCAGAGGCAAATACGAAAAAACTGTCCGAAATTCTCGAAACATTTTCGAAACGAGCAGCCTCGAAAACAAGTCTCGTTTAAAAACAATCCGAATTGAAAACTTTTGTTTTAAACTCTTTCTGTGTCCCAGTAAGTGAAATTAAACGTTGATTCGAAACAAGCGAAGCTAGTCTCGTTTCTCGGTGAATAATTCGCGCAGTTTGTGACTGAATTGGCCAGGATATATCCGGGGATACTTCTAAGCAGAAGTCTCGCATCATGGTGGCCAATTTCCCGTCGACGTCCAGGCGTCCAGGTTCGAATCTGCCGCGCCGTGGCGTCGCGACGTGTCGCGTCGGTGCACCGGGAAAACTTTCCTAATTCCGCGTCGCTTGGTGCTCGGGCAATGTTACACGGTCTGTTTACAGCGGGTCCGTCGAGTGCAGCCGAGCGGATTCCTGATTAAAGTCTCGAGTGTCCTTAACACGCTACGCGGAGAAAAGTTCCGCACACATTTCGTCCCGGCCGGATATCGATTCCGCGGCCAGACACCGCCATTGTTCGCGGCATTGTTATCAAAGAAATCGTCGGAGCTCCGGGCTCCGATCTAAATGATCTCTTAGTAGAAGCTGCCGTGTGCCCTGTCAGTGTGCTAATGTGCTCTGGGAACTTTCAGGATCGGAATTGAAGCCCGAAATTGCAGTGAAATAATTTAATTCATTTTTTACTGGGAAGTACGAACTCATAGAATTAAATCTATAGAAATTTTAATTCTTTTTACAGTTATATAGTTTAGTTAGTTTGTTCTCGTCTCCAACGATCCAAAAATCAATTTTATTTCATTCTCTTCAAGTGTAAGTGTCCTCGGCGAGGAGCAAAATTGAACCTGTGAAATTACCTAATATTGGTAAAATGTTTAACGTCGCATCAACATTACATATGATTACAAATACATGGATATTCAAATCCTCAAGGTGGGTGACAAAGCAAACTTCAACTATGATTATTAAAGAGGCCGTAGTCAAGGGGTAGATTTTTCTATTGATCATGAATAACATAGAAACTTTGTGTGACTGGAGAATATGATCGACTAATAAGTACCTGGGAATTGCACCGTAGGGGGAAATTAGGCTGCCCTTCGGACCCCAGTTATGTAAAGATCAACAAAGCAGACTGTGTCAGCTGGTATAAATAAATGCATTCGGGTCCGCGAGCTTCAAGACTCACAACGTTTCTATGGCGACGGTATGGTCCTGCTTTGCGCATGTCGTGTTCGACCGAGGGAACCCGTGGCGTTCGGTTACGCCCTTGGAAATTAGTGGAATACATCTGGTCATTGTTTGTTCAACGAGAGAGAGAGAGAGGGAGAGAGAGGAAGAAGAGAGAGAGATCGTTGGACCGGGAGATGAAGATGAGTTTCGATTGTCTGACGCGTCGAGAACCGACTGCTATCAGGAGCTCCCGATTGTTCCGGGTTCCTTGGGAAAACGACCCAACAAACGGCTTTTGCATTCGGCTTGATAAACGATCCTGCATCCGCTAGCCAGACGATGCGTTCTGCATATTGTGATTTATAGTTTACGCTACTCCCGGCTGCGATACGTTTTCCAAACCACCCCCCCACGTGTTTTACGATTATTAAACTACGATAAATTAGTTCGCGTGCTTCTACTTCGTTCCATTCTTTCTCTAATTTGCAAACAAGTGACGGCAATCGAAAGATTTTATGCAGCGAGCAGTCAGGTCCGATTTTTATACATTCTTTGTTGTACATATATGATAGTCCACAAATTTTAAATTGCGATGTTATAAAAATATTTTGATTTGAAAATGATTTTTGCCTTTATGCATATTTACAATTTGCAATCATCAATGTCTGAAATGAATTTGGAATCATGAATTTCTGGAATGGATTGTACCATTCACAAGTAAATTGTATACCCTCTTACGCTCTGTCCGAGTTGGATCTGGATTTTCTTTTTATTGAGAGCTAGAGTGGAACTCACGATAGGGGGTTATACAGCTATACATTAGGATCAACATAAGGTCTGATATACATTTGGTTGATATGACGCCTTACAGTTATACGTTAGTAGTGTAGGTACAGCAGAATATAACGCATTAAGTACATAACTTTAAATCTTTAAATTACATTGCTTGAGCAAATTTAAAAGAAGATCACATGCCTGAATATTCAGTTCATAAAGTAACGATCTGATATTTAAGGGTGGGAACATTCGATCTGGATTAGTAACAATTTATAGAAACCCGAAATAATACGCATGCCGAATTACAAACACAGTGACATAGCCGAAAATTCGATAAAAGCTATGAAATAATGTTATTCGGGGTTGGCCAGGGACTAGTGAGCGCAGTAAACAAATTCCCATCAAATTGTAGCGTTCGCAAATTGGTCCACAGAAATACATATTTGCATAATTATACAAATACCGCCGCGGAATCCTCTCATATGAATACATACTTTTATCACCCCCGCGGTGTGTGCGAATATGCAAATCGAATGGGTTCGCGCGTAACAAGCTAGACAGAACGCGATATTCTTAAAAACATTTCGAAGATATCCGTGACAGAGTTGTCGTAACAATGTACGGATGCAAATCAACATTTACCTGAGCGTGTTCGGTGGCTGGTAAAATGATTTTGCGGCCGGAAGTTCGGAGCTTTCAGATTCAAATGACATTCGCAAAAATCCTTGAGATAGCGGAAATGTCGGAGAATATTTTTCACACTCGTGGTTCGTGTAGTTGCGATTAAAACCAGTCCCATGGCGCGGCGTGCAGGAAATAAGCTTGCCAGAGGATGACAGGTGCGGTGGCGTTCTATTTTTTTTTATTTTGTTGTTTTTTTTCGCGCGAGCCGCGGTAGCCAATCGGATAAAATATGATTCGTAGAGAAACAACGTGAATGGCTTTGTCACGGAAATATAACGTCACGGAAACTTCGGGGTTGCTGGGGGTTGCTAGGCGTGCAGCGTGGGTGTCGAATCCCGGATTTCGCGATCGACGATTTATATTCGGCCCCCGATCTCGTAAACCACTGTTTACGGAGCCGCCCCTGCTTACTTCGAACTGTTTTGCTCCGTACACCTCTCTGGCAAAATTGTACAGATCTTCACAGTGATCGCATAGAGCGGCGAGACACTTTTTAACACAAAACCTAACAACGCCGGTTCCAGGTTTTTTGCTTTACAATTAGAAAACAATTGTATAGATATCATTAGTAGTGCACGTATTACAATAGGACAGCTGCACAAAGTCTAAATGAAATTAATCTTGTTATTTTTACAAGGGAACATGTATCACAGTTACTTTTGAGGCTTGGTAAGTTTAGTGTTAAATTTGAGCTGAATAGTTGCAAAATGTGGTGAAAAGGAAGAATGAGGAATTAATTTTGGTCTTGAATATGTTTATTGAATTTCACTTTTCTTGAGAATATCAAAGGTCAACTTCAATAAATATTCCCAAAGATCAAAGCATTTTTTCATCCTTCCTTCTTATTTGATCTTCATTTGGCAAGATTTGCACTATAATCTAGAAAAAGTTTCATAGATCTATCTGAACTCTATCAAAAGTTATATGGAATTTTGTGAGAGAGAAAAATGGATCCACGGGCCACGCTCGCCTATTGAATTCGGGCACAGGAGCAGAGTTCAATGAAAAATAATTGTCGGCGATATTATTTGGGAGGCACGTGTTCAATTAGGCAAACATTCGTGACCAGAATATTCCCGACTTTGTTTACCATCCCCGATCTTGCTTCGAATGAAATTACACGTTCAATTGTTGGCTTAGCACGAGAGCAGCGGCTCGAAACGCATGAAAATTCGACAGCCCGATTTGTCGCTTTGAAAAGTAAATAAACAAGCTCGCGCGAAATATTTTCGATCGGTTTGATTTCGTTCCGTGTCGTTGCTGTTTAGATTCGTACAAAATATGTCAGTTCTCTGAGTGTTGGGAAAGATTTGTTGCAATCTCTTTCAAAATACTAAAAACAATGATAGAAATTTATTGGGTTGGATTTTTGATGTTCACCGAGGTGAATTTCGTTCGTCGGTGAATTTCTCGATGAATATTCATCAGCAAGGACGTCCATTATATTTGCTACGATTACGCTAAAATAAAAAAAAATGGTATTTATGTGCCAGCATCCCTCGAGAGGCAGAAGGATAATTAGATGCAAACTTTGATCCACTTGTATGCACAGAATATTATCGCAAAAATTACTTGAACGATTGTATGATGCACATAAATCGCTATCACTCTCAAATGACCAATTTCATATTTTCTATCCCATAATTTCTTAACTAGAGCACATACAGTGGATTTAAAAAGTATTCGTACGCCCTTTAAAACAGAATAACATTTTTATAATTGTACGAAACGACGTGATTTTGCAAAATAGATTTTCCAAAAATTATAATTTACACGGTTACATAGCAAAAATAAAAAAGGCATTTTTTAAAACTTTTTTATTTGGGCTCATAAAATGAAAATTTGAAATATATGTTTTAATAGGTGTATGTTAGTTAGACACATACTGAAAATTTCATCGAAATCGGTTTTTGCATGTAACCTTGTAAATTATAATTTTTGGAAAATCTTTTTTGCATATCATTTCGTAAACCAATGCTTCTAATCGATTAGACAAAATCAGGTTGTTTGGTACAATTATAAAAAAGTTATTCCATTTTAAAGGACGTACGAATACTTTTTACACCCACTGCATACACAAATTGCCAAAAATTCTTAATAAATTCTCAGGTATAGTGCCCTGTACGTGTAGTGTTACATCAGCGGATATCGTCTCGCTTATAAACTAGCAAAAATAGCTGAAACATTAACCCAGGATCTTCTCTGCAGAAGCAAGAGAGGTGGTGTCGAGTATCGACGAATGCGCCGTTGCAATTCGCGCGAGAGCCAGTGAAATAAAGTCAGCGGAATATAATCGAGAGGAGCGGTTCGTGAAATATCTATTGTGCCCTTCGATTTCATTGGACTGGAATGTTTCATATCGTGCGGCGGCGATAGAAGCGTAATGGACGCCGGCGAGTTCGAAAGCTGCCGGCGAAATTAATTACCCGAAGAAGCTCTCCGCGGAAGATAAATGAAACGGCTCGTTGATTATCGCGCGGCGATGGATCCTCCAACATGAAGGATTAAAAAATGGCGGCTGGAGAGGTAGGTTTTCCGCGAATTAGGAAAGACGCGCACGGTCTCTCTTATATTTAAATAATTTCCCGCGGGGATTCGATTCGAATCCGAAGCGACAGATCATATTTTATCTTCGTGCAGCTCCGGCGTGGATTTACGCCCCCGTCCGCGAGCGTGTTGATCTTATTCACCTAAAAATAGATCTCCTCTGCCGCGCGAATCGTATAGGAGCATCGCCGATTAATAACCAACTGTCACTGCGTTTTCCAGCCGACTTTTTAATCGTTGCCCGGACATGATTGATCATATTTGAGATCCTCGACGATCTTCCCCGCTTAATGAAATATAAACTCCCGGCAGATGACTATTTCCTGAGCAATAAAAAGCTTTTTATCTGAATTCGAATTATCGGGAAATCCGAAGGGAAGGATTTATTTGATCATTTCTACTCCCCAGACACTGAGTCAATTTATTCGTCTATGATTTTGACTGCTTTTGTTTTAGTTTTTGATTTTGTTTGCTCAACTAACGTGTTTGTGGAGTAGGTCGTACCAGTTTCTTAATTTTCTCGCCCCTAACGAAATTCATTTACAGGAACTAATGGGGCTCTTTGTACAATTGAGAGTTCTGTCCGTGTGTCTCGTTCGAAGTAATTTCTGGCAGTAGTTGAACGGTCGCAGGCGCAGTATTTTAGCAAACAGTTCCACGGAAATGGGAATATTGGGACAATTAATTTTCTAGGGAGCTGGCTCGTCAGTCGAACTACGGTTCTCCAAACGGTATTTAAATTTGTGAAGGGTTCCGAGCCCCTTAACCTTCCCTGAGATTTCGCAATGTCTTATTAATTGCTTCGCGCTCCATTGAACGACCATAAATATCAATATTCGTAATGAATTCAATTTCATATTAAATCATACAAAAGTACGTCGGAGATAATATGTGACAAAAATTAGAATTAAGAAATTCATTTTGCCAATCGTGATGAAAAATTCGCAGATATCTCGGATATTCGCAGGTGTTCGGAATTTGCAGACTGGTTTGTCGGTGTTATCTAATTAGGTTCCGCGCAGGAGTTCTTCCAACATTTCCAATAAGCCAATAGCAGGCTCTCAATCTCCCCACGGTACGATGTCAAAGTAAAATAAGCTTGGCTCGGAGGGGAGACTCTTCTTCTTTTTTTCTTCAGAACGGAGACGCTCCAAAGAGTAGTGCATGGTTTTATTTGCATATACCTTTTCCGAAGTCTCTCCTGTTTCTCGTTTGATCTCCAAGAATTGTTCGCTGTACTGTATAATATCGAATGGAAATCGCACGGCCATAGTTTCCCTTTGACGTGTCGACGTGACGGCGCCGAGCAATTTTACGTAAGAAAAAACAGCTCGAGCCAAATCGCGAATGTTGCCGCGTAAGAATTTTTATTTTGAATATACATACTGCTTCTTCGAAATTAAGTGCTCATTTCCAAGATTTAGATAAGTTTCGATTATAATTTGTGTGGGGAAAGGTGAATGACATAAAAACATGAATAATTAAAAAATTTGTACAGAAACTATTTTACACAATTTCCAAAAGCTTCGTGGCAAGCTTGAATAATTCGCCGTCAGAGGGTGTGAAAATAATCGCTTCTTCCACGCGAACGAACGCGCGAAGAGATAAGAAATTTGTCTGGATTACCAATGGCGGGCGTTTCAAAGCAGCCACCGCAGCTCGACGCGATTTTTAAGGGGCTCCGCAACAGGGTGAATGGCAAAATGGCAAGTCCCTCGGAGAAGGTAGCGTCAACAGGGCTGTGTTTACCGTTATCGGCGCGATTACTTCGCTTTCTGCTTTGCAATGCAGAATACGCCGCAACAGAAGAACCTCCATCGGGGATTGTCGACAATTTACGATTTTGGATGTCGAGTGTGGATGCCTGGCATCAGAGCCGAGCTGAGATGGCAAAACGAGAAGTGGGCGGGGTCCCGGACCGTGAACGTATACAGCCTGATTTGAAAAATTCAGAGTCCGATCCCACGGATCGCTTTCGAATTCCTCCGTAATTTTGAATTGAACCTGCAGCAATTTGGAAACCTCGCACCACCGGAAATATGACGATCAAGTAATCGTAGCATACGAATCAGCTGATACATTCGATATTCGGGGACGAAGCGATCGGAAAAACGTTTTCTGCTGCGTTATACTGAAAATGCACCGTCAAAAATTTTTCTTTATTCAGACTGTCAGGGTGCATTCGTGGGGAGTTTAGTAAATTATTTTCGAACTTTGAAAGCAAGTAATTCAAGCCTAAATTAATATCGTAAAACGTGGAAATACGAGAACTTTCCGAATACTTCTCGAGAGATCTTAAGAGAGAGAGCTTAATTAAATGCACCATTTCCGCCCGTAAAATCAATATTTCAATCCACTGTACAGTTAAACACGATCGAATAAAATGTACAATAAATATACGAGAAGTACACAGTTCTCGCAGATGTACTGGGATTACACAATTTTTCTTACCCTCGGGAGAGTACTCTGTTCAAGTATTCGTCCCTATAGTTCCCTCGCTTTACTTTTTCGGTGAAAGGAAACTTTGTTCCTTTAACGAGAAACATACACAGAACCGCAGACGATGGGAACCACTAAAAAAAAAAGATGAGAATAGTCCGGGAGAACCGAAACCATGGGTTTGAAAGGAAATTAATCTTCTCTGTTCTTGACGCAGGCGGCAGAAGATCAAACTTTCGCGAAGTTACTTGCGAAGGACGAATCAAAAGACTCAGTTTCCTCAGCAAACTTTCCACCTCTCTCTCTCTCCTCTCTCCTCTCTCTCTCTCTCCTCTCTCTCTCTCTCTCTCTCTCTCTCTCTCTCTCTCTCTCTCTCTCCTCTCTCTCCCTCTTCTCACCCTCCACGCAGTGCATTGTGGTAGTTTTTGCCGGGTGAACTCCAGAGGCACCCTTGTTTCTCCGTTTATTCATTACACCATTAGTAGACGGCAGCGGTCCGTGCATACTTCGGATAATAGTTGTTGCGCTTTGAAAAAAAACGAGTCGAGCTCGCCAATTGTGACTCTGAATGCTTCTTTTCCACCGTGGAAAAAGCAATCACACGAATAATGGACGATAAACAACGCCGGAACGTTACAATTTCATTTTATACCAAGGGGAGGAATTTTAACGTATGATATTCATTGTCTGACCGAGTATGTGCTCACGCGTCGGTTGTAATTATGCATATTCAATTTTCATTTTTTCATTCAGGCTTAGAATTTTAGATCTTGCGTAAGCAACTACCATATTTATTTAATTTGCTAGTCAATTTAGGGACATACGAGTTGACCACGAATCGTTCGAATTTGCAAAGGTTGCTGGTAGGTGATGATACGAGTGAACGTGTTCAATACTATCGTTTGTTATTTATCAGAATAGCTTCGAAAGTAAAGCTGATTCTTCGTTCGCAGAGTTCGTTGATGCCAGCGCAGACGTGAAGTCGTGACATCTGATCAACGACTCGGAATTCATTGTTCCCGTCGGTCGAATCGGCCGATCGAAAGCCACGTAATGTCTTTTAGACATTCCGGGCACTCATCGATCAAACAGGTGAAGTGCGCCATTCAAGTCGTTTAACGTTCCAAATTCTAGAGATCGACATTTTCCCGTTAGCGCGGCGCGGTGCTGCGCGGCTCTCGTTCAATTAACTCGCACTTTGCCCGTCAATGGGCGAATCAAACGGCTGAATGTCTCCACTGAAAGCCCCCCCGCCACTATTCCCACCACTCCGCCGAGCGGGTACAAAGTCGCCTGTTCCCCGTAATTAATTGTAAGTATCCGGCTGAAATGGTAATTACGTGTCGCAGGCGCGCGCGCTGATTATTCGCCGCGAAAAAATGAGACCATCCCCGACAGTTACGTGTTACACGCCTCCACGCTCGTTTTCATTCGGTCCCTCATTTGTCTCGTTTCGTCGCGGCCCCGTGGCTGACGCCCCTTGTGACACTATCGGTGACAGGCCACCCGAAAATAGCATAATTACAATGGTTGGAACGGAATTTTCCCGAACAGCCTAGCCGCGCCACCGATTCCCCTCACGTCCTCGTTGAACGGTCAATCACGCACCATACTGTGTGACTGGACGATACCGGAAATTTTGTTTCAGTGTCGCAGCTTAATGGTTGCGCTTTTTTTATCTACTTCGAAAAAGGAGCAGGTTACTCAATTCGATCTGAATGTGCCTTTTTTCTTCTCGCTTTTTTTTTCTATGTACGTTCACCGATTACTCCGAGATGGATGGACCAATCAGGACGAGATCTTCTGCGTATGTCTCCCGATTGGTCCAATAAGACATCCTACGGTGTTCTACAAATTCTGCTCGTTCCACTAAAAAATTTTATAAAAAAAAATTAAACTGACTTCGAAAAACGCACTGTTTTAATTTACGTGAATACACGCGAACTTAAATACAATACAATTTTTTCAGAGGCGGCACAAAATTGAAAATTTCGGACACCAAAAATTACGAAAATCCTTAAATTCTTCTACATGCTTTCACATATTAATGATACTGATTCCAAAGTCCATCATTCAATTTTGCGCCGCCTCCGAAAAGATTGTATTGTATTTAAGTTCGAGAGTGTACTCACATAAATTAAATGGAAATGGTTTCATACTTTTTCGTGCGTTTCTTCGAAGTCGGTTTAATTTTTGTGGAAGTATTTGTTGCACAATTATATTTTTAGTGCCGGGAAGATTGCAACTTCAATCGGAGATTTTTAAGAATTCACAGTTTTTGTGAAGATATTGTGTTGTACAAAGTTTTTTACGCACTTTAAGTTCTGAAATAATGATTAAGCTCAAACGAGTGTAAAGGTAATTACTGGGCGATTCAAGAAAAGCAGAAGCAGGACGCTTATGAGAAAAAGAGAGAGGGAGAGCACGCCGAGGGAAAAAGCAGGCTTCGCTGATATGTATGATTTGGCCCAGAATCCCGAACGTTCGTGGCGGAAAGAAAGGGAGCAATCGAATGCATCCCCCCTGGCCTTCTTTCCCGTGCTAGCGGCCGCGCAGACAGACCCTGGGATATTTCCGTCTGCGTTCCCACCGCGTCTCCCGGTCTCTCTGGCTCTCCCTCTGTCCCAATACCAATATTGTTAATCTATTCGTTCGTTCTTGGCACGGGATCAGACGAAAGATTGCTACGGTCAACAGCGTAATTCAGTCGTTCGAGACGACGACGACGGCGGCGGCGGAACCTTTACGCTCACGCTAGATTTCACCCTGCTGCCCCGCGAATACACGGTGATTAGGTGAATAACAGGCGGGATGGCAAAACATCGGACTCGTTAGAGGCCCTTTCAATCAAAGCCACGTGGAATTTCACTAGTTTCGGAAATGGTAAATACAGGCCGGCGAACGGGTCAGCGAGTTTTGCTCCTGCGAAACCACCCCCTTAATTCGCCATCTTGGCAGACGAATTTTATTTTAGTTGGGGAAAGAAGATTCTGGGATCCATCAGTTATAGTAAGTGTCGGAAGTATGTTGTTTATGGACCGTCAAATTTTTTGGAAGGGCTGCGGAAGGGTCAGTGATTTTCATTTTGAGAAACCACCCCCTAAATTCGCCATCTTGGCAGACTTCAGGTTTGGCTAAAGAGAGAAAGTTCTGGTGCCCATCGGATAGTAGATTTTGAAAATATAGTTTCCGGTTCATTGAATATTCGACCTCATAATCTATTTCGATAAGGTTGAATTTATTTGAAAAAATATTTGTTTCGAACGTCTTTCTTGCAAGAGTCGTTCTTGTTCAAATAAGCGATGACAACACGCGACGTGCTACAGCAAAGTTATTCATGCTTGTTCGACTTATCGGATCTGGATGCCAACACCCAGTTCTCGGAAGAATTCGAAAATTTACACTGGCGTGCAGCTATGTAAAGGCGACGTGCGCATCGACTTGCAAATACTGATAACACCGAGGAATTTTTCGTGAACGGAATTTCGTGAATCGAGAACACGATCTGCCATGGTATCTCATTTTTTATGCATTGCCTCGCCAACAATTCTGGGTTGCTCGTGCATGGGTCGCATTGAGAAACAAGAACCATCCATTTCCGAGACATTCACAATTCCCTAATTTAATAAAAAAAATTAAAAGGGAACGAGAACAAATAAATTTACATAAAACGTTCCAGTAATTTGTACATCATGTCTATAAACAGTTTCTACAAATTTGTAAAGAATTTCCAACGAGTAGAAAACTTTTCGTGTCCGAATAAATCTCGAATTAATCGAAAACAGTGGAGGGTCGCAAATACGGTTGAATTTCAATGACGCCGCTGCAAACCGGATGCACAGCGCGATAAGAAGCTCCGCGATGCGTTTCGTTTCTTGCTGGGGGTGTCGTTGCAACTTCGAGTGTCCCGGAAGTTCGATTACGTGTTGTTGTTTCGCGTCGCTCGTCCCACTGCGCTGGTCGCAAGTTTTTTTCCGGTTCCAATTCGCGAATCGATCTGGGTTAGACAGGAATACAGTCATACCAATCCCCGTTTTTATCAATTTACTTTTATACCGTTCTTCCCTGTGTATCTGTAGGTTTATTCTTTTTTCTATGACGCTGTAAGGACGTTTTGCTGGCAGCGTTATCGGTGCTCGATCAAAAATAAAAATATCCATGTATCATTTTACAAGCTTTTGAATTTTCGTTTTCGCTTCACGATTTTCACTTCTCTATTTTTTCAAATTTTTTCGTACGTAAAAAAACAATTGCTGTGTATTTGCTGTTACGTGAGTTTGGCTCGACAATCTCCGTTTCCTATCTACGGAATGATTCGAAGCTTCCGGCCGGTAGAGCATGATTCAGAGCAAAAAAGGAATTAGGAACTGGGTCCAGAAAACTAGCGGAGCACTCTCGCGCGAGTAAATTAAGCTCTCTTACTCTTCGCTTCCTAATTACCGTGAAGTATGCGAATATGCGAGGCTAATTAACATATTTTTCGTTTTCTCGCAACTGCATTCTTGTTTTCATCATTTCAACTCGATAAAATTTTCATCTTCAGAGACAAAGTAACACAAGAGATTAAATAAAATTTCCTACGCGAACACGATTTTAGTATAAAGTAAAACTGTTGAAATTTATAGAACGTTCCAACTTCAAATTTTGCAGTTCTCTCAATCAACAAATACAATTTCCGCAGAAAATCCGCAGTCGAGGTTTCAATATATCGTTTATCAAACATATAATTATAAACGACCACAGTAAAACGATCTGCTGCAACAGCCACAAAGCTAAAAATTCGAATTCTTCCAAATCTATCGAAATATAAAAAAACAATTTTTGGAGAGGTGCAGTTTTAATTGTTACCGCTGTGAACAGGGAAACAGTTGGAGGGTTGGTTTTCCGGATGAATATCGTTCATCATGTAACTATAAACGACCGCAGTAAAACGATCTACTGCAACAGCCACAAAGCTGAAAATTCGAATTCTTCCAAATCTATCAAAATATGAAAAAAAAAACAATTTTTGGAGAGGTGAACAGAGCAGAGAACTAGAACAGAGAACAGAGAAAAAGTTGGAGGGTTGGTTTTGCGGATTGAGTAAGTTAAGGATTTCCTCCCGGATTTTGAAATTTCCGGAGAAGCGCGGGGGCTGTCGAATTTTTTTCCCGAAATTCCGAAAGCCCGCGAGCTTTTTGTATACCATTGAGAGGGGAGAATTTTGCGGGCGGAATATTTCCCTGGATAACTTCAATTTACGGTGTAACGCGCGCACAAAGCAATATGCGGGGTCAGCGGCGGGCTCGCGAATGCTCTCGCAGTGTTTGATGTTGGCACGGTTTCCGCGATCCAGGGGAACTCTTGTGTAATTAAATGCAAAAATTCGATGGAATCGTCCTGGACGCTGCGACGCGCTCGATAAGCCGATACTTATGATACCGTGCCGGCTCGGTTGTCGATATTCAAATGCGACGATCATATCACAGCTGCACTGGTCCCCCTTTTCTGCCGTCGAAATGTTCCCAAGACGAATCCCCCATTAAAGGGGTCGATTTCCTTTTACAGGCACGATTTTTCCACGAAATAAGCCCCCGATCGATATCCTTGCGATGAGACTCTCCTCTTTACAACGAAAACACGTACGATTCCATTTCACTTGAAATTTCCCTATAAATTAGCCCATAAGAGTAATTTATTCAAAGATCTACACTCTGACAATAACACTGGGCAGAAAATAAATATTTACCTAAAAATCTGCACAGCAAAACATTTTTGTAAATTCAATGATATCTTTATGTCGTTTGAAATATGTACATTGGAACTCCGAACAGAGTAAAGAGTAAATGTTCAGTTACAATTTCCATAAAAATCCCCTAAAAGTCGAGCGATATCATACGTCGTAGAAAATAAATATTCCTGTGAACCGCGGCATAGAAACATATTCGAAACAGTACAATCAAATTTGTAGTTTTTTAATAAAAAATTTGTATTGACTCCGATTTTTCTGCGAACAAATTTTGTGCATTGTCTAGGATATATTAGAAACTCTGAGACGGTTACCAAGGTTATTAAGGTAATGAAAACTAGCTGTGTACCTGTAAGCTCGACGAGGAAAAATATTTGCAGTAGTGCAAGAAAAATGTTACATTTTCCAGGATATATCAGACCCTCTAAAACATGAAACAAATTTTATTGGCCTACAAAATCCCTGAAAGAACCAGCATCCCGACGACGCGGCACACAAAGACGCAAACATTTGCCTGAATAAATGATTACCACGGCAAGATCCAAGAGCTACTCACTAGCATTTGCACAGTAAGTTCAAGACGCAGCTGCGGGAAGTATTCCGTGTGGAGTGGTCGCAGATATGAGAGCCGGCCGCCGGGGGGATGTTTGAATCCTCGAGTGGACACTTGGCGTAAGTTTTCGCGGCCGAGAACAAACTTCGCGAGTCGCGCGGCCGTGAAATCCGTGGTCGCGTTTCGCGGAATTACACCCTTCGGGAACCCGATGCCCGGGACTTGAATTATTAAATCGCGCAGCTCGGGCGGTTTACCCCCACTTAACATTCCCGCGGCCGCAAATAATGCACGCGAGGCCGCCGGTGGGTCAAACACCGTCAAACATTCATCCCCCACCATTCACCGGCGACGTTTAGCTGTTTGACTTTGTTAATTGGCGGGTTTGGCGTTTATCGCTGGCAACCCCCGCCCCCACTGCCTCGCGAAAAAGTACAAACACCAAGATAGAGCCTCTACCAACCGGCACCGCCTGCAGCAATTAGCGAGTTCCTGTTACGGACTGCTTGGTACTTAATTGTTGATGCTTTCGCCGAGTAGATCCGTTGTTGTTTTTCTCGTGCGGTTTGTTTGCGCGAGAAACGATAGTCGCGAAGATTCTAGCACGCCGGCTCGGAAGGAGATTTTTTGGTTGAGCGACCTTCATGTAGAAATTGGGTGAGTTCGCTGTTTTTTGAATTGACGATGATAATTAGAAACGTGAATGTAATTGAATGCTCTTTATCTAGAAACATAAACAATTTAGCTCGTCTGAGGTTGTCTTATAAAGCTACACTTGATGAATCGTGCTTCATGTAGTTTTGCGTGACACGATCAAGAAGTTGTTTGAAGAGACTGTTTATGTGTATCTTGTGTGACGTGTAAATGTACACTGCAAGCGAACGAAGAACTTGTTGAGGCTGTTCAGGAATTTCAACGAAGTTTAAAGAGTAGATATAAGAAGTCTTCGTCGTTAATCTTGCTGCTCATCCAGTCTATTAACTGAATGATTAATAGATCGTGGTCTAGATAAGTCAATAATGCTTCTTGTAACTCTATGATGAATTCTTGTAGGGACGTCATACTTTCAATTATCTGCTCGAACGAACAGAAATTAATTGGACGTTCGAACCTTTCACTATTTTATTAAGTTGAAGGTGAGAGGGATTTCCATGGCTATTGTCTGTATAAGAATTATACGTACAAAGTAACTTGTAACGTGCTTCGTTACTGTAAAAATTTTTACAGTAAGTGGTTGAACCAGCGAGTTAGCGATCCTAAAATGCGGATTCGAAAGTTCAAGCGCAATCTGTCAGTTGTTCGGTCGCAGGACTTGACGATAACACCCTAACTTTCTGACCTACCCGATGCCATAGGGCTTCGCTTCTAACGAACCGGCTGACAAGCCCCACTTTCTAATAACATTAGCCACCTGTCATAATTACTGTTCTCAATATGACGGCGTTAAACGAATTACGGGGTCGAGAGCTTCCGAGTTTGAAAAGTTGACTGGATTAGGCTGGAAGTAGGTTTCCATAAGCGACAAGGAATTTATTAATACTCGAACCGAACTACCATCGAATAAAATTTCATTGTTTTCTCTCGTATGTAACGATATTAATAATAGCACTCCATTTTATATACCCATCTCTGTAATAATTCCGATAATGATGAAAATAATAAAACTTTTTGCCCTTTCATAGTAATAAACATTTTCACGTAATAATACCGATAAAATGAGTCCTTGGGTTTATGGCTCTCGGAAAGATCTACTCTGGCGTTTTTTTCACCGATGAATTACAACCCTGGTACATAAATGGGGGATGGCTGGAACGATGGTCACGGTACGATACGCTGAAAAATATTTTTTTTACTTCAGCTTTTTTCTTTCAACTCTTGCATAAAATAATAAATAAATGCAAAAATTTATTTTTCGTGCGTTCTACAAATTTTTGAAATCAATTGTGTAACCAGGGACCAAAAATAACAGTTATTGTACAATTTTCTACGATAAAAATCATTAATAGAAAAGTTGATTACTATTGAAATTTAAGATAATGTACACAAAATATTTTAAAAAATTCGAAGAACAAAATCATTGAAAAATATCGATTTTTATACTTTTTGGTTATAAATAGCAGTTATTAGTGTCCAAAAATTGGATCCTCCTCGAAAACTGTACAAATAAATCGAATAACTGTTATGAACGATCGAAATTATGAAATAAATTTCTCTTATCGATAACTGTTATGAACGATCGAAATAAATTTCTCCCACACACAACGATAGCATTTACCAACAAGAGAAAAAATTTTCGATTACTTATAATTCTTATTTGTAACCAATACGATTTTAGTCTACAAAATACTTGTTATTCTATGATTATTTTTCTTTTTGGTTATAACAGCTATGGTCCCTGATTGTGTAAGTTTCGCGAATGAAGGATTTCACGAATTATGTCTCTTTGAGACGGTGAAAAGAGGCACGGATAGTACGCGCATAATCGTACTCGGTGAGCTAACAAGCGTAATCTAACAGGGCAAACTCGCCCCTTTGACTCGTTTCAGCATCGCGCGCCGAATGTTGAAATCAGCGTGAACCGCGGAATTGACAGTGAACAGATAGTAGATAGCCCCTGAATTAGGAGGAATGCCGTTTCTGGACGGAAAGTTCACGGTATCGCGTACTATTATACGAGATTCCGGAGATAACTGCGGTAGATTGGTAGCGGCCACATGCGGCGCGTATCATTGGCCCTCTGCCAATGACGAAGGGGGTGGCAGCGGTAGATTTAAGTAACTAGTTCATGTTCGTTGGCGTATGTCCCTTGGATCCCTCTCTATCTCCATCTCAGTCACTATATTTCTCTCTCACTCCGGCGCCAGGATCGCGTGCGGTGGCAGCTAGACGCTTTTCTATTAATTTCCCCACCCTCCGCCCTATCCTCAACTTTCCACCCCGTGGCAGGAAGTATTAATTTGTCGCCCCGGCTCCGCGGAGATCATAATCTTCTTACATCGTTAGTTCTTCGCGTCGCGTTTTCAAACACTTGCTGAATCCCCAGGAACATATCGGACATTTTTAATCAGTTGTTCAACTTTTATGCGATTGGACGACAAGTATATTACTCCCCCCCCCCCCGATTGCAGTCGGAACTATTTTAACTTGAAAGTTAATCATTTCTACCAACCCAGAATAATTCCATCGTATATAATTTTTTTCATATTATGAATATGAAATTGAGGCTGCTCTTTACTTTATCGGACTCTTTGTGCATTTCTCCTAAAAGTATTATGTATTTGACATGTAATCCAGTAGATTTGTACCCGGGGTGGTCGCAGATCGAGGTTTCGATCCTGTAGGATCAATGGTTCAGGAGTTACGCTTGCTTAAAGTTGTGCATTTTTCAGTGTTTTTGACAGGTAAGGGCGCTGCCATATTGGTTTGTAGTGACAACCGCGAGCCGCTTACCGAGCAGAACCGCTGGTCCTTGCCGCCCCTTGACCTAATCACCAACCAACTAATTAATTATTCTACTCGGTAAGCGGCGCGCGACCGTCACTACTAACCAATATGGCTGCGCCCTTACCTGTCAAAAACACTGCAGATTGCTCAACTTTAAGCAAGCATAACTTCTGAACCATTGATCCTACAGGATCGAAACTTCGATCTGCAGCCGCCCCGGGTATAAATATACTAGATTACATACCAAATACATCATAATTTATAGGAGAAAGGCACTTTTGAGTCCGGTGAAGAAAAGAGTATCCTGAAATTGATATGATAGTGTAAACAATAATAGTACAGCAATATTTTTTGTAGTGACATTGAGTCACCCCTCGCAAGCTAAAGGTTAATTTTGCTATCGTTCGACTTTCACAAGAGATTCAAATTGTTTTTGTTATCAACAAGAAACCAGTACGGCAATCAGGTTTAGCATTTAAATGAATCCGGAAAATGTCCCATCGTGGATCAGTTATTCGAGCGGTTTAATTATCGGACGATTACGGGGTCGAGCCGGGGCAATGAAAAATTAAAAATGCATAATGCATTGTATAATATATCGAGCAAAAACCGTGTCGGTAATTTCAAAGAGGCGGACCCGACGTTGCTGTCGCGGCGTATCTCTGTAAAATTCAATCAAGGCCAGAAAGCGTGGTCCACAAAGTAACAGAATGCATTAGCTTTGATCCGGAATTCGGGACGCGTCTTTCTGAATCTGGCTCACGTTAGACGCGCGCAAACAACTTTAAGATGCCGGGGTAAGTTGACGAAGGGATTATCATGGGGCATGGAGACGTGAAAATAGAAAATACCGAACTGGTCATTTATTCGCGGAACTTCCCATTGCAGTGGAAAATGCGAGGCGGGGTATACTAACCTCAATTCGACCTCAAGGCATCCGGAAACCGAGATAAAGCAAACCTTTACTCTGCCAAATTGTTTACATACTATTTTCCATTTTGTCTTCATCATAGTATCCTGTTAAAAAATTTGTGATAATCGTTATTGGGAAAGAGATATTTCTAAGCTTCCAACTACCATTATCGCTAGTGAAAGGCGTCTTTATAAAAATAGAAAATATTATATAGCCAAATAAGAAATTTGTTGTTCTCTTAATTATCTTATTAAACTGAAACATTAGTTTCACCGATGTGCTTAGATCTCTTTAATATGACCACTGCTTTAAATTGTGCTTATTCAGCACAATTTATCATAAGTGCATCAAATCGGCAGTCTAGAGTTGTAATTTCTTTGAATTAATTTATCTTCCCAAAACGTCTCAGTGATCTCAAAACAATAGCCCCTTTGTCGGCGCAATTTTTAAAAGGCCATAAAGAGTCCACATTGTGTGACCACTTCCCACCGAGTATCGTCGTGTTTGTTTACCTAAAATATTTATGTTTGCCTATTCCGTAGACAGCGCGTTTTCTATTTATTCTTTCGTGTGTAGAGCTTAACAAACTCAATATTTGCGTGGAAAAATACAACGTCGCCGTAGCAAAAAGCAAAATGGCGGTCGAAGAAGGAGGTAGTCCTGGAATCTTGCTCTAATAAATCTCAGAATCCTGAGGAGAATGATCGTAACGAGGGATTAAGGATCTCGAGCAGATGAATTCGTCCCGGCCCTTCGCGATCTCATCGGCTCGGATCCCGCGAAAATGATAATCCCCGTGGAAGAAGCGGTTTTTATCCTTCGCTCCCGTTAAATACGCTGTAAAAGTTCGTCGGGATCGTGAGCCTGGACTCGTATATCGTCGTAGGAGGACGAATCCATCAAACCCAAAGTTTTCAGGTCAGCTGTTTTATGGCTGAGTTCGTTATTATATTTAGGGCGTTCTTGTTGCGAGGACCCGCTCATGTTCGTCACTCGTTCTCTTCACTTTCCGGCCTCCGCTCGTAAATAAACGGGATGATCGACTGAAGAACTTAATTATAGTAGGAGCGCAAAAATTCGACAGAAAAAATGTTGGACCTATGCTCGAAATAAATGTAGTTCCCAGCAACGCCTCTTCCGAGAATCGGAAATACTTTTTGTGCATAATAAATGATACGTGGGAAATCGATTTCGAGTCTTTTTCAAATATTCGCCGTTTAATAACCGGGAAAAAATAACTGCGATAGACGACGTCGGTTTCCCGTTATTAATAAACCGGCGGTTGTTTAACGCTCGGATAAATCCGTCGATTTAGATTACAGGTCGATCGCATAAATTGCTGAGAAGAATGAGATAAAATGAATTGAATAACTACCGCGATGGGGAACGATAAAAACGGAAAATTAAAAACGGTATAAAAATTAAAAGTATGCATATGCGAGGTCTCCGCTGACGGTCACCGCCACCGGCGTCGAACCAATTGAATTCCGAACACGATTCCGACGTATCGTTGATAAATCATTGCTCAGGCCCGCGTTCCTTGCAATTGCACCTCAGAAAACCCGATGAGAAATTTACGTCAGGTATTCAGATCGCGGAGGAATTCGTCTGGTGCATGCGTTCTGCGAGACCGATTCGATTCCGCTATTAATCAGTCGTGCCGTGGCGCATTTAACACGCGTCATGCACGGAAAATTCAAATCTACAACTCCAATTAATATCACCTCTCGGAGTTTCATACACCGACGTATTTTAAAGGAACAATGGAAAGGAACAATTTTATAGAGAAACAATGATAGAAAAAATCACAAGATACCTCGTACTAAAAATAAAATTGAAATATTGTACTTCATGTTTAATCATTTTTATGGAGATTGAAGTTTATTGGCTAGAAGATTACTCGTACTAAAAATAAAATTGAAATATTGTATTTTATGTTTAATCATTTTTATGGAGATCGAATTAAGGTAAACATTTCTTCCATTAGCTGAAAGATTCTTTTATAATTAGGAACAAGATATTAAAGTAATGTAAAAATGGTTTTAATTGAAGATTCTTTTTGCTATAAATGGAAGAGAAACATTATAAAGTGTTTCAGATATTCGCACGTGCAGTAAATGCAGACACAGATCCGTTATCTGGTATGTTGAGATGTTCGACATTGATTCGATGAGGATTTTTTCTGTTTGTCGGAGATTTTCGCGAGTCAATTTGGGTTTGGCGATAGCGCATCGCCTCTATCCTTTAATCTCTATCATGGGCCAGGGAAAAAGCACTCCCGACCTATTTTTATCACGTTACTACAACGAAGATGCCCGGCATCCGGTGATCCTAATCCTTGCATAACGTGCAAAGTCTATGCACCATACCATCGCCGGAAGGCCTGGCAAAAAGTCCAAGTATCCAGAGAGCCTCTATCGGCCGCAGAGACCGAAGCTTCGGATGTGCTACCGAAATATAAGACATAGTGGTTTCCCCCCGAGTCACGTACTGTTGTATAGGATCAGTTACACAAGGGGAACTTACACCCTGTACTATCCTCTTACACCAGATTTCCTATAAAACAACACAGCGCATTCTCCGAGGCGCATTTTCACATTTAATCATATAGCGCTCCGCTGTGCCTTCAAAATTCTCTTTCTGGGATTCAACGACGTCCCCACAGTAAGAATATGTGGCAAACTTTCCTCTATCCACACAATAAAGTCATTTTAATTCTACTTATTCCGTTCATTTTGGAAAATTGTTCTACGAATTGATAATGAAACCTGTGCGTTCAAAATTCTCTTTCTGTGATTCAACGACGTCTCTGCGGTAAGAATATTTGGCAAACTTTCATTTTCTATCCAATAAAGTAATTCTATTTATTCCGTTTATTCTGGAAAATTGTTCTACAAAAATGGCACAATGTGTGCTTATTTGAGGTACATTTTCGCATGTATCCCTCATAAAAAATTGCAAAAATGAATCGCGAATAAAAATTGAAGTCGACAAAACGTTTCGAAATCGTCTGGACATTGGAACAACCATTTTCCTTGGTAGAAAACACCGGTCCTGACACGGGAGCCGACTAATTTACAAACAGCCCACCGTTCTTCTCCCTCTAAGGGCAAAAAGCTCGCGAGCACAATAGTCATTAGCGTTTCTTCCAGCATCCCCGGTCCCCGACTGTTCGGTTACGTGGCCGAACGAAAGTTTTTCCAGCGTTCAAAGGGATTCCGGAGGAAAGCGGATCTCGGATCCTCGGTGAAAAAAAGCGAATTAAATCGTATTAACGAGCCCGTGGAAGAAACGAAATGGCGGCGGTGGGGTTGCTACCGATCGCACGCGTCAACTTCAAAGGCGATGTTTGTCGAGCTCTTTCCTCCTTTCTTTCTTCTTCTATTTAGGAACCGTATCGGCCCGACTCGCGCCGCTTTTAAGGCTGACGTTCGATCTTATTTCCCTTGGCCCCGCCTTTCCGACGACTTGCCCCGAAGATATTGCCTCGTCTTCCGCTCGGTTTTCGCTCCGGCCTCGTGCGGAAATTCGTTTGTGCAGAGAGCTGCGGGCCAAATCGACGCGAAAGAATCGCGTCGACCGGCCTGCAAACATTCCTGTATGCTTTCCGAGAGATTTTTAACGGCGAGTTCAGAAATGATTTTTCTGCTCCATCTGGTTTCGTGTTTAATACCGACGAACCTTCTTGAAATTTAACTAGATACATTCCTGTGCATTTTTGTAAAAATTCTTCCCCGCTTATTTTAAGAAATGTTCTTACACCGCAGGAAATGTAATTCTAGATTTATTAAAATTATTAGGAGCCGAAATATATTTTTATTCTCCCCCCTCTCTCTCTCTCTGAGAGAGCTCCACACAAGCTAGTAACAAAACTATATATGTATTTAGCACTTTTGTTGAACTATTTAACGTTCAGAATATTGATCTAACGCTCGTTTAGTCTGCCATTTTTCAGGCGGGCACGTTAGGCCCGCAGCGTTGCACATTTCGCAAAATTGCTGGAAAAAAAAGAACGAATCTCGAGCAGCGAATCTCTCAATTTATCTTACGGCTGTTCGATACAACCCCCTCTTTCTCTCTGGCACACAGCCCTCGGAAAAACGTGTCGAATTGATGGACAGGGACGGCCGAATTCGTCGTTCCACACGACCATTTCTGAATCATGCATCTTGTTACACCGGGAAAATATTTGCGGAAAATATTCGTCTTGTTACGATATGGCGAGTGGGCGGCTGGTTTCCAAATATGAATATTTCAGCAGAGATTGTAAATCCGCGATGAAACATTTGTTTTAGTTATTTCGTATTCCATTTTCGGTGACACAATCCGGAGTGAAAAAGAAGTGTATTTATTTCGGTTCGTAACAATTTTTCTATTTAGCTTCGAGGCAATAATTCTGTTCAAAATTTTGTTCGAGTACTATACTATTTTTGCCCAAATTAAAAATTTCCTATTCTTTTAATTCCGAATATGTCTGATACAGTGAAATGGTCCAGTTTAAGGTAAACTCGGTATAAACTCTATTCCAGTAATTTCCAAATTTTATCGAGCAATGTACCTACCTCGAAAACATTTGCAGACAGCGAAAGTTTATTAGAATGGCATCTCCATAGCAGTCAATTTACGACTACCAGGTAATTACTACGATAACGGTGTCCGGACTCTCCGTTCCCAGAAAATCGTGACTGGTGCGCTGGTCCAGTTGCAACGAATCGGTTTCGATTTGCATGGTGGAATTATGCGCGGCGGTGCACGTAAACGAACACCGTCGGCCCCGGTGCATTTGCATCGGAATCACGTGTGCGAACTTTTATCGCGTGCGAGTTCCATCGGGGCCGATATCGAAGCGCGGAGATCATTGCATCGCGCCGATCATCGTTCGTCCCCGCGCGTAATTAATAGTCGCGACGGTCTCGTTAATGCATCCCGAGGAACGACGATCCGTCTATTACTATCTCTGTTACGCTCATTAATACCCGCGGGCCGAGGCTCGACTTTGAAAAGTTTCGGCCTGGCTACCGATTTGCATAAGAAACACCGAGATGAAAACTGAACACGCCCGAAGCTTCTTGCCAAGCTGCTGAATCAATTAAGCCCCCGGCTGATGAAAAGTCGATGCTCGCTTTTGTTGCTCTTCGACGTAAGACATTAAAACTTTTACCCCTCGCAGAAACGCGAAATCCGAACTTACCCTCTTCGCGAAGAACGCTGGTAATCGACGCGCGAAATCGCCATTCTTCCGCTCTGCATAATTGCAAAGGAAATATTCCTTTATATACTGTTTCACTGTTCCTTTAATCGAAACTGTGCTCGAAGTTGGCCGTTTTGATTCGCGGATGGTATCATTGCAAAAGAATCAGATCGAGCCTGTCAAAATGACCGGATTCACCGTTGTTCTTTTACAAGTCTTTGTCTTTGTTTAAATAAATGCAGTTTTTGGAATATCCTTATACAATCAAATTTCTCTTGCTCTGACAGTTTCCAGTTGATCTGAATGTATGTATTTGCAACCCCTAACTTCGGAGACCGTTTCCACCCCCTCAATACGGGCGGAGATCGATTAAAATAATACTCGAATATTCTTGTAAGGAGTGACACGTTATCAAATATTTCGCGAGAGGTAACAGACTGCCTACTATTTCTTTTGCTAGCAAAGCCTTGCCAAACATTTTTACAGAAAATAAGATATTGTCTTCGAACTGTCTAACACAGGGGTTCTTAAACTTATGTAGTCCGACGCTCCCCTATTGAACAACATTCTTTTTTGCGGACCCCATCCCAACACTAGGCATTTTACGTCGTTCTTGAGACTCAATTTCTAGCTCAATAATCTCATAGGCACTACGTTATAATAAATATTTTTAAAAATGTATTTGCAGTTGAATAAAAATAATTTAATTTTTACTAATTACTGTTTAGTTATGTTAATAACTAGGTAAGCAACAACAAATACAAAAAGTCTGGACCATGTAGGAGTTTTATTAAATAAGGTATTTCGCGGAGCACAGTTTAAGAGCCTCTGGTCTAACGGATTCCATTGTCGTTTTTTCGGAATATTTTTACAGGAACGAATAAATTGCCATACATCTTCGTTGAAACTTAGGTATTGCGCAGCTTCTTATAATAAATAATATACAGTCAGAGGTTCGTCAGGCAAACGTAAGTTGGACACTCACCTTGGTGTAGACACCGGCGCTGGACAGTTCGTTCTCGATGACCATCACGATGATGCCGAACATGCCCATGACGAGCGCGTAGTCGCTGATGCGTTTCCGCTTCTCGAACAGGGCCTTCCGTCTGCCCAGCCGGTAACCGACGTTGGGTTTGTGCTTGGACCCGGGTCCAATGCTTCCGGACGGGCCCTTGATCGACCCGCCACCCCCTGGATACTCCGAGTGGAAGCCAACGAGGGCGATACCGGCGTCCTCGCCGGTCCCGGTAGCACCCCCGCTACCGCAACCAGCACCCCCGCCGACACCCCCGGCGCCACCCATGCCTCCGCCACCGGCAACGCCGCCGCTGTTCTTCATCGCCCCCGGGATCGAGAGAGTCGACACTGGCTTCCGGAGCTGCAAAAATTACAGGCCACTTTCACTAATTATTCCCTACACCATCACATCTCCGCCTACTTCGCACCCCCGCGTTCATCCCCCACCTTCGTACTCTCCCCCAAGTCCAGATACTAGTCTGATGAGGATAACCTTTACGTGGCGAGCCTGTTCAGAGTACCGTGATTGAGAGCCCCATTGTCTCCGATTAGGTCTTTACAGGATACAGATGAAGCGGAGGCTAACTGATCCCTCCTCGTTCTTTGAGAAATCAACGCTTGGGAGGATAATGTATAAGATAATCTCTGAGAGCTGTATTTATTTTTATGACAAAAAGTACGAGCGATGTGTAGAATTATGATATGCAGAAATGAAATTACGAAACATAGAAGGAAGAATGCAAAAGTGGAATTATAAAATAGCGTAGGGAATCGCGAGAGAATAAGCGGAACTCGCGCGGTTAAATAACGAACAATAGGTTCTTTGAAAGAGTTCCCGACGAGTAGGTTCTCGTGGTCGGTTTGTCGACGATGCGAAAACGTTTCAGAGTGGATAATCGATGCGCCGGACGTCGGAAATAATGGCGTTTTGGAGAAAACAGGGATCAACGTGACAGACAGTCGGTACGGTACGCCCGCTTCGGCACGATCAAACCGAAGCTTTTCTAGGTTAATGCCACTGCAGCTTGTCTGAGAGAGCTAGAATAGAGTAGCGACGGCCTGGAAGAAATGTGCGAAAGGGTCGGGAGAAATTTTTAGTGCGCGGCAACTCTGTTAGAAAACCCTCGAAGCAGGGTGAAAAGACTTCTTATGGCACAGAAGTGGGCACCGTATGCGAGGAATGGAAATATTCGTCGGGAAGGAAATTCTCGTTAAAATAATAACGACGCAAAGAATTCAACCGTTACCTTCGCACCAACAAAATACAATTTCTGAATTGCTTGAACGAGATATAAATTTAATACTTCGTAACCGAGTCCGCATTCCATACTGTCACATTCATAAATTCACGTTGAAGCGTAGAAACTTAGAAGTCGTTCGGAACTTACATTGTTAAATAGTTCGAGAGAAGATGTTGTAGTGTGTCTAGCGTTTGAAGGGTTCTCACCCTTGTGGCTTGCTAATAGTGTTAAAGAAGTTTTACGCAGGGGCAAACAGGATTGTCTTCATGCGAAGAAGACTCGAAGATGTTCATCCAAGGTTTTCTGCTTCTCTTCAATTTTCAGGCTTCAGTTTCATATTTTAGGGGGTTCCTTATACTATAAACAACGTTTGCCACTCCCAACTCCGTGTTAACTCACCCCATCGTCCCAACGACTAAAAATCGCTGAATTAATCCTCTCCAAGCGACGGCAGACTGGATCCGCGATTTCTCGAACTACAGCGCGGCGAATACCTCGGATTTAAATTCGGGCGGTCAGTATGGCGCGGGCCCGGTAGTCCTCGCGTACACCGCCAGTAAAGCATCAAGTATCCGTAAAAAAAATGGTGTCGGTGTTTTTTGCCCCGCGGTGGTTTTTATTTTATTCGCGGGCGCGGAGTGTCCCGGTCGGGCGCTTAACAACGTTGATGGAAAAGCGGCCGGGACACGGTGTCGGAATACGAATGAAACGCCGCGAACACGGCCGACCGAGGGTGCGCGAGAGGGTCGCGGAGGGACGGAGAGGGTTGGAAGCGGAAATCTCGCAGCGAGCGCTGGTGTCGCCTCGCTGACACACGTTCCGCACGTGTTCCGCGTACGGCTCGCGTCGCCTATCCGTGTTTTCTCCGCTCCGGAATAAGATGACGGAGAGGTGGTTTACGAGGACGGGTTATTTCGTGGAACGACCGTGGACCGAGTCCAACCTGATGGAAAGCCCGGACGATTCTAATCGAGAGCGGGATCGGCCGGATATTCTGGTCAACGGGGTGGCGATTGCTATCGGGCGCTGCGGCTTCCGATGTAATTTAATCCATGTGCGGCCTCCTATCTTCGGGATTTTCTAATCGCGTTTTCAGCATTGGTTTCGATAGCTACCCGCGTTTGTTAAGCGCCGTTGATACCAGGACAATTTTCGTTTCGAATGGTGTAGCTGCGTGACCATCCCTTACTGTTAGAATATCGAGAAGGGTGGAAAGAATGTTTTAATGTGTGAATATGTGTGTGTGCATGTAATTAATATATTATTACATAATATTACATAATAAATCTGCATGTAATTAATGTAATGTAATATATTTTGCATGTTGTGTATTTATGGTAGGACGTGTGCGGACAACTGCGTATTCGAAATGACCGGAAATCGCGGTCAAGGAGTAGGCGATCTTTCGCAGAAACTCGTCGAGATCGATCGTAGTTAGGGTTCACGGTAAATGGTAAACGGCGTCCTCCCAGGCGAAACGAAAGCTGTCGAGTCGAGGATGTAGAATGGCTTTTTTCAAGGAACTGTGTCGAGAAAAGCCGAGGAAAGAGAGTGTCGAGTGTGTTTCGGTGGGAATACTCGGGAAATGTGTGCTCCGGGTTCCCGGTGCATTCTATTTCGTAGAATAGGGAAATGAGAGAGAGCAGAATCGTGGAGAAATGTGAACCACCGAATGCTGAAGGTGACGAAATAGAGAAATATTAATGATAAGGGAATGTTTATTTAATAAATTGGCTCGTATGGAGTAACCACTTCTCCAGACCTAAATTCATGTATTATCAAGAGCGATCTTTTAGCTTTAAGTGAAAAAATTCATACGGGAACGCATCTAAAACCAAGCCGAATTTTGATATGAATTTTCGACATTATTGCGTGAATATTTTTCAGCCTAATTGCCCCTATCGCAAATTTACATCTCGCAGCTTTGATTTAAATACTGAAAAGTTTGAAAATTCCTGTGGGGATCATAAAATTGCTTCGAGGAAGAATCCAGCTATAATCGGGTGACTAAACTTTATTATTGTACTATATTATCCAGTGACAGAATATAGCATTCGTATAAATTTACCCAGTCGTCTGTAAAGTATAAATTATGGAGCTTTTGACAGGAATAACGATGAAAAGTTGGTCGAGATTGCAAGACACAGCATCGCCTAAGACACATTCATCACCATTTACCTTCTCCGGCTTACCTTCTAAGTTAATTCCATTATATATTCAAGCAAAGCGCTCATTATCTTCCTTAAACGGACACTTATTAAACTATCAACATTAATATACTCGCGAAAACGTCGCGCGAACTCAAAAACTTTCGAGAGTCGTAAAAAGAATTAAAAACTTTAAAATTTCGTTTGTCAGCTGATGAAATGTTAAAGAACACAAGCTATTTAGATTATACTTCCATGTCTTCTACTGAAAATCCTGTTATCTTACGATCCAGAATTCTTATAATTTCAGAAATTACGTCTCCCTATTTAATTGGATGTACCGTACAGCGTTACTCTACTTTATCAGCTTGAAGAAGAATAATTTATATGGACTTACACCCAGTGATCATAAAGCCGGCGTTATCCTCTATTTTACTACCCTCGATTAATCGTGGAGATTATAAACCATGAAAGTGCCATAAAAAACGGTCTTACAACCGAGAATATTTAAAAATACACAAAGCTTCCTGAAGGAAGAAAGATAACGTAAGATAGGGTTTAAAATGAAGTACACCGACACACCTCTACCACCCCGAACGTTAACACTACGTTACTACACTTTATTCAACGTTAAAATTACTATGACTATTACTCATCTCTGGACCAATTTCCTTAGCTTCCTCATTTCAACACAAACTAGTGACATTAATGTTGCAACAATCAATCTTTCAGTAGTTCTTTAGCGCCGTTAGCGATGACTTCTATGGGGTCAACGCGTAAAGAGTTCAACGAGACCCGTATGGGGTTAATGTTTGCACAGTTGTTTCGCGCACGCAATCTCGGCGGGCCATGCGATTCGGCGTTTCCCCTCGGTTGCTCGCTGCCCTTTGTTGCTCGATTTCGTTGTCTTGAATGGGCGATGTGTATTCGGCCAACGTTATTGTTCGGCAAGCGAGCCTTTGTGCGGCCGCTGTCACGCGATGGAGAAAGCGCAATGATAACTTTTGAAGCGGTGCCTTGGCTTCGTGCAGTTTTCACCCTTTTGTTCCGGCCGCGACGCGAGTTAATTTGCACAGCTGATCGCCAGCCATTTCCCGTCCAAATCAGGTGCGACGCACCTGTTTATCTTCCATTTTTAAACAATCATCTTCACGCCTTTAAAGCCCTTAAGCGCAGTGGGAACTTTGCGGTGCTCAATAAGCCAACCTCGTGCTCCTTTTTCTCAGTAACCATTTCAGCGATCGAGTTGAAATTTTGTGTGCTTTTACCACTAAGGGCGGCACGCGTTTTAGCCGAGGGCTTTTTTGACATCCGATCTACAGCCGGATTTCCAGGATCATCTAGATCAAAGGTAAAAATCCCACATAGGGTATACAAGCGTGAAGTTGCGTTATTTTTTCAATGGGATATTTCGTGATCCTCTGGATGCTCTGGTACACTCTGAGACAGCTGTGGTAGATTCCGAGAAGAAATTCTATCAGGATAATCCTAACAGGATTCCTAAGTAGACGTTGCCAAGAAATTACTAAGTAAGTGCAAAGAATTTCAAAGCAAATCACACGGCGAAAAGGACTCGTTTTCAGGGACGCGAAAATAGCACGTTCGTGTGTACCTAGAATTCTCTGTTCCCGACTATTTTCCAGCGCATTGTGACTATTTCCAAGCGGTATTCGCCGGTGGAAATGGCGCGACACGGAGTCACCAGCGTTTTCGCGCTGATATATCGAACGGTACGCGCCGGAAGCCGACCTTCTCTGAGGACACAATGGCACCGCGAACGCCGCGACGGAAGAATTTGGTCGGCGCAAGACGTTCCAGGAAATAGAAATGCAATCTGAGAAGATAACTCGAGATTGGGAATCGCGGGAACGTTTTGTTCGTAGCACGAGGTATCGGGTCGCGCCGCGCCGTGCGGAAACAAGCCGCGAATAAAGAATTGCAAAATGCAACCGCATGAATTGTAAATGGATCATGAATTGGTGATACGGTGTCCCGGGTTCCATTTATTTGTTCGTGGAAATGGCGATAGCCGGAGGAAAATGTTTCTGCTTTTGGTAACCTTGTTCACTCATTTTGTTCGTGTAAATGTGAGAAAAATAGTCTCGCTGCTTATGGCAACATTGCGAAATTTATTTATACAATATACTCGGCAATCCACTAGAAATATTTTTCCTGTAGGAATATTACAGTCGAAATGAATTTCTCGCTCATTCCAGTTAGAACAAAGTGTTCGCATAAATATCAACAGTCTCAAATATCATAATCCATACACATGGCATAATGCGCAATCCAACCCGCATACGGCTGCAAAAAATTTCAAAGAATGTCCACCGCAGGGAATTATTTATGTCGACGTAAGCGACGGATTCAGTTTTGTTCGAATGGCTCGCTTATTCACAGTACACCTAGAAAAAGGAAACGAGATCGAGTGCCGCAACATTTTTCCGAGAACAAGAGGATGAAGACACACGCAGCCATGAAGACCATGGACCACCGTTAAATGGGTATACGACGGGAGAGAATGGACCGCGTAGAACTTTTTCGGCGGACCGTCACCGCAGCGAATTTTTCTAAAAACACGAGCCATTAGCGGCGGGAAGCGGAGAATGAATGGGAAATATAGCAGAAGTCCAGGATTCCCGATCCCGGCTCTGCACAATGCCCGCTATGCTCGACGGGTAATCCCAGTTAAACACCTAACTCTAGATAAAAACTTACAGTGGCTGCGGAGAGCATTTCTACACTAGGATTTTGGAAAAATTTCTAGAAGTGTATAAAAATAACAAGAATGTGTCTATCTCCAATTTTTAGCCATTTTTTTCTTTTTTTCCAATTCCTCATGGATGCAACTTTACCTTCTCAATAATCGTAAATTAACCCTTAGCACTCGAGGGGTGACTAGGAGTCGCCACTAAAAATTGCTGTACTATTATTCACAAATATATTTAATTAATTGCTACACATTTAAGAAAGAAATCATATACAGTTAGGAGCAAAACTGATCACACACACTTCAAATCAGAATAACTTTTTTATGAATGGACCAAGCGACTTAAATTTCTCTGTAAGGCTGGAAGAATTAGTTCAGTAAATGACGTCTAAAAAATATGTTGAAAAATTGCATTTGGTCGGAATTGTGAAAAACAATAGTAAAAATTGATTTTTACGACTTGTTTAGCTGGGCCGATAACGAAAATTTAAAAGATGTGTTTGGTCAACTTGTATAAATATATACACTCCGAAAATTTCATTGAAATTCGTTAATTGGTTTACGAGTTATGAACGATCAAAAGTGGTAAAAAGGTAAAAAATCTTGAGAAATTGCAATTTTTACCACTCTTCATCGTTTATAACTCGTAAACCAAGTAACCAATTTCAATGAAATTTTCGGAGGGTATATAATTTATACAAGTTAACCAAACACATCTTTTAAATTTTCGTTAAACGTCATTTACTAAACTAATTCTTCTAGCTTTACATACAAATTCAAGTCGTTTGGTGTCCATTCATAAAAAAGTTATTCTGATTTAAGTTGAAATAGCTCCGACTGCAAAGGGTTGAAAATATATGAAATACCCGTCTAGTGTTAATTCCAGTGGGATGTCTTTCTACGATCGGAACAGTAATAACCCAGCCCGGTTAGTATTATAGACTCCTGTGGGTACACCTGTTTCCGATGTCTGCCCGCAGCGGCAGGTGCAACACGGCGAATATCTGCGGAGTCTCGCGAGGATTCTTCGCGGAAATGAATAGGAGAGCGACGACGTGGTTCCCGGAATCGCGACAGGGTAATTATGCCTCGCGATCGTAGAATGCGAGGCAAGAACGGTTTTGTAATGGGCGACCCGGTGACCTTTTCTCGCCCGAAGTCAACGACGTAGTGCAACGGGGTGCGGCGACGAGGAGGGGTGAGCCAAACCGGGGCCGCGGGGATGGGAAGAGATAAGATGGGTCGCGGTATTGGGAAAGGACAGAAAGGAGGATACAGAAATGGGGGGACCGTAGTCATGGAAACCGGAGCCAAGAGACTACATCTTCCTTAATCTAAACCTTGATTGGCTAAGGTGATCTTAAACTTGTATTCCCGATAAAGTTCTCACCTTAACGCTGCCGGTTTCGACGGCTGCCAACCCGGCTATTATTCCAGCCGAGCGTCCAAGTGGGAGGATCGACGATAAGTAACTTTAAGCTCGAGGATGATTCCTCGGATGAGCACTGCTCGTTATCAGTCCCATTGTTTAGCTGTACAGTTCGCCAGCTTTTAGCTGACAGTTTCGATTGTGTAACTTGTTTACCATTGCGCCGCGTAATTGGTTCTGTCGGCGTGATGAACGTTCGTTGCATAAACGGGAGACTATTTGTTGTTTCTGTATTTGTAATTCGTACAGTGAATTTTCAAGTGTGCCGATATGTTTTTGAATTATTTTACAGGCGGAAAAGGAAGAGGAAAATTTCGTGACTAAGTTTTTTTTTTTCAAGTTGAAATTAATACTTTGTTGAACAGAATGTTTTGTCAGGTAATATTGTGCTCAGAAGATTCTGTATGGTACTTGTCAGAGAATGGGCGTGTTTGATTGGAATTTTATTGCGATAGGAGCATCGAAGGCGAACGAGGAGACTGTTAGGTCGGTGATGCAACGATCCTGAGCGAAATTCCGCGGGAATTTTCAGTCGATCACCAAGAAACCGCGACCTCGTTCACTCATGCCAAGTTTTATGACACTCGTCGGCCGGTTACGCCAGTAAATATTGAGCTTCCACGAGTTCCGAGTGGGAAATCCAACCTGCGTAGCATCGCACGCGCCAGATTGCTCCGGGAAACCTGTTTTTCGCGATTGTTTGCAAGAACTTCATGATCAAGATGCTTCATGTTCCACGTGTAATCCAATACGAGAGCTTTCGTCAATAATTAGTCTGTATAATTAGTAGACTGCGGATGTTTATGCAATTTTCAATTTTTGTAGACGTATTTTAAGAAAGTGGAATCAAACAGAATCTTTTTTCAAGTGGTAGTTACCTCTGCAGATCTGAGATAAATAAAAATCGTATTAAATTCTGTCGAATTTTATATTCCACCCTTTTTTGATAATTTTCAGAAGCCATGAATGGATAAAGATCCGCAGTCTAATAATTAGTTTAATTAGCTTAAGAGCGAATTTCTGCTCTTACTCTTTTGGGATTTGTCACACTTTTCGTGCTAATTAGTGGGCACTGAAAAGTCTTTTAACGAGCTCATTTACTATCGAACAGTTGAAGGGACAATTTCGCAGACGACGCGACGACACGGTGAGCGACCGCGATTATTTCGCGTGAGCACTTAATTAAATTCCTAGCGGATGTATCCCCCTCCACCTGGCCGCGTGATTCTAAGTCACGCCTGGTAATTAGTATTTCGTAGGAGTTCGAGCTTATCGAACGGCGCCGGATCGGCCTCACCGTTTTATCGAACCCCGTCAATCTTTGACCATGCCCTCCACTCGAACTGGAATAAAGGAAGCTGCTGCGCTCGGGGAACACAGAAAGGGAATCGATCCGATCGTCTGCGTTCACGTCCACGTTTTCAGGTCCAACACACTGCACCAGCCGGCCTTTGTGCACCGATGCAAGCGTCCCTTCGATGCAGCTCCCCCGTCACCCTGCACCTTGTTTTCTACCGACCAACTTCGGGACCGAGTTAACAACCACTTGCATGTCAAATCTGCATCTTCTGCCTCCCTTCTGGTAATCAGAATTATTCTCGCATCGGTGCTTCTTCTGAGAAACTTCCCTCTAAAGGTAACATGTAAAAATAAATTCCGGAAAAAATTTGTCGGACTCGTCACTCTCCCGAACAATTAGTAGAGTCGCTTGAATTTAGAAAATTTGTTCCGAGGTCTTCGAACTGCTGTAACTTTGTGGGAAAAAATCGCACTGTGGTCTAACTAGGTTTGTTGTACAGAGGAATCTTCCATCTACGAGATCATTTTCGAAAGAGTTGTGGAAAAGATTTTTTCAACTCGGTAGGTTCCTTTAGACTTTCAAATTTTGGTACCGTCAGGTTTCAGTTGTCTAGTTCGTATATTAATTGTGTCTTCGTAAAAATTCTGTGGAGTTAAAGTAGAAAATTTACTCTTTGAAATGATCCTATGGAAAAATTGTTCATACTAGATTGTGCCACGATGAGCTTAAGACGACGGCGAGTTTGTCTTTTAATGCGGCGGTCGAAAGTGGGCCGGGAATTTCGGTCAGCGACGGAACCCGCGAACACAGAGGCGATAGACGCTGGCATATTTAAACGGAAATTGACATAATGGCGTCGCCGGGGAATCCGTGGACTCCCCGCCCGGAAATTGCTTAATCGAGTGAAATATTCGACGCGACCCGACGCCGTTTCCGCTCCCGTTCGAATTCAACCGGCTTCGTTCCGGTAAAAGAAAAATTTCCAGCTTCTACCGAGGAAAACACCAAATCAAATTCTCATCCCCCAATCCTCCGGAGGCATTAGGAGTCTATTGTGATCCACAGAATCAAAATTGTCATCTGCCATTTTTCGTAACTAAGGGGAATATTATTTTTCATTTCATGAGTAAACGCAAACAAACGGATTTAGACGGTTCAATTTCGAAATGGTTGCGCCGATCTCCCAAAACCTGGTGCACCAATCGAACTAAAAGTTAGCAAATGCAGCACGTCCGATCGCTATCGATGCTATAATCAAATAACGTGTAATGAATTCGACTATTTGTCATGATGATTGTTAGCACGCGATATTGCATTTAGTTTGTAAATACTGTTGCATCGGATTGTGCTAGCCATGAATGATTAATAGCATTAACGTGTATTCGTCGGAGTGCTTCGATGATCAAGATGAACAGGGAAATGCTTTGAGAGAGCTCGCGCCAGCCTCCGAATTTACGATGCTCTTCGCGCCATTATTTCTTCACACCTAAAAGCTCTTCAGGAACTTTTCTAATTCTTTAATGTTCTGTGAAAACGCAAGTGCGGCCGTAAACTTCAACCGAAATTTACAAGTTAACCTAATTTATGTAGATTCCCACAGGATTATTCTGTACTCGGAAAACCCTCGTGAAAGCGTCACTATAATATTCGATTATGTCCATAAAATTTCAATTCTGTTCTACCAACACGTAAAGTGAGGAAGAATTGGGGATTTGGAGGAAATAAACGTTTTCGGCGGAAATGAAGAATTCGAGCCGCCCAATTGATTCGTTTCATCGACCGGCAAGTCCGTCTGAGGTGAGGAAACACTTATCGACGATCCGTGTTCGGCTGACCGGCTTGGTTTCACTTTACTTTTCGACGATCAGCTACTTGAGCAGAGGGGGTGATCTCGCTAATGGAACCTGGACGCAACGTTCCGGAAAGACATTGGTGTCTGCTAGAAGAGTGAGGAGAGTGGCGAGGTATATAATCCGTAACCATTCATATAGATTGGTGCATGGTCGATATGACCCTTTCGTGCAGGGGAAATATCACTTGAAACAGGAATCATTGCTAGAACGTCTAAAAATGCGCGTGACCACAGTGATATATAGTGAGCCACGAAAGTATTCGAACGCCCTTTAAAACAGAATAACTTTTTTATAATTTTACCAAACGACCTGCCATTTTGTAATCAATTCATAAACCAATGCTTCTAATTGATTATAAAATCGTCGTTTGGTACAATTCTAAAAAAGTTTATGAAATAATCTATTATTCCCAGCTTGTTAAAATTATTCAAGTAAGAAGTTTATCTCGCTCTAGTCCCTTGCAATTGAAGCAGACAATTTTTATTTTGCGTAAAGATCCGCTGTCGTCAGTATTTCAGTAAGTAGTAGTGCCTAAAAACGGTCAGACATTCAACGTTGAATCTACTGCAAAAGAAATCCATGTCAGACCAACTGTTTCCGCTCGAAATAATTTAACAGACAAATCAATCCATATATTTTAGTTTTCTTTTCGAACCGCAGAACCCTTCGCATCGGAAACAAACATTTACTGAATCCCCGTTTGCGAAGCGTCGAACGAATTTTCAAATCCTTTAGCAACGGACAGAAAATATTTTGCAAAATATTTTCGCGCTACACTGAATCGAGAAAAATTTCCCACACACGCTTTCACACGAGATGAATAAACCGAACGACATTATAACGATCGATCAATAAAACAAGGCAGTCGCAATAAATCGTTCAATCACGGACATTCGTATCGACCATTGTTTGACATCGAACCAGCTAATAATCTATCAAATGTCGGGTAGAATATTTAACTAAACGTATCGAATACACGGACCAGGAGTGCGCCGATGATTCTGGCGCGACCGATACCGGGTGAGTTTAATAATAATCATAATTTTAATAACACTACACCCGATGGCAAACCAAATTCTGTTATTCGATGCCCAGAAACGGATATTTTCAGGTCACCGATGCATCCGTCCACAAGGATGAAAATTGAGCATATAAAATGACAGTTCAGCTAATAACACGAGGAGAAATTAATATCACCGCTCGTTAAGGCAAATAGCAATATGAAATGTTAATATCTGGTCCGTATCCGTTCCGGCGAAGCCGCGTTGGGCTCATTTCTGCGGATTATTTTCGGAGTTTTCCGCGGCCGGATACTTCTACTCGAATCCTCGGCCATCGCCGATAAATGGAAGGACTCGGGCTGCGGTGCCGCGTTTCGAATTCCTCGCTCGGGATCAAGGGATTGCGGTCTAATTTCATGTATATATTCTATAACTCGGCACTTCGAATTTTAACGCGGCGTCCCTCTTCCCCGGATTCCCTCAGACCTCCGGCTACAGCTCCAGAGACTCTCCTTGCTGTCGTTAGTATAGCGATAGCGCTTGGTCTGATCGTTTCGGAAAATTGAAAAGGATTATTGCTTCGTTTTATCCACCTTCGAGATCTTCTGAATATCATTGTCTACTTTCATCGAATCCCGAGAATTGCATTGCTGCTCTATTTTATCGAATCTCGAGAACTTTTCTACATTGTTGTTCCACTTTATCGATTTCTGAGAGTTTAAGCAGAAGACTAAGTAGTTTAGATAGAATAGAAAGATTAAATAGAATAGAATTCTAAATCGTCAGAATTGACTGCCAATAAGTACATACTGAAAAATCCGCAATTGTTTAAAGTTACAAGCAAACGTTCAAAATCAAGAGCTTTCAGGAACGCAATCTACATAATAATGCCCGAACCACTTAAAATTCCGTACGAACCGTGAAATGTTAATGAATAAACGATAAAACTTAATAATAACAATTTGCGCCCGTGAAATTACTAATTAAACCGTTCTCCATGGAAACGTGTATATTCGGTCGTGAGTACGTATGTTCGCCGATCACTCGCTAACGATTCCTGCTCGTTCCGATGGAATTCGAAGAGTTTCGTCGACGAACAGACGCTGCAGAAATTCCATTAATAAATATTTAATTAGCCCGCCCGAAAAACGCCGTGGAATATAATTAAATCGCGTGAAGTGAAAATACTTCGCGAAAGTTCTCGAGAAGAGTTAAACTACCATTATTAGGCTGCATAATTGAGCTTTATGGGTGGTACACTGTAGAGTGGCTGTCGATGAAGTGTTGCGAACTCAGATTAGTTGGAAATTTAATCGACATTAGTTTGTAGAGCTACTTATAATCCTTGCAAGTTGGTGTAAGAATTTCTAGTATAGGTCATAGGTAGTATAGGTCAACAATGATCAGACCTCTTGTGAAGTATATACTAGATGTTTCAGTAGTATTGTTCGCTGTAACCGATAAACAAAGTAGCCTTGTCTTTACATATAATTATTCAAGCTAGTTATTTGAAAAAAATTTATATTGCAACTGAATAATTCATTTTCGCGTTTTACAAAGCCACAGTACGGAAGCTGAGCGAAGCAATTTCCCAAAGAAAATTCCTCGCTTTCGCAACGAATCTCGCATTTTTGCGAGCAGTTTCCTGACGGGGTTGCAATATTCTGTATCCCTTTGCCGCGTCGAGTCCCGGGCAAAAGGGTCCCGGGATAAGCGACATTTGTCTTCCGGTTTCCCGCGGAACGAACAGGTGAAATCACAGGAACAGCTGATATTGAATATCCGCGGCGGTACGCGATCGATCCTGATTTAATAACAGCAGAGTAACTATCGGGCCGGGACCGAAACTTTCGTTCTGTTTGTCTTTCGTTGCTCGTTCCTTTCGCCGCGCGGCCGGCGTGTGGAAACAGAGATTTAGGTCAGTGGCGCTGATCGTCCAGGAATATTGCTAGGTGGATGCAATTATCGCGGCAGCTTCGACAACTATTACGCTCTTACCATCCCGTTCCGCTTCGCTTTCGTCTCGAACCTCGATCATCGCGGATTTTCTGGAAAATCTCTTTTGTTTGCAGTTTCCCGTTACTACGAAAATTATGATCATCCCAGGCCACGTTTACCGACGGTAGGAGACACCGCGATCACAACTTTCCGCTGTCAATCGGCTCACAACATTTCGCGCGCCGGCTTTTCGCTCAAATATATTCATAACCAACGGAATCCGAAGCCGCCTCTTGACACCAATCCGTTCCCCCTCGGCCGAAGTAGTTTCTAATGCGTTTAATATGCACTCGCTTCTGCCGAGCGTGTAACTCAAGAACTTCGGAGCGTACCCGTAGCTCCTGGCCGACCGAGGGTTGACAAGCACAATCGTAGCTACCAAGATTGAAGTCGTTAATAACTGAATGAAATATTCGGATTCGCAAACATCGAGCGATGCAATCTTCCCGCTAGGAAGTTTTATTCAGGATTTTTCTTGTTCTGGAAGCTGCGTTTCAAGCTTTAGCTTTCGTCCGTTACACTTCTTTGATCGCTGAGATCATGCGACGAGACGAGACGTCTTAAGACAATTTCTCCTGTTTACTCTCGTGTCGAGTATTGTACCTGGACAAAGAGTACGGTTGCTCTGGGAACTTCGTCAAACAGGATCGAATCGATTTTATGCGGGTCGCTCGTAGCATTCATTCGCAAACTTGCTTCAATTTTTATTCTTTTCAAGGAAGATGGCTAAACATGTTTCTTCTTTTATGGCACTGGAGTATTTTGTGCATTGTAGTACAGTGATTTAGAGAAAAGAAAATACTTTCCGGTGCTTTATGATCGGTTCAATCTACTGTCTCTCAGACTATTGTCAGTGATGATGTATTGGGATATTTGTTCCAGCTTTCGAACACTGTTTTGTTTAATACAAAGAATAAATTACACGACGCACGAGCTTTAGTAACACAATATTAATCATCAGACGAGCGTCCCGTATCATATTTTTGAAAAGAGGAACCGGACGTTTAATCTTGCTCAACCCTTAGCAATGCATGAGGTAAAAAATGTTTTGATGGGTCAACAGTTATTTAGCCATTTTCTGGTTCGTAAAAAAAGGAATATATTAGACAGACTTCGGATGAAACGGAAGAGGAAAGCTTTTGATCCCGAGGAAGAGGAATGATAAATAGAGGCGTTGTTCTTTTTCGACTTGTTTTACGCTACTCACGACGTTTTTGTCGAATACTGTACCGTGACCTTGCGTTAAACGATGATATGAATTTCCCGCCTCGCGAGGAATTAATTTATTTTGCCTGGTCTTGTTGCTTTTCATAGTCTGAAAAGAATACTGACTGAAGTATAAGTAATAATGCTGGGAACGAAATTTGATTCCATATGATGGGAATTCAGATATATATATATAAATAGAAAGCTTGGTTGGTTTACCGGTTGTCCGATTACAAAACGAAAATATGATGCACACTCTTTCCCTGGGATGCGGGAACCAAGGAAAATTGAATGGAATCCCTAGACAGTCTTTAGGGTCTATCGCGTTTGTTCCATCGATATTTCGTTTGCCTCTCATTGCTCTCTGCTTCCCGGAACACTTTTACCGGATCGGTATCGACGTCGTTGAAATTCTACAGGGAAACCCGCGATACTCGTGTTATCTAAATTTACAGTATATGTATTATCCTGTTTTCGGCGTCGCTTTCTCCCGTAACGAATGGAACAGCCTCTACCTGGAATAGCGTCGCAGAAATTATGCAAATATAATTACATTGCCCAGATGTTATTCTGTAACGAGGAAAAACTATCGGTCAAGCTGTAAAGCGAGTCTAGAAAAATTGAATTTGCTCGCGATAGCGTCAGCTGCATCCTAAACTGCAACTGGCCTGTGATCCATCATCCCCAGAGATCTTGCACTTGACGAATTAGCTCACCGTCGCCTTACCGAGCTACTTCTTTACTATACTCCAACTTGATAATCTAATTCAATTAATATTTCATGAAGAGATAACGATACCACCCGTATACCGAGTTAAAAATATTTTCACATGAAACTCGGAAAGTTTTAAGTAGTATTAACATTTTATGGTAAAGTTTCTTCAGGCTTGTTGCGGAGTAATACGGTGAATATTATCTTAATTTAGGAGGTGAATTAGCGTTTATGAATCCCATTCGATGCACAAAGCTCGACTCGAAGCGGTATTAATGTTATTCAGTGGCTTAAATTAAGTGACCAAACAATTTCATACGGGGATTTATCTAACCACAAAATTTAATTAGAACATCATCGCGATGCGTTCTGTTCTCCACTTTCCTCTCTCGGGTCCTGGCGATCCAATTCTGTTTAGGCGGTATACATATTTAGTTCATATCAGGGACCACAACTGTGTTAAAATCAAAAAGAAAAAAAGTCATAGAATAACAAGTATTTCATCAACTTTTTATCAATGATTTTTATCGTATAAAATTTTATAACTGTTATTTTTGTGGTCCCTGGTTCATGTTTTAGTGGTTTAAGTAGTATTATCCGCCTGTGGTCAGACAAGTCCACAAAAAAATGCTAAACCACTGTATTCAATTAAACACTGACCAATTTTAACTTGCAACAATCTCTTTCAAAATCATTGCGAAAAAAAATTCTGTCACTGCGTTTGACTGTTTCAAGTAGTATGCACTGCCTACAGTCAGACTTTCTAAAATGTTACGAATTCGAACAAATCCTTTCTGCACAGATATTAGAAAATCAATTTTTAGAAAATCCTTAACCGTGTACTGTGCATCGCACGCAACAGTTCATTAACGTTTTTCAACTCAGCTCGTTTCGTCGATTTCGATGCTCATTATCAGGCGGTCCTTCAGCCTTATCAGGCCAACTTCAGCTTTACGGAGTGTTTTTTCGGCAAGGCGGCCCCTTTGAACGGCCGTTGCGCCAGAAGGTGGTGGTGCTCGTCGAGTTAATTAAGTTCGCGACGCGGCGGGTTAATCCGTGGACCGAGAAATCGTCTTAACAACCAGCAGCGGTCAATTAAACCGCAGACAGCCCAGGGGACCCGTTCAGGACTGGTTTCCCGGGTCCAAAATCTCCCGACTGCCAAACCAGTCGTGCGCTGCCGCGTCAGATCTGTATTTTCTACGTGTTTGCGCGTTCAAACGGCGGCTGAAAGGCCGAAAGAAGACAAAAATTCGAGGTAAGAAAACACAAAAGAGGCATCGACGGGAACAATGGCCTTCCGGAGGACGCTTCAGCTCGGACCCCGAGGAGGACCTTCGAGGGCAGCTTTTGTTCGGACCACGCGAAAATAAGTCGTCTCGGTTCTTCTTTCTGTGCGATTCACGATTCCCTGCAAATTGTTTATGGAACGATAATAGACCTCGTTTCCCGGGGAAACGCGTTTTATCGCGCGTTCGGCGAATCGTTCCTTTATACGTGAGTCATGGGGAATTTTTGCGGATAGAGAAAGTTCTGATGAACTCACGGGAACATGTTTGCGCGAGCTAGTGGCTTGCAGTTTCGTCGACTTGACACGTTCGCCGCTCTGCGCGAGATAACTTGCGGCTGATGTAGCACGAAATTTTATGCTCGGCACGCGAACGTCGGGCTAACGAGAATTTTTGTTTGGAAAAATTTACATTTCCGCCGGCGAGGGAGATGGGGATCGTGCGTGCGTGTGGGTTGATCAAAAAGTAATTTTACGGAATCAAGGGGAATATGCAACAGTGCTTGAACAGGACGAATTTCAAACCGCTCGTTGCGGTTTGACCCGTTTTGTCTCGATGCAAATTAGGAATTCTGTTTCTTCAATTATTAAAATAGTAAAACATCAATACGTATCTCGCTTCCTCGTAGATAACTAAACTACCACGCATAGAAATGATGACATCCCGAATCTCGAACTCCGATCTCGCAGGGGGGACGAAAGGAGGACCGCGTCGTCAGCGCGTCGAATTTCAAAAAACTGGCGCGAAGTCGAGGGAAGAAATTACTCTCGAGCGGAGCGTCTCCTCAAAAGGCGAGACGGAATTAAACGGAAATGGAAACGAAGGCGAGCGGCGAGAGCAGACGAAAAAGAAAGAACGCGGAATAAAGAGATAAAGAGAACACGAGCAGTCAGATCGCAACAGGAAGCCGCCGTGAAAAACAGAAGAAAAGTCGGCAGGGCACAAAGCGAACAAGAATTTAATTAGCGCAATCTCGCAGTGGCGACCGGACCGAACGTCTGATTATTTGCAGACGTGTCTGCTTTGTCCGACGCGATATCCCGGCTCCTCCCAGGTTTCATCTTGGTCAACAACACCTTTGAAAGCGCGCCGAGGGCTGGCGCGTGTCGTTTCGACGTTAATTAAATTTCATTGGTCCAGCTGTGGACATTGTAACGCCGCGAAGTAAGCAATTTCCACGTGACCACGTTAGGCAAGTTCCGAAAGGAATTCACGGCTGTGAGGATGCCACTGATGGATTGGAGATCGGCGGTTTTCGTTCTGCAAATTCTCGGGTCAATTCTCCAAATTTCCCGAGGCGGTAATTAGCATACTTCCTGTTTGACGTGGTCGTGTTCGGGAACATTTTTCTCAGGTGCGCCACTGACTTCATTGTATGTCGGTTTGGTTGGACGATCTACTTTTTTTTACAAAACAATTTAATTCCGTACAGATTGAAGACTTTAGGAACCTTATCGGTGATTATTCGGTGCTATACCTAAGCGGGATGCATAGCGGTTGTGTAGCGTGGTCCGTTGTCTCGCGATACGAATTGGCGCTCGACTCAAGCCTAAAGAGGGAACCGGGTCTCGTGCCAAGCTTTTTCGCAATTTGCCTGGGTCGCTGCGGCCAGGGCCTGCAGGATCGGTCAGTCCGAGCACGTCCCGCGCGCCTAAGTCGCGAAAACGGAAAGTTTCATGCGCGTCTATGAATCAGACCAACCCGGGGACGTTTTATCATCTCGGTCTCTGCGACAACGGCGACCCGCTCGAGGACGGAGGAGTCGCGAACGAGGTCGCGGAAACAATGTTACGCTTATCGGCGGGGCATCTCGCTGACGATAGTTAGAGAAGTTCCGCGTTAACGCTTCTTCTTCTTCTTATTATACTTATTCCGGAATTTTCCTCTTTCCGCAACCCCGGAAAATACCTCGGGTTTTCGCCGATCGTCGCCTGTCAGCTTTTCGGTGCGAAAAATAGGATTTGCCGCGGATTTCTACGGGCTGCGACCTATTAATCGGATAATGGAATAGGGGATCTTTGATCTTTGTTATAAAATAGTATCTGACGTGACAAGTGTCGCGCGAATCGTTCGAATTAATGCCTAATAAGTAGACTGCGGATCTTTATGCAAAATAAAAAATGTTTGCATTAGTTGCAAGACGTAGGAGCCAAATAAAAAATTCATTTTTCTTTTAACTACGTTGTTAAGGTGTAACTAATACACGAAATTTTGCAGTCTACAACCTACGGTAAAATGCGAATGATTATTTATGTGAGGTTGAATTAAACGTTCGGGAGGTCTCAATGAAAATGTTAAAGATGGCTTCGGAACACAACGAGTTGAGCTTTGTGGTCCAATTTGCAGAAACATGAACTAAATACAAACTAGTTCGCCCGGTTACGGGTTCTACTGAGTTACAGGTGAAACAAAAACCGCGTGAAACTTTATTTACTGTGCGAGCACGAAGGAGTCTCGGAAGCTCTGCGGAATTTCTTAAGCCAATTACAGTTTGCCATATTTACTGCAAATCAAGTTTTAATGACACTGGTTGCTCTAATTTACAGGGTTAGTTATCCACGGTGGTTTCTTCTGCGGGAAATATAAAAATTTTGAAACGTAACGAATAATGTACTGTAGGATCCTCGTTGCTTGAATATATATTCTAGACGTTTGCGTACAATTTTTATCATTTTCATTAAAGATAAGACATAGCAGACAAATCTCTTATACACATCCAGAAAATTAACCGCACACAAGAAACCTAGCCAAGACACAATCAAAGCCCTCATAAAAAATACTCGCCCAGATTTGCTGAGGCATTCAGACGTCAAAATAAAATCACATTGCGCATAAGATGGCCGAAAAGTGTCATTCCACAGTCTCTCCAAGGTTCTCCAGTAAATCGAGAACGTTCAGTGAGCAGCAGCTCGACGAGGGACACCGCAAGAGCCACTTCTCTGGCAAATGGAGAGAGAGTCAGCGAGAGAAAGCAAGCAACAGAAAGAGTAGGACAGAAGAGCCCGGGAAAGAGGGAGAGAGAGAATCAGCAGGACGCGCGGTTCTTCTTCTTATTTACCTTTTTCGCTGCTTTCCAGGCTAACGGATTTCATTCGTATGCAGATTAGAGCCGCGCAATATGGCGGAGCACAATGGCCGCGTCGGAACCTGGCTTAGCCGATTGTGTTACGTCCGCGGCAGGGCAGCTCGACTGGAAAAAAGTCGGCCCCCCGGAAAAATGCCGTGGAATAGTAATTCCTATTTCGGGCGACACGGAAGAAAGAAAGCTTTCCCCTGGTTAGTTTCGCACACCCGCATTCCCGCCGCTACAGCGCGCTGGTTTATACCTCGGACAAAGGAAACGCTTTTCTTCCCGCTCGCGAAACGCGTTTGTCACGCACGGTCCTGCGAATCGTCGATTTGGCCCGGCGATTTTATCATGATTTTTAACATTGTCACGTCCCCGCGTTTCGTGCACCATTTGCAGCGGTTCCAGCATGATTTCTCTTTTTCATTTTCATCCAGGGAACCGAGATTTAGTGATGGAAATGTCTCTAGCATTTCACAAGGCGTTTTAGTATAATATTTCGAATAAAAGTGCCATTACAAGGAGGAGATCGACAACAAACTTCTCTATTGATAGGGCAATTACCATTCGTTACCGTAACTAGAACGCCAGGAGCCACACGCTTAACGAAATTATATAGTAATAACGCAACTATTTATAGTACCCGCTCAAAATGACTTCATTAACTACTTCCAATTGTCCTCGTCAGAAACCTGCTAGTCAGAGTGCCCCCTCATCCAAAGTTAATTGATGAACCCTTCAAATTATCCTCATCGAAAATCTGGTATGTATTCAAAACGCCTCATCATCCTGTTATTCATAGTATTAGACAGGCAAATAACCTGAACAATTACTGTGCAACAAAGGCGTCCGCTTTGTCTAGCTCCAGCCACCCTCATCGTTGAAAATTAATTTATCAACCCGTCATAAGGGTTCTTGTCATAAATCTGATATCTATTGAAAATCTGTTATATTCAATACTCTATAGTCCGGAATATAACACACCGTGAACGACTAGACTAAAAATATTCGCAGAATTCAGCTGTACCAAGAACTGATTGATCGACCCTTGAAATAATTCCCCACCTTCCGAAGTGAGATACCCCATGAACGTCAGCCCGACGAGCTGATTCGCAGAGATTCCAGGTGTACCAACCTTCTCAGTGACATTTACGCCTGTTCTGCTCCCTCCTCAAGTCAGATCCGCCGAGCCGGGGTTGTCGGTGGCACTGTTTCGCAACTCTGTTTGTTTATCGCCGGGATGCACTTCACTAAACGTACCGCGTTCCGTCAGCTGCATCGTGGCGCGTAATCGTTTCTCAGGGTTCACTGATTCACTCATGTTTAAGGGTGCGTTCTCACCGTTCATCGTTCGAACGAACGAGCGGGGAATCTGTATTAAGGTACTACACCGATTTTGCTGAACAACGCGCGAAACAGCAGCAGCAACAAGCAGCTGCAACTGCGAATTCTTCTCCTCGTTGCTCGCACTCCGCGCTAATTGATAGTTGCACGCCGACGCATCGGCGCGGATCGACGGGTCCACAGGTGGATTTCAATCCACCGGACAGGTGTTTTGTAACAGGTGTTAACGATCGCGAGATCCGTGTAACTTCCGGCTGGACGGCACGATTCGATCTCGGCTCGTGCCGCGGCCAACCCTCATCGCCGTTTTGGATTCTGCATCGCGATTCCTGCTGATCAGATGCACTTCCGCTCGACGGTCCCCGGTGGATAGCACAGGTATCCAACGGTGGATAGAACACCGCTCGGTGATGTGCACTGCGATTACGCGATTATATACACCCCCTTGCGACCCGACCCCTTCGCCCCAGACACGACGCGCGGGGCTCGTTAATGTTTCAAGATTCTATCGATTCGCGTCGCGACAAGAAGCGACCTTCGCGAATCCGCGAGCGGATCGACGGCTTTGCGAGATTGCGAACCTTCCCCAGGCCCCAACCCGGCCTCTGAAAGCGGGGGTGTTGTTGATACAGTGGCGGCTCGAGGGGAACGAGATTCCAATTCTTTTCGGGAATTTTTGGCTGGCGAGGGTGGATTTTCATTGAAGACAGTGATCACGGTTTGCAAAGTTTGCAAATGATTTTTATTGAGTACATTCTATCTTATCTCGGACTCAACAGTTTCTCCTGAAATGATTGATAAAATGTATTTTAGCAGTATCAAAAATGAAAAAAGAATCTCCAGGAAACATTCTTTTAGGAAAACATTCTTTTGTCCGAATCGGATTGGAAACTAAATATTTTTATCGCGTGTATAGCATAAAGGGTGGAGACACTACGTTTGCACCGCAAACAAATTGAATCAAGATAAAAATTGGCTTTTCTTTGTTTTGTCAAAGAGTGATTCGAGAGCGATTTTTTTCTCTGAACCGTTGCTGTGACAAGCCATGACTGTTTGATCAGTCAATTTAGACGATCTCGATGGGTTTATCAATAGATCGACAGAGGCAATCAAATCTGAACGAGATTGTCAACGCGTTCCGCGTTTCACACAGACGTGTGATTTATGGCAGCGCATGTCGTACGAGAGACGGATCCGAGAGAGGAGAATCTTTATCATAGTCAACCCCAATGATATTACTACACCTGTAGGAAATACGTTTTCCGAATTTGAAGTTCTTGCGCGTAAATATTTCGCACACAATTCTCATTGTATATTTCATATTTGAATAAACTGGAGAATCGTTATTATTCATGGTGCGTCGATGCGCGTCGCGCTGCCAACATTATTCAACGTCATATGTGGACCGATTGGGAAAGTGAAAATGTAAACACTGGTATCGGTTCACTGGAGTCTATTAATTGATGTACGTAACAAGTTATGAATGGATAGATAAAGATTTAATTCAAGAGTATTTTGTTCTTAAGTATTTTCTCAGGAAATTATAGGATGATTGATATTGCATTTTTTATTCTGTTTTTGTACTTTACTATTTTTATACTAATTTTATCTCGTTTGCTTAAAGCGCATTGCAATAAACACTGGGAAGTATTAGTTTAGATCGCAGTTTGAGTGTACCATCCGAACCGCGTCCCAAAGTTATTTATACCCAGAGCAGGATATAATAGGCCACGGTACTCAAACTGGCCGCAATTTCACTGCGTTTTACGGCGTATTCGTCCGTCGACGCACAATTCGTCGCGCGCGCTCGACGATAAATAAACGACTTCATCGGCGATAAGTAATACAGCGAATGTGAATGAATTCCCGTGAAAAATTAACCGTGGTCCGTAATCAAAAGAGCCGACACGGGAAAAATCGATCGACCCCTTGCGTCGATGCTTTTGCCTTTCTATTCGCCAATATTCGGAAACAGTATTGAAAATAACAATGAAATCCGAGTTCGAACGAGCGCGCGGAATTCACGGGAAAGCAACTGGCGCTCTCTATTGTTCGCTTTTCATCGACCGCCATGAAATTAATTTTCGGGGAAAAAAAGATACGAATTTTCAATTTATATACGCGAGCGCCCAAAAAATGTTTGGTCGCTGTGCCTTGGGTTTCCAATCAGAGGATTTTCAATAAAAACAGAGTGGATTCAGGAATGTACAATATTTAAAGAAGCTAACGAGTGAATGTGATGGGTGGAATTAGACTGTCGGGAGGGTTCCTCGTTCTTTCGACTGTTCGATAATATTTCACAGTGATGACGAAATCTCGACGACGAATAATGGATGGCGAGGGGGCGATCAATTTTTCGTTCGTCGCCGAAACGACGCCTGGTATTGGCGACGGCCGACGCGCCCGCAAAAAAGCGTCTTTCTGAATTTTTGATCAGGAAGTTTAATGACGACAGTCATTTGCTAGTTTCGCCACGAGCTGAAGCTAAACATTTTTACTCAACGCAGTTTGCATAAAGATTTCCAAGGTCCCTTGTTCGGAAACAGCTCGAAGTTACAACGTCCTGCGAGTAACCCAAATTCGAAAATTTCTCCGGCGAGTTCGAGCAATTAATCAATTCCAGCGCGGGATATAAATCTCGGTGGAATCAAGATTCCCGTAACTTCCGAGCGAATATTCCCGCAACAACGGAGATGGAAATTCGTCGGGCGCTTGAAAATTGATTTGATCGGACGGGCAACATAGAAATCTTTACGACGGTGGTGCGAGTGTAACCCAAATTCAAAAATGTGTGCCGCGCGTTAAATGCGTTTTAGGGGAAACTATCGCCGAGCAAACACCGTTAACTCAGCCCTTAAACGTAGATCGACGTCCCGACTGTTACACCGATCGTAGAAATTTTACTGCGAACCGATGAATCAGTTCGCTTCCGATAACGCTCGTAAACTCGCCCGAGTTTTGGGTCCCGATGCATTCGAACAGTTTCGCTTCCGGTGCATCGGATTTCGCGGTTACCTCCGAAAGAAAACGGCAACAACGACGCTATCGATCCTTCCCGGAACGAACCGTTTAAGAAGCTTTCAACCCTGAATGGACTCCCGGCAACATAACCATATTATAGTTTCTTCCTTTTCAAGTTCATCTCGATGGTATTTAAAGACGAGAACTTGCGCTGTTGTGATAGAAAACTTTTTAACTGAAAGTTTCCCCGTCCACTTGCTGTCAGAAGATTTAGCATTAAAGAACCGGAACATAAAATTAATTGTGTTACTTCGAATTCTATCAAAATTTTCGTTGAGAATATAAAGAGAGATCTTCGAGTACGTCTGTAAAAAGAAAATTGTACTTTCCACATCTCGATCAGCTATTACGTTGCCCTAATTTCTGCAGCGAAGTAATAAGAAAGTATCGATACAGGAGAACAGCTACATCTCGTCTTCAGCATGCTGTCAAGAACCGATTCACAGGATTACGATCCGAATGGGCCAAGGAGGAAGATACCGACGGAATTTCCCAAGACACGACCACTCGTTTTTATTCCAAGGGAAGTTCTTGTCCCTCTTGGCTGAACTACTCTTCCGAGCAACCTCAAGAACCGATGTGTCGTGCCACTAGCTCTCGCGGTACTATTTTCAAATCGTATCGAAGTATCCCTGTCAGGTTGAGATCATTGCTCGGGGAGGCCCGTTTGTTATCGAGCCTTTAGAGGGATTCCTTGTGGAACTCTGATTCTACAACCATCAATAATTTCCTTCTCGTTCCGATAACGACGGGGTAATTCCTCGCTAACTTATTTGTATTCTGTTCTACCTTCCAATTGTGTTATAGTTTAGCTTGCAGTAGCACACATTTTTTTATTATTCACATTGACAGTAACTAGACAAAGTAGTTAATAATTTAAGTACTAGTATTAATCCTTTCATTAAACAAGCTTAGTCTTTATCTCAATCACTGACGGAATTCAAGAAACAACTCCCAACAAAGATGTAACAAAATTCCAAACAATCTCTTACGAACTTTGCTGAATTCGTCTTTTTATTTCAATTATTATCGGAATCCAAGAAACAACTTCTAACGAAGTTAATTCTAAACGAATTTTTAGATAATATCATCGTTAGTACTGCAATTGGATAACAAATAAGACATCATGCAAGACGAGAGAAATGGTGAAGCTATAGAAGATCTTCCCAGAATTCAGGGAATCTAACCCGGGCCATTTTGGTGGGAGTCAGCGGCGATACTAACTACGCCATCCAGCTTTTAATATTATACCAGTACTTTCCGCCTATAAATACTAAATACAGAGTACGATCACGTTTCCCGGTTTACAGAGGAGGCTCAAAGCCGGCTGGAAGTGTCTACCTTTAATACACCGCCGAAGCCAGGGCCGTATCTCTGCAATCTAGTTAAGTAATGAAAGAAAAACCGTTCCTCCTATCCTAATAGAAACACTGCGACTAATGGAGGATTAACGAGATCATGTTGGCTCTGTCTTGAGAAAACTAGGTCACCGATTAGAATACGTGCTTTTAAATTCGCGTGGACGATGTTAATCGGCGTTCCAAGTTCAGGGAACACTCACGAACGTTAGAGAACGATTTTTACTTATCAGATCGGGGAGGCTGATCGATGGAGATCCGTTAAAACAATCAATTATCGACGCTCGCTGGACGTCATCAGTGCACTTGCACTTAATTAGAAAACCTGAACCTCTGATGCAATCTAACGAAAACTCAAACTATTTCACTTCCTGCACTATTTTTATAGTAAATTACCAACATTAACTGCATCAAGGCGGCGAGATCTGCTCTGACTTACGGTCAGATCGATTCGAGGCACTTTAACGGCAAGGATAAACGAAGTTTCTACCTTATTCTTGTAATGCGGTAGAAATGCAGACTTGCGGAATAAATTTGCTGGTTTCGTAGCTGTTTTCAGGCGTAATTTATTAGTAAAATTCCAATGGTGATCCCTGCGGATCATTATGCAAAATAACTTGCACCCGTTACAAGGGACTGAAGTCGCTTAGGAATTTCTGCCTTTCTTCAACAGTTTTAGTGATAAACCAGTTAGGTTAATAAGTTGATGTAAGTTCGGAAATTGAGCCGGACAATACCGAATGACGCAACACGGAGATGACAGGCACGTGCCCCTTATCTTGGCGGTCGTTTTAAAAATGGCGAAACAAATTGTCACGCGATCAGGGACACGGGGTGCTCGAATCGTTACTTGCGGCCGGTGGTTCATTAAAGTTAATGTATCCTCGATACATCGATATCCCGGTTGGCCACACGAGAGAGGAAGCTAGAGCCGACTCCCCTCCCCACCCCACTCCATTACCAATCACACAGTGAATTTTACTAAAATCCTCGGATAAACATACGACGGAAATTCCTTCGAAGGCCGAGAACACGGCTCGCCGACACGGTTTACGTAACGAAACGACGCGACGCGTCTTAATTCCACGTGAATTACGATCCGACGCCTTTCTTTCGACCGACGGACCTAGATGTTCGTTTGCCTGGACACGAAACGGGAAACTGTCCTTTGTTGCAGTCCGAACTCGTTCGACTTTCATAAATTTTAGCTGACTCTTCGCTGGAAACTAATATTAGAACTACCATGCGAGGCAGGTTCGTGCATTTGTCATTTCTTCCTCGAAAAACTGGCTTCTGCTGCAATTTATTCGACTCTGATCAATTCGATTTTATTTATTTTGGAGTAGGTGGGAGTGAATTATTTCGTGGTTCTTTTGAAAAATTGAGTTTAATAAGTTCGTTCTACTTTTCGTCGAAAATTGGCACTGAAATATCAAGTCAGAACTATTTATTTTTCATTTTTTTTTATTGAAAATAAAAGTCTTCATTCATATTCAAATTCATTTCAGTCAATTCAATCTGATTTTCCTCGTCGTGTAACACTAACTATCTCGTGGTTTCATTTTTTTATGGATTTCCTGGATCCTTATGCTTCGAAACGGTTTCACTCAATAATTGATTTACTCATATTGCATTTTGATAATGAATATTAACATTGTTTTGCACAGGAAATGGCATGCAACTGTACGAGAAAATTTTTATTTCAAGTTTTTCATATATTTAAAAGAATAAGGCAATATATATATATATATATATATATATATATATATCATCTTCGCTGTAAAATAAAGTATTTCCACCATTATTTACAATCACAGAAAATATCACAAAAGGTGAATTTATGTAGAGACGAGAATGCCAAGCGGTATTTATTTAAACTGAAATTTGATCGGGACTGAAACAGCAAACCGACGATAATTATAATCACGATCGTTCGGGAACGGATTGAGGGACAGTAAGATAAGAGACCAGCTTGGGAAATTTGAATAAAGAGCCCGTAAACATTCGAAATACTGGAGAAATCGGATCCAGTGATTATTTATCCAATTTTTCTATCGCATTTCTACTATTGAATCAGCAATTCGTTAGCAAACAAATGCTTACAACAAAAATCATTTGTGACGTCTGTAAATAAATTTTATAATCAGCTGTTCACTCGCGTTTATTAAATAACCACTTTTCGCAGATAATGCAGACATAAGCGAACTTTTTGGATTCGCGCTCAAGTGCGCGGCGCTCGCACATAAATAATGATTACAGCGTCGGCGACTATTCATTTCGGCGGGAAACATAACTTTAATGAGACATTCTCGCGGGGTGTATAATTTTAATTACTGCAGAAATTACGCGAAACAATTATTTTCTCCATTGCCGTTCCGGGGCCGGGGTGATTAATTTAATCATATCATATTTCCGAAATAACAACGGCTGAACTCGAAATCCTCAGGAATTTAATCAACGCGCGCGTACGGTCTGGCCGCCGGGATAATCGTCTTGCCGGCTTCGCCGCAGGAGCAATTCTAACTGTTTAAGCGGGAACGGAGAAAGAACGACCGCCAATTATCGAATACTAATTGAATAAACGGCGTCTGGTCCTCGGGGATAGTCATTAATTAAAATTTCCCAGGAGGGTAGAGCGCCGGGAACGGCCGGATAAAAATTCAACGACACGTCCTCCGAGCCGCCATTCAACCGCGTGTCCTTGATTCGAATCTAATTAACGGAACCGACGACTTATTTACGAATTTCCTCGAACGTTCCTCTATCAATTATTCCCGGGGCAGAGAAGATCAAGGCTTCGATGGCCAGCGCCAGGATTAAACATTCGCTCAGTTCGCGGTGTGGATCGACACTTTCGATGGATCCGATACAGCGCGAATCCGTTCCCACGAATAATTGATCGAGCTCTGAACACCACTTTCTTCGACTGAACTTTTAATTGTCGCGCGGGACCGTTTATATTCGCCCCCGGGGACACCGCGAGCCTGAATTAATAAGCGGTTCAGGGTTTCACCGAGTCCCTGGTCGTTTATCCCCCCGAAATCCACCGAAATCTCTGATAAATCCTCCCGTCATTGGGAAATTTTATAGTCGCATTTTTCCACGCGACTATCAGGACCTCGGAAATCGTGCCTGTCTCTCTCAGCCAGCCCGAATTAAATATCTCCCATTTTTCTGTATTTAATATGCCCAGCGACCGCGATTTTTCAGCTCGAAACACGTGGGAAAACCTAGCTGGTGATAAATACATTTTTGTCCATTTTTCCTTTTTAATGGTGAAATTGAACAACTTTTGATTTATACACGTTAACGAGAACAAAATACAATACGACAGACATTTGTCGAATTTTTAATTCTTTTCTAATTCTAAACTGGACAATTTTTAAATGCTGAACACTCGCAAGAACATAGTACCATACAAATTTTAGGAGGTGGTGCAAAATTAATGAAACTGGAGTTGTGAGATTTATGATACGGTAAATGCTTACTAAAATTCTCACTTTTATAGGTAAATTCGAAGCACGAACGTAATGCCTGTTACCTTTCAGTAGAGTATTCGAAAATCGTACTAAAGTATACTGCATTTTATACGTTGTCGACGTTTACAGATTTTCATTACCTATGAATGCATAAGCATCTGCAATCTGGTGATTATTACACTTTTAAGCATGTCGCATCTCGCCGAGGCCAATAAAATTTTATGTTCTGTCCTATGTTCGTGTTCCAGTCTGGCGAAATAATTACGTTTTCTATTGAAATGTCCTAACTCCCTTTTGAACAACAATTTTGTTTTACAAAATCGTTCAGAATACCCTTTGCACAATTTCCCACTTCCGGGTGTCCGATTTTCACAGTTGTTTACCAGTCTATTCAACAATTCTTTGACGGACTGAATTACCCAAAAATTTGGTGTACACTTTCAACGACAATGGTAAAACGGATACACGAGCGGGAAGCTGATCTTTTTCATAAAAACCGAAAAATGTTTCCACGTTTCCATTTGCTGTAATTAAACTAAAATTCTATCGACTCCACCGCCATCATCACAGAATCCCGAAATACCAAAATGCAAATGCCGCACGTTTCCCCGTGTTCCACGTGAAAAACCCGATGTTTACGGAGGTCGCCTGGAGGAAGTGCGACACCCAGGAAGGGCGCACGGCTTCTTTCCCTCAAGATCCAACCCTGACTCACCCTTCCTCATCATATCGCACCCCTAATCTTCCCTCGTACAGTATCAACGACGCGATCACGATGTCGAGATGGCCGACAGAACGAAACGATCACCGTTACGTAGCACTTCAAATTCACCGGGTGGTTCTCCGATACTTTTCTCGGGCGACGAGAACGATCCCGCGGAGACTGTGAGAGATGAGATAAGATCACCAATCCCCGGCAGTATTCCGGATTTCGCGTGGCATCGCAAACTCCGTGCAGAAGCATCTGTCCGTCGAGTTAGCACGCGCCTGGGAACCGATGGTCCGCTTGATCATCAATCAGCATCGGAGACCTCCGCGACACGACCACCGAAGCACTATACATGTGTATATGTGTGTAATTCGATCACTGTCCCCATGGGAAGGTAGAAGGACACACGAAGGGAGCAAACTTTCCCTCGAACCGCCACTCTCTGGCAACCAGGATGGCTGTACTTTTACCGAAGGCGGACGATCTTAATTTCCGATGATCTCTATTCGCGATCGTTCTACCTCGCGCGCGAAGGCAGTGGTTGACACACGGTGCTCCCTCGCTGCCAGTTTCTCAGAGGACTTCGTGGACTTCCTGTTAGACCTCAAGTAAACCGGTAGAGTCCCGGTAGCGATCGCAGCATGGGCTCCGGTGTGCGGTGGAGCTCTTCATCCGTGGGTTTTTTCACAGGCCCGCGGTCACAAGTTCACTGGCAACGGTAGTCGACGGTAGTCACGGGGCCACCGGCAGCGGCTTTGACCGCGCATCTTCGCTCGGCGATCGCGACACACGTGATAGAGAACCAGGGAGGAACGGGACACAGAATGTGACGACGTAACACGACGATGGGAAAGAGGACACGCCGCGTCGAACCCCTATGGAAAACAATCGTAGAACCGAGACGATGAACGGCAGCGAGATGGAGAGACAGAGTGAGAGATAGACAGACCCGTACGCGATCGAGATGATCCCGGACGAAAACAAGGAGACAGGACACAACAGGGGAGAACTGAAAGAGAGGCTTCTCTGTGGATCAGGACGCGAAAAGGAGGCTCAGACGACTGGCCAGTATCCGGAGCAACCGACAGGGTGAGGCTGTGATGGTCCGTCTCGCGACTCGACTGTTGCTGGATGGAGATGATGACGAGAGTGAGGAAGAGATATTGAGACAGAGTGTGAGAGTGAGACAGAGAAAGATGATACGCTGCTGGCTATGATAGCGAGGAGGGGTGCTGGGGTGGGGGCAGGGAGGGAGAGAGAGAATGAGCGAGGCGAGGCGAGGCGAGCGAGAGAAGCGTCGGTGGTGAGCGTCCGCCCGCTGTGACGCTCCCGACAGGACTGCGTCGGTCCCCATTTAGTCCTCCCACCCCTCCTACGACCCTCTCTCACCACCGCCGAACGAACCAGCCACCCTCGCGCACACCCCCCTCCCCAGTAGATGACTCGCCCCTGCCTCCTCCTCCTCCCGCCCCTTCCACTTCAGCTACCCCTCTTTGTGTTCCTGCCCTCTGTACACCGCACGCACACGCTACCAACCCCTTTCAACCCCCGACAGGCACAGTCTCTTTCTCGCGCCGCTTGTGTTTCCACGCTTCCCCACGACCATACTCCGCCACCCCCTATCCACTCTTCTCCCGGTTTCTACAGGTTCCTGGTTCTCGGTGCACTGTATACTTATTGCCAAAATGATTGGGCACGTGTGGGCTGATTTTGAGGCAAGCTTCAGTTGCTGATTCTTTGAAAATTGGACACTTTGACTACCAGCGACAGCGAATCAGAGTAATATTCGGACGTATCATTGAAATTAAAGCGCCGATCAGGTGTGTTGGCAGAAGTATGTAAAGAAACTCGAAGGGTAGTAAACCCTTAAGCGCTACTCTTGCTACATCATTATTAGACAGCGGATTTTATGCATTTATGCGACAAAAATGAGTACGTGCAATTTAAAACATGAAAAACATTAAACGAACTTATTAAACATAACTTATTGAACATATATGTATTAATTGAGAAAATAAATTTCTATGTCACACTCCGGTTTGTTGTAATTCAGGTAGAAGAATTTCACTTTACATAAAGATCCGCTGTCTAATCATTACTCAAAATATTTTTTACACGATTAAATTTGTTTATATAGAATGGAAATATTCTAGGTCAGAAAAAATGCCTAGTTGTATCGTTAAAACAGTTCCAAGTTCAAGGGGTTAATCGATTTGTGAATTAGGCATGACGAAAAATGAATTTGTTGTATCGTTGCTTCAGTGTACAAATATGTCAATCGATCTTTCTTGCTGGGAGTGTACCTCGGTCTCTACGCCCACCCCCTGAGCCAGGGAGTGATTCCTACCCCCACTTCCCTAGGGTTGCTCGTCTCCTTGCCAGAGCGGCGTGCCCGCGTGTAAACACATCTGCGTGCCGGCTAATTTTGGTTATCGCTCTAAGTGGCCGGTGAAAGCTCGAATACCACCAGTCTAATGGGCTAATAAACGCCTCGACTGTTTCTTTCACGCTCCCACGGTTCCTTCGCGTGGTACATAGCGTGGTTGTGCCGTGATGTGAAGGGTCTATGGCAGGCATGGTGGAGTAGTTGCCGGAGTCGTGATTGAAGAGACTTGAATGAAGTAGTAAGTCAATATAATTGCGACACAGTAATAAGTATACCGCGGATTTTATGAATTTATCACAAAAATGTTGTACTATTCTATTATTTTCGACCTATTAAATATATTAAGGTGGAAACTAAATATCCATTTCATTTAAATTTGTCGCAATTGAAGTAGAATATTTTTATTCTGCATAAAGATCCGGAGTCTAGTAATAAGTAGTGATGGCAAGTGAAGTGTCCGTAACAAAGAAATGAGTTTCTTGTACAAAAATTCGCGAAGTTATACCGCTGTGTCAAATAATCGAATTTTCCACGGGTAGAATTTCCGACAGTATGCACGGTGGAATGGAATTCGATATCCATCGGCATCATAAATATGAAATTAAATCTCATCGTTTCCCTAAGCCACTCGAACATTCAAGATCTCCCCCGAATGAAAATTAATTTTTCATTGGATACGAATCCAGGCTCGGTATTAAGTACTCAACGGTCCTCGGCTCTCTCTCGGCTGTCTCCGAATCTATTCCACGCTCTCTCCATAAATTAACATATAAACTTGCACACGCCATCTTCATCGCGGTCGGCTCTCTCGCAAACCGGCGAAAACTTTTCGTGCCCAGATTCCGAGTCGAGTCACGGAGAGATTCGGTGGTGGGTATAGAGAGAACAAGGAAAAAACGGGACATCGATCGGTGACAGGATCAACATTCCGATCAGGATCCTGTTCATTTAATACTCGTCGCAGTTAACTCTGACGTGCTCCAACTTCCTTCATCGATCGCAAAACGTCTGATGATAGGGGAGAGAATTTCGTCCATTCAAACACTTCTAATCGCGTTAGAGGGAGGAGTCGACGATCAGCTTAGGGAATTTAAATGACCGTCGAATTCGTTCTGGGGAACACCACGAGACCATTCCAATGTTTAACGAAACGAAATCCATTTTATTTTATTGCTCAGCTAACGAGCAAGGTGTCAAACTTCATTGAACAAAATTTATTTGAGGCCACATGCCTGTAGTCTTTAAGATCAAACATAAACTAAATTATTCAGGTTGTAAATTATTCCTAGAAAACATAATTTTTCCGAGAACATCACGAACAGACATTTGATGTAACTATTATTATGTTCGTCTTCAAGATCGAACATGTGCATAAATTAAATTACTCTGGTTGTAAATCATTTTTAGAAAACGTACTTTTTGAGAGAACAGACACTTTATGTAACTATTATTATGTTCGTCTTCAAGATCGAAAACATGTGCATAAATTAAATTACTCTGGTCGTAAATCATTTCTAGAAAACGTACTTTTTAAGAGGACATCATGAACATGCACTTTATATAACTATTATTATGCTCGTCTTCAAGATCGAACATGTGCATAAATTAAATTATTCTGGTTGTAAATCATTTCTAGAAAACGTAATTTTTGAAGGGACATCATGAACAGAAACTTTATGTAACTATTATTATGTTTGTCTTCAAGATCAAACATGTGCATAAATTAAATTACTCTGGTTGTGAATTATTTCCAGAAAATGTGGTTTTTCAGAGAACATCACGAACAGACACTTTATGTACTTACCTGCAGATCAGAAAAGTTTATGTTGATTCAGGTTATCTGAAAAGCTCTTTATCGTCGAGACTCCGCCCACGCTGTGCCCTTAGGGTTAAAATAAGCACGACTCGGTTTCAGGTTCAATATTTAGAAGCGCAGAATTTCGGGTATTGGCTGGTGGAAGTCGGGTTCTTTTGTTTTCGTCGACCTCCTTCGAAACTTTCCTCTCAATCCCCGTCGACAAGATCATCCTTTGTCTCTTTCGGACCCATTGTCCGGCTGATCTTCGGCAGCCCAAAACCATCGGAACTACAGTCTGGCTCGTAAACATGCCCCGATCCCGACGCAATTTCGGTTAACCGTCCGGCCTGTTTGTCTATTAGATGTCTACCGAGCTCGCAGTTTGTTTATCGTAAAGCTCTACAGGTTTACCGGAACTACATACAGCCCTGTGTGCGTGTGTGTCGTGACACGCGTGAGTCATAAATGTCAGTGAATGTTTGAACAGTTCACTGATAATCGGCGATGAGGAATTGATTAACACATCCACCGGTATAATCATTTCACAATTTTTGGAAATTATAAAATAAATATTGTTCTTTTCACTCGTGTAATCGTACCCGTTCATATATGAACATTTTAAATCTCGGTTTATTCCACGCGTATATTAAACAAAAATAAAAACATTCAAGTACAGGAACTGGAAATTCATATTTTTTTGTCAATCCTCATTCCAATTTGATAGAAGTGAACAAATAACGCAAATAAAGCGAAATGCAAAAATTTGGTCTGGAAATCAATTATCCTTTGCACACATCAGTTGGGATTATGTAAAGTCAGATTTTATATTTCCGCAGTTTCAACAGAAATTGGTTTCGAGGTTTTAAAATCTATTCCCGTGCTTTTAATTTTGACAGAAATCGAAAATTCCGGTTGTATTCAGGGTTGCTTGTTACTGACAGCAACACGAATCACAAACATGGCGTTTATTCGTTTCTATTTGTTATGTAAAGTCTCCGGCAGAATGCGTTGAAGTTTAACATTTGCTCGTTATTTCTACCAATAAAGACAATGCACATAACCTTTGAACAACTGTATCTGGGTCTCCTTTGAATCGGAATATCAATATCGTCGCTTGGGTAACAGAGCTCATTTCGGCGTGGAATTACAAAGCTTCTGAACCGTTCGCAATTAGTTAAATTAGAGACATTTTAGCTTAGTGCAATCCAGAAAATTAACGAAAATGTATGGGCTATTGCGACAGAGGCCTCATCTATCTAGAGATTTGAGAAAATCACTGAGAACAAAATTCACTACCATGTCTGACCATTGCACACTGTTTCTACTTTTTTAACTGATCACACACACTTTAAATCAGAATATCTTTTTCATGAATGGACCATACGACTTCAATTTCTCTGTAAGGCTAGATGAATTAATTTAGGAAATGACGTGTAAAAAATATATTGCAAGTTTTGCATCTAATTGTATTTATTACGCACCATTTCCACTTGGGAACAATCTAAATCCTCAAATCCTGTACCCTCAGAATCAGAACGTCGAACAAAAACATTTCATATCTAATTTCGTGATTCAGCTCGTGCCATTTACAAGACAGTGCGCGTCGTCGAGCGTCATTTATCCACCAAAAAGAGGATTCTTCGCGCGTGAATAATGACTGCGAAACTATTGTGTTCGAGCTGTAGCGGAATCCGGATCTAGGATCGCGCGAAGAAAAGGAGGATTCGAGGGAGGAACGGAGGATGCGCGGGTGCATTTGGCTATGGAAGGCAGACAGGAAGGAAGGAAGGAAGGAAATAAATGGGATCAGGACAAGCGTTATCGGGGCGTGCGTTAATCTGGCATCAGCTGTCTCGCAGAAGTTGCCCGCGAGCGTCTTTGTTGAATGCGCAGCGTTACGGGGGTTGCAACGTATGCAGCCGGCGTATAGCGGCGTGTTCCGGAAACAACGTTCGCGGCGATAAAAGTATTCGCGGTGACAGTCAGCCGGGCCATATTTCACCGGGGCCACCGTTCCCGAAGATAGATTCCCGGGCGCTTCGTCAATGGCCATAATGGCCACCTATTCCGCGAGGATATTCCCGGCGATAGGGGCTGTTTGCTCGCCGGTTTTCCCGATGACGAATCCGTTTTCTTGCGATTCCCGGCCGGAAATAAGTGGCGCGACGCCGCCGGCGAGCCGACGACAAAAAGAAATTAGAAACCGGCTAACACGGGACGAAGACAGGATTGCAACGGCTCGGTGTACCCCGTCACACCAATTCTGATATCGCACGTAGTCATTATTCTCCGCGGGGAGACCCGTCGCGGTGTGGATTACGTCTGTCGACCGCAAGGACTCGTGACGCTACAATAGCGTATTCAGGATGGGGAAGTCGATAATTGGAGTTTGACGTTTTCTTGTCTACGGCCGGAATTAGCAAAATTGCATTAGGCTCGCGTCGCTCTTCGTTAAGTCGCCAACGAGATTTACTTGTTCGGCTCGTGCCCACTCCGTTTGATTTCGAATCAGCATTCTCGATTAAATTTTAATGAACTGAGTAGCTTTCGTTGTTGCTTAGATTCTCTCGAAAGTAAATTATACATTCCATAGTTTTATTTTTATCAACTTTTCCTTGGATTTTAATTGAACAAATGAGAATTTGATAGCAAAAGGAAGGAATTTCAATTGTGCGAAATAATAGGCAGAGTTGTTAGCAAGAAGGAATACTCCTGCAAGGTCAATTTCGGTGTCAAATAAGTAGAAAAGTCAGTAATTGGTGGGACAAGTGGAGCGTGCAAATATTCAGTAGGACACGTGAAACATAGCATGTCCCCACTCGGGCGAGTGTAACGGACGGTAGAAGAACAATAGAACCAAGCCACACGAGTGGAAGACTGGTGTCTCTAGTTACACAAGGGGAATAAGATCTGTGTCAGCCAAAGACAAGTGGTTTGGGACGAGTGCCCGGACAAGTAGAATAGGGCGGTTGCCAGTAGAATAGGAGTCGGACAACTAGAGTATGGTAGTACCTCGTACGAGTGGCATGGGATCACAGATTCGACAGGCGAACTGGAATTTCGCGTCAACTCCAGAAAGTAGAGTATGACGGCGCCTGGTCGGACATGTGAATTTTTCCTAGGAATAAAATTTCTGGTTTACTTGAATAAAGAAACTGGCTGCACGAATGGTCCATCAAATAATCTCCAAGTTCTCATTTCTAATTTCTTAATTTCTTTAATTTGATTGAATGTAGACTGTGCATGAACATGTATATACTGTAATTTAACTCAGTGCAGCAGAAATAGATCTCATTGTCAGTTGAGATTTGAAATACTTAAAATAAAAAAAGAATAATCTACAGGTAGATTAGTCAGCCATAATTAGATACTGAATAAATTCGCAAGTATGATTGCATGCCGTAATATATAAATAAGAAATTCACGACCGACGGTGTAAGTAGTACAGATCAATCATGGATCGGACAGCCATGGAAAATTCGCCGGGATTGAAATCGCTCGTAATTGGGAGCACTTCGGTGGCGATTTGCGAGGGGAATAATTGCCGGGCATCTGCACTAAACGTTTTACAGCTGGCGAATAAAGCCCCAGGAGTACGTTCGAGATAGTGGCGGCGAGATTTATGCCTGCTGATAAGTCGTTGACGGTCGTTCGACGTTTCCAGGTCCGAGGAAAAGTGCAATCTCGGCGTGAAAGTAGTAATTCGAGGCTTCCACCGACGATCGCAAAAATCTTTTCCGCCTGGTTGCGTGACGTTACCCTAACCGTGAATTACCATTTCCCGTGTGAACCGCGAGAACGGAGAGGGGGAGATCGTGGAGATCGATCGTAGAAGGGAGGCCTGTAACTGGAAACTTCGCGTCGAGCAGGAAATCTCTTCCGCTTTGGCGCGCGTGACTTTTTCACCCATAAATTCTTCCCGTTTAGCTTCCCGACTCGATAAAACCTACGGAACGCTTAATGAACACTCTCCCCCGCGAATTATACGCACAAGTTGGAAATCATGGACCGCGCTTTATTACACTAATTCGTCGGCTCGCACCACATCAGTTAAAACTGCGGGAAAATGAATTTTACTTTACGATCGAGTGGCGTGTCTGACCACTGCTCCCTGCTTCTACTTGGATTAAATATTGATCCGGACGCGGCGGTTGGATATTAACAATTTCAGTATCATGTTGTATACACGTCAATTTAAAGTGAATTGTTGTGGAAAGTATACAATGCATCATGTTGATATTTATTAAAAATATTTTCCTGTGGAGGAAAGGTCGTTTTCAGGGAATTGCAGGTGTGATATTTCTTTTTTTCTTGATCACGATGCAGATTATGGTTTGCAGTGATGGTAGGGAGATTTTTGGGAAACGTCAGCGCGACGCGTGACCACGAATCGACGGTGAAATCCGGACAGTTTTAGGGGTCGATTCGGGAATGAAGTGTTTGATGGGAGTCGATAAACCGGCGGCCACGCGTTGACGACAGTTGGACGAGTGCAAAAAGTGATCGAGGCACACGCGATTTCTGTAATATAAACGTCCTTGATGGACGGGTGCTCAGGTTCGGTGCACGACTCGGAAAGATGGAAAGATAAATCGTTGAGGCTGGGATAATTGATTTAACTTCCATCGTGTTGAATATGCGAACAATACAGCGTCGCTCACTACATTATTCATACCAGTGTCGCGTCTGTAATAATAAAATACACAAACACACACAACATTATCATCGAATTTCTTATCAGTACTGTAATACAATAATCAATTTAATTAAAATCCACCAGAATCTGGTCTCAGGCCAAAAGATCATTAATATTTGTTACAGCACTGTTTCACCCAGTTGCTTTCATCAAGTCTTGCAACTAATCATTGATCAAGTAATAATTCTATGATAAAACCTGTTGAAACACTCGAGCAGGAAGAAGTAATTAAATCACTAACAAGTTTTCTTATATCCGTCCAATCTTTGTCGAGGCGCCCACACTTTCCCTGCTGACCAGAGAAAAAAAAAGGGAGCTCGTTCTCGTAAAACCAATTCGAACTTAACACTATTACTAAAGTTAAAACTCTCAATCTTCATAAAACTTTAAGCACAGCGAGTTTCGTTGCTACTCGGAGAATGCTATTACAGGCGAGGGAGAGCTTCTCTAGCCGAGGAAAAAAAATATTTAACCTTAACGAAGAATTATTCGAAAGCAGGATTATCTGTTCAAGGAATATTTGCAAAATCCAAATAGCTCACGGAAATCCACGTTCCAGCATGAATAGCCTCGTGGACCGTTGTCCGGCAGGTGTTCGATATTCTTCTATTGGGTGCTGGCAGCGCTCAAAGCGTGGAGATCGTCGAGCATCAGTCACAATTTCGTACACAATGGATTATAGTACTCGCATAGTGCACGCTCCGCGAGGTCCGTCTTCCGCGCGACAAACTCCAGTTTCCCGTTTATTCACTGTACTACCCTTTCTTGCGCGGTATCTACGGCGGCACTCTAATCCATCCCGACTCATATGTTGACCGTGTTACGCTTCGCCGTAAACTCGGAATCGCGCGAGCACAATATGGAACACGGAATCAGAAGAGACGATAGGGAGATGCTGCTCTGCTACTCTACCCATCTCGAATTCTCTGTGTGCTCCCTACTTTATTTATTGACGTATAGAGATATGGCGCGCCTCCGGGCTCATTCAATCACGCGTAACGACGAAGGCTTTCTACAATTTTTATGCGGGCAGTTCTAATTTTATTCATATTCTATGAACAATCTAAAATTTGTCGGATGAAATGTGTCTGTATTCAAATGCAGTTTCCACTTGTTTTGTAAGCCCGCATTCGAAGGCGATAGATTGGAAACGAAATGGAGTATAACGTCAAATATATGCACACACATTTCGCATTGTGTATTGAACAATCACCTGTTGACTACACGAGAGACAGCATTGTTTTAATAATACGTGTGCATGGGTCGATCGAAAATACCGATTATATTTTCTTATAGAATCAACTGCAGAACAAAAACATATGTAACAAATAAAATCCTGTTGAAAATTTATCGTTTAATCCATTCATGTAACATGTTGTGTGGATTTATTACGACCATCGTGGTCCGATATTACTAATATTAATCAATCATTACTAAACCTAGCAAACGAGCTACGAGAGCGTCATTATTAGACAGCGGACCTTTACTCAAAATGAACATTTTCATAACTTTATTAAATGATTCGAGTGTGTTTGTCCGTAGAAAACTATATTTCCACTTGCTCCTCAAGTGACTCTTTCACCGCCTCTGCTTCTCTCTGGGAGGCTCGTTACACACTCAAGGATGCTTCTGGCAACTAATTGACTACGTCCGCGACTCTTTCGAACTTTGACATCTCATCTCATCTCTCGGCTCACATGCACACGGCACAGACTCGCGAAGAGGTCAGCCAGGCTTCCACGTGTGATCCTTGAACTCTGACAATCTGCGGAACTTGTTCACCCCTCCTCGAACCATGTTTGGAAACAGACGAATCGACGGGATCTATTATCGTCCGCAACTAAACTGCGGAATCGGCGGATAACTATCATACTCCCGGGGATCGCGAGAGCCGCGACGTTAACGTAATCGGAGACTGTTGTGCTAAGCATTTCGGTAATCGAGTGCACCAGTTATGGCAATAACACTCACCTTATTGGGCAATTTATGCACATGAACGTGAAGTTGCGCCGTTACGCGCGATTAGGTAGATTGTTTAATTACTGTGCCCGTGTAGAAGCCCAGAATCCTGGCGAGAACTATAGCGCGAAGGATTAAAACTGCGTTTTCAACCTAATCTCCGTAGAATGTTTCATGAACAGAACATGAATGAACCAGAAGTAAAAGGCTCTGTGTACTCGAATTTCCTATAATATATAATATTCTCTATAATTCCTGTTTTGTCAGGAGATTAACATTCATCGAGCCGTTTGTAATTAATTTCCCTGTTCGGTTTTATCACAGTCGATTTATACGATTAATATTTAGAGTGTGCTGAGATCTATTCGTTATACGCAATTAAATGTGTGTTCAGAGTTTATTTATCTTGTTTAATTTTAATCTCCGGCAATTAGGGATTGTAGACAAATCTATTCATAAAATTAATGGCCTCGTATGCGACCCCGACGAGACTTAATATTAAACTGAAATTAAATGTACACACGACTACGTGCGTATCCGAAAAGATAAATACTGTGAACGAAAGATCGATGCGCGCCGAAAATTCCGAATATATTTTTTAACTGAACCGGGGGGGGGGGGTGAAGCGTTAAACGATTTATCAATCTGAAATTGCAGAAAAATTATCACTGCGGCGATTCATAAAAAATTAGTCGAGATACGAAGGATTCAAGAAATTACTTGAAATAGTACTATTTATTCCGTTTATCAATAGTGGATGTAAATGTAAAAATTTTGGTGCCGCGTCAGTTTGCACGCGCAGTTCCATGTTGAATAAAAACGTAAATAAATTTCGGTAATTATTGGGAAAGTGCCACCGTCCTCCGATTTTTATGAAATTTAAATATGTTATAAATTTCGACATTTTGAACAACCTTTTCCTTTTCCAATATAGGGAGGTCGCTTTTAGTTTACGAGATTAAATTTCCTTCGCCGAGGTATGATTTTTGCCAGTTAATGACAGACATATTCCATTTATCAATGATTGATGTAAACGTAAAAATTTTGGTGCCGCGTCAGTTTGCACGCGCAATTCTCCCTGTTGAATAAAAACGTAAATAAATTTCCTTCACCGAGGAATGATTTTTGCAAGTTAATGAAAGACAGCGTGTCTATCGTGCGAGCGACTCGGCAATCAAAGTGTTGAAATAACAACGGTGCGGCTTGCAAACAAAGGGACCGTGGACCATAGGATGGTTGCCTTGTCGTTCTATGGTGTTTCGGCGAATTGCAACGGGCACAGACAGACGCAATACAGGGCAGCTCGGGTCAGGAGCCGTTTAAATGTCGCGTCTCGTCGGTCCGGAGCTACAATTTCGCGAAACAAATTGGAAAGTGTCGTGTCTGGGGCCCTTCACCCTCTAACGAACGAGTCCCGACGTTTCGCACGCCCACGCGCCGCTAAGATAATTGGCTATTTACTCCGGCGACGTGGCTTAATAACTGAGCAACTCTCTCTCCAAAAATTTGGAAAAATCACCCGGAGAAATGGTCTCCTCGATTTAACTCGCCCTTGCTTCGTATTAGTTTATTTAACGGCAATTCTGCAATATTACACTTGATAAACATTTTATCAATATCTCTCTGAAATATCAAGCTGCCGGACTACATCGGACATATATTTTTACGATTTTCCGTGCGGCTGAAGTGTCGTCCGAGGCGAATAAAACGGATAGATAAAGAGGGCATGAAAAATAAAAATATGCTATAATGTTTTCGAAATGCTTGCGCGATGGTACCATAAACGTTTCGATGATATGGATAAAAAGAATTCTGTCGAATGAAATTACGGGATTTATCGAACTTTTATTCGACGTATATTTCTCTTTGTGATGGCCAACTGTATCGCGAATATGAAATGCAAAAAAATGTGTTTTCAAGCTGGAACGAAAATTGTGCGAACCGTCATATCACTCTCGCGAATACAATTTTAGCTGGTGTGTAAATCTCAATGGTTTGAAAGAACGACCACAAAAATGGCATCGACACGATCGACTTTATTACGAAAGATTTTTTTTATAGATATATTGTTTATTCATACAGGTCGCATTAACATCGAGGTTATCAGCGACCACTTTTGGTATACAATTATAAATACAATGTTAGCGCAATAATATATGAGTGTGGTGATAATTAAATTTTGTGGTATAGGTCTACTTTCTTTAGGAAGGTAAGAACGAGTGCAATGGTCTTTTGGTCGTTGAGACATTCACTCAGGTTGGTTGGAATATTGTTGGCTTGTCGTTGTGCTTGAAGGGCTGGGCACTCGAGAGGATATGTTCGATAGATAGTGGTATGTTACACGGTGGACAGAGAGTTGGAGGGTTTTTCGTGATTTTATAGAGGTGTCTAATATTTGTGTGGCCAATTCTAACAATAAGTCGCGTAGTGATTACTCGGTCTTCCTGTGGATAATGTTAGGGGAGTTATCATTATAGATATCTTTCCTTATTTTGAATAGTTTGGCAGGGGAGGAGCTAGTCTATTTTTCATTCCAGCTATTTTGAATTCTTAACTTAAGCTCCCTAATTAGATCATTGGGAGAGATCGGAAAATTTTGACGTGAATCCCATATGGGATCCATACAAATACAATATCTTTACTTTTTTGTATAAGGTCGAGATTAAATTGAATATTTTTTGGATTATTGGCTCTCTGTTATCATGATTTGTCAGACAAGAAATAACGTTCAGAGAGAAGAAATTAAGACTTTGGGGTTACGAGTATTAATGGTAAGTTCTAGAACCGATTTAATAGCAAATGCTTCGCTGTAAACTGCACAGCCAGAACCTTCTCTGCTTTTGGAGGCGTCGGTGAAAATGTCTGTATAATCGGCGTATTTCTGGGAGATTTCATAGATATGAAAGATTTTCTTCGTGAAAAAGATTACGGAAACATAAAAGCAGATTTAAAAACAATTCTCGAAGGGTCAATTTAAAATCCTGGTGCCTCGAGGAGCTCGGTGGGAAGAAAAATCGCAATACCTAGGGCAACGTAAATAGATAAGAGAACGCGCGACGGTGAGAAACACTCGACAGGAAAAATTTGCATTCGATTTACCTGCGGCAACTCGTTCCCGGTGTCCAGATCAGGGATGAACGCGTCTACACGGGCTCGCACCAAGCCGAATTTCTTCCTAGGGGGTCGTTTAACGATCGCCGAGCGGCAGATGTTCCGGCAGGACATAATTTTCTACGCTCTGCGGCTGGCGTGCGCCGCGATAACATTGCGCGCCACCGAATTACACGTGCAATTGCGTTAAAATGGCCGTGTCCGCCGACGACGGATTCGTTCGCGGTGTCCCGTGCCGTTGAGGACAGTTTAAACGCAATCTGCGTCCTGTTCCGTGGCTGGAAACGGCCAGAATTTAATGCCGACTGGATTCGATGGAAATTAATTTGTCAGGAACGCAGAACATTCCCTTAACTTCCTACCCCACGCGGTTTCTTACGTATTCCTGGCAAACGCTTCGTTAATTCTTCATTGAATGCCAGAATACTTGTACATACCGGGTGTATAGAAATTAAATGACGCGATGCAACTTTCAGTTTTATTTTCAGGTCGAATTCGAACGCTTTCTATTCAAAGTGGAATTGGTAATCGAATTGCATGTCGAAGCTGTCCGAAGATTTAATTAGAAATTCGATCCGGTGAGAGTTCGAGCGCTCTACTTGATTTTACATTTCCAAGGCAGCTTTTTTATACTGTGGCGTTCGATTTACAACCCTAAGAGAACTGTACACAAATTTATAATTGGCCATCTCCAACAAACAGTTTAAAAACTTGTAAAAAGATAAATCTCGTTTAATACGTTCGTCTCAATGGAAATAATTCTGTAACCAGCAAAAAGACGTAACAGCCAGCTTGTTAAGCGCGAGGAGTCGAGCAAAACCGAACTGGCGACATCACTATGATGCATTCCGGTCTGTAATGAAGCGCGACATCCGTTCACATTACCCACGTCGAGAGTTCAATGGAGCAACGTCGCTAAAAAGCGCGACTAAGTTCGCCGGCGAGCTTTCGCGGAACTTTACGAAATTCCCGGCATTCCTGGCACGATCTGATTTGCGATAAACCCACATGCATTCCCAGCACGGGGACATCCGATTCTCCGAATTTGATTCCCTCTCGGAACGAAACCTTGCGCAGATGCTATTATATATTTTGTGTCTCCCTTTCTTTTTTTTTTTTCGCGGGAGAACCTTATTTTCCAGTGAAGGATCATCCTCGACCATGCAGGTTCCCATTGTGCCTCGAGTTTGTCCCGGTCCAGTGTTTGCTGGGACAACTCTTTTCATCAGCGACCAAATGAAACTCAGAAGAATAGTTCTTTTTAACGGCGAGGCCTCTTTTCAAGGCCGCCAGCGGACCCTTTTGACATTGCCCGGAATACTTTTACACGTGCGTTCTTGCCGGTCGCGCTATTGTTATTTTTTTTAATTAGGAATCGCGCTAATTGGGCGGCCGCCACCTCGACATCGGCTCTAATTAAGGCTAGAGCTGTGGATTTATTTTCGGAGTGAAAACGGCGATATTTTAGTGGACCAAGAAGAAGGAAAATGGAGTTGGACAGTAACTATAATCCTCCATGAGATGCGTTGGGCGCTGAAAATGCTTACAATTGTCAAATAGAACGTGCTTACATTACAAGTGTTATTTATTCGTATAAAATTCTGGCGTACCATCCCTATCGTCTTAATAGAACTATCCTTCCGAAAAGAGGGTCCTTCTCCCATCAGGACGGTCGTAAATATTTATTCCCAGAACACCCTGTTTCCCCTATTTCTCTCGAGCTAACTTTCCACGATGCCGTTGCGATACAGAACAGCCAAAAATTTCGCGCTAGTAACCTCTCGTTCCGTACCGAAAAAACGAGTAGCCGATAAATTTTCGGAATCTACGAGGCGTGCCGTCGAGCACTCGCAGCCCCAATAAAAACAATACCGCGCTCTCGTTTCAGCCGTATTTGCGCGCAATAAAGAGGTATATACTGGCCCTGGGACCGTAAATTACGGCCCGGTATCTTCTGACTGCGAAACAGCATCATTTCCATAAACAACCGGCTTTATTAGCGCTTAAACGACCGCAAACTATTTTCTATGGCTTCCCTCCAAACTGACGATTTCCTTGTTTCCGCGAGCAAGAGCCACCGGGGAAGCGATTCCTCGAGAAAACGGCGAGGAAGAGCGCGCCTCTGTCGAATAAACGAGAAGAAAAGCAGGAGAAATCCTTTCTTTCGAAGATAATATTCCTCGTTTAATGATCTCGTTGCTTTGTTCCTCGCTACGCTGTTTTCTAAAAGAGAACGTCGATCATTTTTATCGAATAAATGGAAGAGAAATTATTTTCTTTAATACATTTAATTAACTAGATAATTAACTAGAAGGAAACAAGAGCCAACTAATAAAAGAAGGATAAGAGCTGCCAACATTAATAAGGGCTGCCTTAATAATGCCACTTAATATCACTTGCCAGATCCCTGGCCGGAAAGCCGAGGAAGGGCGACCGGAAATTGGGCAGAAATTAATTCCAGAAATCTTTTACGATCCTTCGGGACGTTTGTTTCGACGGAGCGAGGGTTGCCGAACCCCTATCATCGCTATAGCGGGTTAGGCGAATGGTGGAGAGGCTGGTGTCAAGCTGCTAACGAACCGTGCAGCAGCAAAGTTCAGACAAGTGCCTTTGTGTTTCGCAAAATTGCTGAACTGATGATTTAACATGGGAATCAGAATGGAAAAAGGTCTCGGTAACAAAAATATTGGATCTTAGAATTCTAGAATCCAAATAGCTTCGAGAGCAGACTGTTCAAAGGCGGGAGATCACATGACTCTTCATTTCGCCTGACCCTTTCAGTGTTTCCCCGGTAAGTCCCGTGGAAGAGCATTACGCAATTGGCAATCTGGTATGTAGGAAGCTAACGGAACTGTTAATACCTTAGGTTGGAGCAGTGGGTGCCAATAGCAGTGTCCGTATCCCCATGCTGGGCCCCCATGATAATCAGCGGAATTACTTCAAAGTGAAAGCATTCTTCGCGAAGGCAAGATGCGTGGCAGGGGTGGAAACGAGATTTAAGAAGCAAACGAGCTCTGTCCAGAGAGAGCGAGAGAATACAAGAGTAGAGAGACAGATGCTGAAGGAGAAGAGGGAACGTCTGGAACGCTGAAACGGCGGAACTCTACTCCATAAAGTTTCCACGGTTTTCTTGCGAGCTGCGTGCAAAAAGGCGTTACGATCAAGCGGCCCTGGCGAAATGGGAGAGGATGCTGGGATCGTTGAAAAACCAGGGGATGGAAAGCTCGTCGACAGGCCGGTTCACTCCCCTGTTATTCCTGCCACGGTCGTTTTCGAACGCGAAAAAAGACCAGGCTAAAGAAAGAACCCATCGGAGGAAACACTATTCCAGAATCGGTCTTCGAGGAGCCATAAAACTTTCTTGGCTTTCCGACGTCGGGGATTGCTATCCCTCCGGCCACGGGAAATATAATTGTTCTGTATCGACCTGCACAACATCGCTTTTCGAGCCTCCCACCTACGTTGTTTAACCTGCTAACGGAACACCGGCGAGCTGCAAATCAACATGAGCATGCAATTCGTCTTACTGTCAGCTTCTTCAGCTTTCTATGGAGTACACGTTGCACAACGGAGTATTCGCCTCGGAAAGTTGATCAAAATACGATTTTTTAAATCTTGCGTAAGACGAAAAATTTTGGTTGTCTGATTCTTCCAGGCACAGCCGATAATCTCGGAAAAAATGTTGCTGACAAAAGTTAATCGATATATTCGACTTTTTAATAAAAGATTATGGTAAACTTAATTTTCTAAATGCCACTATGTATTTTTTAATTACGTATTGTTGTAGCTGACGTGAAGACGAATCCAATGACCCATGAAACTATGCACATGCAAGTCTTAAAATAATGCTAAAATATTTTTGGTCAACTTTACGGGGCAAATACTTTATTGTGCGCTGGTCCAAACAACTGTACGGACAAGTAAAAAGAAATCCTTATTTTTATTGCGCTCCATTTCTCGAAAGAAGAGCACCTACAGATGCTCACAATAGCTATCCGGTCCACATTAGACAAAATATGTGGGCTACGTGAATTGCCTGGACATTGCTCCCTCTCGGGTTTCTCTTTCAGAAAAACAGGCAATAACACATACACTTCCAGTGTGTATGATTAACGACATGTACTATAAAAGAATTCATATTTGACCCCGATCAGTGGAAAAGGAAATCACGGATTCAGCGATTTGAATAGAAAGCAATAGTTTAATAAATCCTGGCCATAACTTAATAATTTCCTCCGAAACAGCCGCGGTAGGTCGTTTCCTGCCATCCGGTATTTTAATCCAGTCGGTCGGTCCTTTTCATCGCAGGAGTCAGCGTAAATCCGACCCGAGGCATTCGCAGAATCTCGAAGTTCGCTGTCTTTTGAAGAAGTTCTCTCGTAAAATTGAAAAACACCGGGAATTTTTGCGACTGCATTCACGGTGGTCGGTTTAATTAACACCGTTCGACTTTACCAGCGCATGCAATACGACCACTGCAACGAGTTAACCCTTTGCAGCCGGGGGTATTTTAACTTGAAAATTAAACATTTCTTCCGACCTAGAATAATTCCATTCTGTATGATTTTTTAAATTTTATTTAGGTTCTATTTAAAAAATTGAAGGTGACCTTGATATCTCTAAACAAAATTACACAAAAACAAAAATTATTTTGGTGTCGTATGAGCCCCATTTTACCATTCAACTTTGTCCTCAAGACATATAATGTACCTTCGAAAACAACAAAGATATTTGAGATGACAACGTTAGGTGACTCACCCTGTGTACTCAATCAAATAAACTAGTTGAATCCCCATAAAATTAAAAATATTAGAAAGAATTCCGGAGAGTATGGTCACGAAGGTAACTGCGGAGGATAGCATAAATTCGCACGGTCCACCTTCAGCTAAGAACCGATTAACGAAATTGCGCGAACAACAGTGGCAACAAGGGGTCCGGAATTGGACAGAGTCGAATTTCGAGGTTACGACTCGGTTTAAACGGCGTCCAGGTTTGCCGGCACAGGGAGCTGTGTAACAACAATTTCCCAGGAAAACTATCCTCCGTTCGGCTCTGATGAATGCAGCGTAAGTTGGCTTCGGTTTCTGTTATTATGTTTGCGGGAGTTTGGTCAGATACAGCCTGGCTTCGAGCGGATTACAACGGGGATCAATGCGATGCTCGTGTACGAGACGCGTGCTCCTAATAGTGTACGATCCTGTAATGTTGCGCCGCGGCGAGCTCCGGCTCGTTCTTCGAAATTATTCGAGGGATATTGCATCGGAACTGTTCGGCTATGCTCTCGTCAGGCTAAAACGGCTCTTGTTGCAGTTTGCATAAGCTGCAGCCTCCCCGCAGCTTCAGCTGTTACGCTCTCTACCTACGCTTTTTATTACCGGCCGTTCCCCAACTTTATTATCGAAGTTTGCTTCCTGTTGCGTACTCCATCTTTTTTTTTATTTTTAGCAGGCGTTTTTGGAGCTGTTGCATCATGTTTTCTGTCTCTAATGCAGTTGACCATATTTGGTACAAATTTGGACAGGATAATATCTTTGGTGTTTCCTGTTTTCAATGAACTACGAACACACGTCGGTAATTAAAGCGAAGTTGGAGAAGGTTTGAAACATTTTGCGACAGTGAGTAAAAAATTTGGAGAATACAGTAAATATATACACCACGACGTAATAGACTCACAGAAAGAAGCAAGAAAAAAAAAGAGATAAATTCACTGGAGGACGAACGAGGCGAAATAAAATGCTGAAGGTAATGTTTCGTCCAAGGGCGAGGTTCAGCGAGTAAGCGCTGTTATTAAACCTAACCCAGGCCATGTACCCTACGTGTAAACTTGCCGACCAGGCTCTTACGAACCCCTGTGCTCTCTCTTTATTGCTTTATTACTTTCTCCGAGTTCTCCTGCGCGCTGTTGCTTGCTTCCTCTGGCTCCGGCCCTTCATTATATTGCCCTCTTTCTCCTGTTTCGCCTCCGTAAGGACTGGCAGTTTCATTTTTTAGAGTTTGTTCTCGGGATAATTGACCCTGGGATTAGCGACACTTCATACATGCCACTCTTCCGTTTCATTTTCGAAGAATGTAATTGGCTGCGAAGTGTTGCTGCACCTCAAAAATTTATTAAAAGTACTAATTCAATTTCTCCTAACGTCGCGAAAGATCGTATACTTTACTAACAAATTATCGTCGATGTCAAGAGAGCACTTCGCTAAAACGAAAATTGAAGAAACTCCCATTGCGTCAGAATTAAAGCGAGATGAAGGATTGAAAAAGCCTTAGTGGTCACTAAGAAATTATTGTTGTTATTGGTTTTCCAATTGCAGGCACCATAAGCTGGCCCCGCTAATGAAACTTGGCTTCAACTCCCTCATCGATCATAAGGTGAGAATCCTTCGTCAACGACGAAGGACACTCCTTCGACGACCATCTCGGCGTCCTCTTCACGGCTTAACTGGTGAAGAGGACAAATAAACGAGTTCCCCGGGAACTCCGAGGCTTCCATTTCAAACTTTCTTGTTCGCGGATAGTTCACGCTGGACGGTTCTCTCCTCTCGTCAAGGTCACCCCGCCAATTAATGCGATATTTCGCGTGCGCGTCTCTCCGTGGGGAGACTTTTCTGTTCGCAAGCGAAGGACATTCTTTTCAGTATCGTACTAAGAAACAGCCCAATGAGTGCGACCGACTCCTCTTAATTGGCAGAATGACTACGGTCGACCTTGAATCCTGATGATTATTTCTCTCGTTGACGAAGTCTACATTTTCCATTTCGGAAGCTGCAAAAATTCTTTTAATGATCTCGCGTTCTGTGACCAAATTGGAATAAGCCAACGATAAGTCGAGCAATATTAAAACCAAGTGAGAAACACTGGTGCAAAATTATCTGATGAAAACGCGGATGTGTTTCTATGGGAACAATTTTCGTTAAAAACTTTCTGCACGCTTGCTGGTTCGATTTCGGCCAGGAAGCAGTCTACTGTGATACTGATCGCATCAGCTATTCAAACGAAAACGCCGTTTCGGCCATTAATTCGTCGGCTGTCCCAGCGTTCGAGACACGTCGCGATCTGTGGACCAGATGTAACAGCTCGGAACCGTTACATCGACGAGGCCTTTCACGCAACACGTGATGATATATTGCACAGGATGCATCATCGTTCCTCCTCGGTCTACCTGCGTCTATCTATCCATCTATCGAGTGCTCACGGGCACCGATCGATCAGGAACCGATGAACCATGGTTGCCAGAGCAGGCTACAAGAAAATTATTTGACCCTCCGACAAGCGTGAAACCTTCCGGCGATCGGTTTCCTTCGCTTCTACTTCCGCAAACTTCCATCCACTATTTCCATCCTGGGATTAAGGAGCATTCCACCGGCTGTGAGCGGCTGCCGTCTTCGATATGTCTACATTTATTTCTATCCTCGGTTCACTTCATTTTCTGCTCCATTTTGCTTGATTTGAGCGTCACACCATCGAGACAACCATTCTGTATGTACACATTTTTACATTTTTTGTCGTATTTTAATCGTTGTTCATTTTAAATTCACTCAATTTTTATTCTGTATCACTTACTATCTTTTAAAAAAAAAAAAACGTTTGTCCCTTTTTTTATTTCGCATTCATTTCGCATTCGTTTCAATCGAGCTCCGCTTTTATAGTTGAATGTTGCTCGTAAAACAGGGCGACCATTTTGCACGTCCGCGTTAATTTTTATTCTACTTCCATTTGTTTTCGTTTAGTTCGTTTTTATCGTTTAATATTTCCCTTAAAAAGAGATAGCACTTATTTCATCCGGATATATCAATTTCTAGCTTCACTTTAATTTGTATGCATTTCAGTTTAGCTTCGATTGACTTTTATCTGGCACCATTTTATTTTTACCGCTCTTTCATATCTACATATCTGCATGTATATACTTTTATCCTATATTGCTGTAATTTATATACACTTTAATTTCACCTCATTTTATTTTTATCACCCACATTTGCATTTCAAAAAGATTACTTCCATTTTGGGCGTCTACGCTCGCCTTTATCTTCGTTTTATTCTAATTTTCATTCATTGTAGCGTGGCTTTGCTTCGCATTTATAATGCACTATTCCTTTTAAAACAGGTGTTAGCCATCTTGTACGGCTACGTTTGCTTTTATCTTAATTCTACTTTAATGTTTATTCGTTCTAGATTTCCTTCATTTTATACTTTCATCGTTTGCTTCGCTTTTAAAAGGGCGATGGTCATTTCGCTTGTCTGGATTTACTTTAATCTTTATGCGAGTTTAATCTTTATACCCCTTCTGCTTTGGTTCATTTTTAAATTTTATCATCGCTTTTAAAGTGCTAGGCAATTTATACCCGCACATAAACATTTATTCGTGGCGTCAAGTTATTCCGAAACTAGTTGAACGACGCTATGGTCGCGGGACGTTTACTATTGCTCACAGGCGACACTCATATCCCGCGTTTACGTTTACGTTGTTTATCAGAATCCAATTGTCTCCTTTCTACTGACATTACTACTGGCAATATTTCCGTCACGTCGATCCTCTAGAGACATCAGTCGCTTTCTCGTTCCCTCTTAAATCGCATTGGTTCCCGATCAAGGTTTCTCTCACCTCTCTTCCTCTCTCCTCAGTTTCGAAAGTAGTACTTGGTGCAACCTCTGTGTAAATAGTATCGATGGAATTACTCCTGAACTGCACTCGACGGTGCAACTAACGTGCAGCTTCTCGGGCAACTCCGGAGCTTTCGATCGTAAAAGAAAATCGCGGGATGAAGAATGCGAAGGAAAAGTTCCCCGACATCATTAACGACTTTATGTGTTCCATCGAACCAGCTTGTTGTGCTTCGGGATAGATTTTTCAGAGTGTATTAACTTTTATCGCGACCGGCTCCCGCGATAGAGGTGATATACGCGACCATATTTACGCTCTATGAATGCCGATTTAGCAACCACTATTTGCATTTATTGCACATCATCTTGCTGAAGTCTCGTCTTGTTATAACCAAACGCTAAAAAATATTTTGCTTTCTGAAAATTTATAAACGAAGAAAATTCATTTTTCAAATTTTTTTTGATGCTCTAATATGTATGTTCTGAATGATAGCTTCATAGTATATGTAGACTATTGTAATTTACATCATGTTAGAAATTATTAAGTGTATCAGATGAAAAATATTGATTTTCCACTTTGGAGAAATTAGAAAATTAAAGATTCTCTTATTGGAAAAGCAGGAGAATTAAACACACAATTGGTTTCTTTAAATGCCGAACGAAAATATAAGAATTTTCAGCGGTTCAATTCAAGATTGAAAGCGGCGACCATTTCAGCGGGCCGGTAAATATTAATTAGAGTAACGGAGTGGGCTGTTATCGGCGAGATGCAGGGGGTCACGATAACTTGCCACATCGTGGAACTTTGATGTCACGTTTCAATAAGACCACTTAGTCGACGGAAAGAAATTGGTTTCCCCAGGATCCCATGGGCCGCCGCCGGAGAAACCAACCGCGGCCTTCGTCAACCGCACAATGGAGAAACTTTTTTAATGGAGGAACTTCGGGACCGACTCGCATCCATACAGAACCAGGACCAAGTAAATTGTTGGGGATTATAACGACACGTGGAGATGCCTTCGAAGTTCCGCCTTCGAAGATATTTAATACGTACAACGTTGTATCCTATTCTTCCTGCGACACTGCATCTTTAGAGAGTTCTAAGTAGTACGAGTCAACGAGAGAATAGTCAGACTTAAATTATATTACGTATATATCAACTCTTTCAGAGAGTAACGATCCTGGAGATAATTTCCTTTCGTTAGACCATTCTTGGGGAAGTTTGAAGAACACACAGAACAATAAAATAAAAATTCCTATGCAAAATAAAAATTGTCCTCATCGATTGTATGAAACACAAGTCAAATAAAATGGTCATCCTGCCTTTAATAATTTCAACAATAAATTAATAAATGCACTCGCAGTCTGCTTATAATATCGATCACGTAAACTAATCCTGAATGATCCTACAAATTCTGATCACCCAATACATCGGCAAAGGTATTAAAAAGTGACGTAACAGCTCTTCAATCATTCAAACACGTTCGAAAGAGAAGAAAACGCTTCTGTTCCATTTAACGCTATAACTTCTTCGCAGCGCTGGCAGGAATTCCCAGGCGATCTGTCGTTACCGGTGAAGAAAAACTGAACAAATGCAAGCGGAAAGGTAAGGAGACGTTAACCAGGTTCCGCGGAGGATGTACGCCGGCACCGTTAAAACCAAGCTAAATTAAAAAGACCGGCCTTTGTTTCGTGCGGCTAGACGGCGGCTGCGCAACGGGGGAAAACGGTCGGGGAAAAAACAATTACAGTCGAGCAAGGGGGCAACAACGTTATCTCAAAGCGTGGCATTCCGCATTCCGAAAGGGAATCACGAAAGAGGGTCGCTTCCGCGCTTTCACCGGTGACGCGGAAAGACCTCATCATCCCCATTCAGAGTAGTTCATCATTCTCAGTCCGGCGAAAGGGAATTAAAAACAGAAAGCCCGTGACCCGACACTCGTCCAGAAACGGTGCAACACGTGGTGGAGAGAAGCTCTCGGGAGTGGGAGAATTATATTCGACTCCGTGGACTTCAAATTTCGAGGTCAGCGTCGCGGAAAAAAATTACAGCGAACCAGAAATGCAGCAGTCACGCTGGAAAGTTTTTGTCTTCTTCTGCTTCGCTTAATTTTACAATGCACCTAGGATCTTGGCAAGGAAATTTTTGGGAACATTGCAGCAGGCAAATCTGCATAATGAATTTACAAAAATTTTATTTTAACTTGATTCAATTTTATGTTAGAGAATATCGAAGTAGTCGGGGCTTGACATTTCGAACTTGCTGAAGAACATTTCTCTGGGAAGTGGAGTAGCGGAGAAATTATTCGAATGGCTCGGTACCTGGAGATTAGCGTTCGCACACAGGTGGGTCGAGATTTTCGTGGAATCGAAGCCGCTGAATAATTTCCGTCGGGACGGTACGTCACGTTTCGATTATACGAACCCGAGACGGGGAGGAAGGTAGCGATCTCCTTCATCGATTCTATCGTTGAATATTTCACGGCGAGTATACCGGGCACTTTGTTGAATTCTCATCGATCAGCCTCGTCCAGCTGATATTTAAGGAAACGCGGACTTGAAGAAACATCCAGTTACTAATTCAACGGATAGCAGTCTTTCGACGAACGACACGGTACATACCTAGTTTCCAACGGCTAGCAGTCGGTGCTAGGAAAATAAAATCCAGTAGAAAGATCGGAGGTGTCGGAGCTTTTTGCATTGAGCTTATTCTTAGACCGACTACACTCCTGTGTAAACCGGCCTTTCCTATACGGGAGCTACGCCCGCTGACGTAGACACTAATGTGGATCCTGTTGTGCACATATTTGTTCAATACTTGAAGAAGAATGCGCTCGAGGAAATTGACTGTGACCATCTATAAGTTATAATGAGAAATTAAATAAAAATGTACTGTTGCTTCTAATAATTTTAATAAGCTGAGAATAGTTTTGAGGGTAAATTTTTCTCGTGTCTTCGAAGTTTTGTATCTTGTCATTAATTCCGGAGTCTAATTATAATACAAAGGAGGAATTCATCTGTGCGTGCTAAAGGCTCAAACGCGAAGAATATGTTTGAAAAGGTCTCCTCTGACAATTTGCTTAATTAAACTCGGAACAGAAACTAGTTCTGTCGACTCTAACGGGTTGAAAATATAGCATACGTTCAAGATTATCTTCTCTGATTAATAATTAAATTGAAACAAAAAGGACGACTGCTTTTGTAAATACCGACGGGTTGTCTTCTCTGATTAAATATTTAATTAAAATCAAACGGAAGACTGCTTTTGTAATTACTACAGTGTTAGAAGTGGTGAATACTATTGAGGTACTTCTCCGCACGATAATTAATTACATTTATAAAATTGCGAGTTTCCCTCGGAAAACGATTCATTTATAATTGCAGTAAGAGAAGTCACTAACGATTGATGTAAAAATATCTCTGTGCACCGTAACATAATTTTCCACTTAACGTCAGGGTATAAACAAGTTCGATTTATTATATAAGAGGTCAATATCTGCTGAATAATGGATTGTGGGCGGTAGTATAAGGTCACTGAAATCGAACCAGTTCAATAATTACTCGTTATAACTCGCCAATTTTCTACATTGTTGAGGACACGGTAAAAAAGAATTATGGTTACAGGTGTGATACAGGTGAAATTAAAACGTAGCGTTCGCAGCTGTTTAAATTTAATGCTCAATAAGTCCGGAGAATGGTACCGAGGCGAAGAGGATACGAACGAAGTGAATTGTGTCGTTTCTGGTCGGACCGTAATGCATGACCCGTTACATTTGATGGATGTCGGCGCAGTCGATTGGAGAACGCAGCAGGGATTCCATAAATCCTCGTTGTCGCGGATGTGTCGAGTTACTGGCGGCGTTGCGTTGTAATTTTCAATGTAAGAAGACAAAAGAAAACCTCGGCTAGTGGATACGTTTGGTCGGACAGTGACGAGGAGATACCGAGGCGATTCGTATCCATTTATCTTATCGGAATGTGCTCTGCACAAATATATTATAATATACCTCGCGCATATTGTGCAGGTGTCGATAAAATGTATGCTTCGCTGATTAAGAAATATTTCAGAACACATTGTACAGAACGGTTCGAAAATTGTGGTGAAAATGTACACTCGAATAGAAATTTTTAAAAAGTGAGTCACAGTAAAAAAAAAAAATAAAAACAAATGTACCAGTCCTCAAAGGACCAGTGATCCTGCCGATCCACTAGCTCAGTTTTTCCTGCGGGGAAACAAATGCGAAATGAAACTAGATTAAATGGGGCACTCTCTTTCATCAGGAGCTGATCTACTTGCCATCTGTTCCGAAATGAAATTCCGGTGTGAAAGAAGGGGGTCGTGATCGATGCGTGAGGCGATCGACGACGGAATGCAGGCGCAGTGGATGCGGTATATTTTCCGGTCGGCCAGTAGTATATCAGTGGACGTGTCAGACGCAGCCCGGTACGGTATCACGGCCGAAACAATGATGTGAGCAGCCGAACAATAATAATGCGCCTCGATCGTGCCCGCACGGCTTCCTATTACTCACGTGAAACGACTAACAATTCCGGCGGACGCGCGTCCTTAGCGCCGGCACGTTTTCGTTTAGTGGCTCTGCCATCCTGTAATCGAAATTGCACGGCGCGGAGGATGATTCTTCGAAAAACAAGCCCGAAGCATGTGAGAATGTACAGCCGTGAGAGACTTCCGAGAAAATTCATCTCGGATGTATTCACAAGTAGAATTGGTTGGTTATGCTCAGACATGATAACCCTTCTTGGATTGAAATATATTTTTATTTGGAATTATCTATTTTCGGATGATAGGACTATGTCAGAGGTTTTTTCAATTTTATAGAAGCGCCGTTAGCAACTTATTTTGCTTTAACATTTAATAAAACAAACTGTACAAAAAGTCTTTTAATTTTTTTTTCGAAGGAAGGAGGGCCTAATTGAGTTCAAAATGGCGCTCCTATAAAATTTTAAAAACCTGAGTTAGGCCCTTCCTCAGGACACCCATTCAATTTTTGTCCTGCGCAAGGATCCGAATTATACAAAAGCCGTGCTTGTATCCCGGGCATAATGCGTGTTATAAAATCCCGGCAGGCGCGTTTGACGTTAAAAATTAAGAGGAACGTCCAGCGACCGTCTAAAGTGCTTGCAATACATCGCCGGTTCGGCGATGCGAGCAGCTACGTGCATGTAAAGCGCAGGGGCACGAGCATAACGTCGGCTGCATCACGTTCCATTACACGCACGCCAGGAAATACTGGGCCAGCTGCACGCCGCATTCCGAGGCGTACGTGACACTTGTAGTCCGGCTTCAACGGCCCGCATAAATCGAATAAATCTGCCGTGTCCCGGCGAACGCGCTTACACCGCTCATTTTTAATGGGCCATTTGAAATTCTTATTTCGCGAGCCTGCCCCGCCCCCGCAACCCTATGCAACTTGTTGTTGAACTTTCGGCCGGCTCCTTGTTGCGCGCCGGATTTCCTTCATTTATGCAGCAGGGAAGTGCAATAGTTCTTTTCAACGCGTTGATTACCGTGCTGCTCGCATATGGGCGGCGTAAATCTTTTTTCGCAGATCCAGGAACGAGTTTTGATAAGGAGGATTCTACCGTACGAATATTTGATCTTAATAAATGAGTAGATGACACTTAAATTTGTAGAAACATCTGGAAAATGTAAAAATATGGAGTTGTTATTCCTAAAAAATATTGACATGATTTGCATAAGAAATCAACTTGATTTTCCCAGAGGCTGTACGAAGAATTTAATTGCCCATCGCAGCTGCTCGTTTCTCAACGATATCGCGTCACTTTCTAGCGGATGAAATTGACACGACACCGAGGCGTTGAATTTCCCGAAAAATCAGCAGGGTAAATGGAGCCAAGTTGGAAGCCGCTTGCGACAGAACGAGTCGTGGGCGGGTCTGGTACAGTGTCTCGACGGAAACGTTCCCTTTGTCCCGAGTTAAAAATCTTCGAGTCTCGATGGTACCTCTGGAGATCGTTTCCACGGATCTTTTGCCGTCGCGGCGCGGCGTCGTTCACCGAGATAATAATCGCGGAGTGACTGCAGCGGCGTGTTGAAAGAAAAAAAAATGAAGATGGTCCGCGAGCCAAGAGATTAAGAACGTCAGAGAGCCACGTGGGTGGCTAGAATTACAGTAGGGAGACGGTGGAATGAGGAGCAAACTCGGGCGCCATTCGACGGAGTTAAGTTTCACCTCGACTCCGATACAGAGAAGAATCGGAATGGGGCAACCAGTCGCTGGCAATAAGGTGAAAGTGGAATTGCTCGTCCATCTCGGGACCTGCTATCGGAATAACGTCTATCGTTTTAGTTTAGCGTACGATTTTAATCTGCTGCTCCAAGACTCTCTTTCTTTAATCATCTTAATAAATTGAACATAGAATATACACATTGAATTGCACCATCTTGATCTTGTCATGATTATAATTGGAAAGATATTATACGTTCCGAAAATAATTATACGAATAATTATTTGGAAAAAATCTGTTCATTTGATCACCTTTTTGAAAATAATGAAGGATGGACAATGAGGATGAATATTGTCAAAACAGGATTTTTATTTTCTGGAAATACGGATTACAAAGTATATTCGTGAAAAATTATTCTGATCTGAAAAACGTTGTACGAATCAAAATGAGAATTTCGAATGTAGAAAACCGTTCAGGAGAATCGCGTGTATACTATAATTCATCACCGTCGTTCATTAAAATTAACGAACACGAGTAACAATTAGACTCAATTTCGAGTACCCGCGAGAAGTAATTTCAAGAAATCGCGATTAAAGCGAAACTGCGGGGCTTAATCATCCTTTTGTCCCTTTCTTCGGATCCATGAGCTTTAAAATTCATTCGGAAAACAATAAAAATAAAAAACCCATTCTCCGTGAGAGCCTTTGTCGCTCATCTCACAGACAGCGTGTGCAGTCCTCGCCTTCGCGTCCCACCCCCATCAAGCAATCCCCGTGCCACCCTTCGCATCCCTCGAATCCGCGGGTGCGTCTGAAAAGTCTTTTATTTCGCCGCAGAACCTGGAATACCGGATTTTCCAGCCATCGCGAAACTGCTCCATTCTCTGCAGCGAAAGCATCGCCACGAGCCTTTCTTCTTCATCTCTGGCCGCTTTGGCTTTCTTTTCTCTTTTCCTCTTCCCTAGATTTTCTATTTCTGCGCACGGAGTCGTCCTCGAAAATCTGTCCGGCGTGAAATCGCACGTCAAAGTGGCCCCCTCTGGCATTTGGGATTGCTGAGGAATTGTTTTTAGAGAGTGTTATAGCGTTATGATTAGACTACGGATTTGTACACAAAATAAAAATATATTTCATCCCCTAATAGATTTTTTACAATGAAAACATCATAACAATATTTTTAGATTCTTCTAATCATTTCCTGTTTCACATTTTACCCAGTCAATTTTTTCATAAATGCATACAAATCTGCAGTATAGTAATGGTTATTCTGTATTAAATGGTAACGTATGAAAATTTTTAAATATACATCCGAGTCAGAATGTTGTACCGACGTCGTCTCTGAAGTATCCATTACGGGTTGCTAAGGAAGTAGACATTTCCATTGACCTCGACCCAGAAATAATTTAGTCGTCACTATTTGACTCCTTGCAGCGCACGAAAATCGTTGTGGTTTCCCAGAATGCTATGAAGCATTTTATGTGGTTTTCATTGGTCTAAGGAATTTTGTTGTACAGTTTCTTTGGCAATCTAGTTTCCGAAAAATTACACTCAAAGTGGCCCCCTAAGGGGTTTCAAGGATACGACAGTGTCTTCAGTCTCCATTATCAGAGGGGGCCACTAGTGTCAGGAGTTAGTTTCCGTGAAATTCTAATGAGCCGCGGTGTATTACCGGGCCCAGTCTAATGCATCACCCAGGCTCTCCGCTGTTTATTATGCGCCCCGTGGCTCGCCTGCAGTTTCGGTAATAGACCTGGCACAGATTTTATCGGCAAGTAATTCCAGCCGACTCGGGGACGCCGGGATATTGTTCCCGTGTCACCGCGGATCACTGGATGGGAAAACTTTCGCGGAAACGACACGCCGAATAAAGACGGCGTCACGTTGAAATGAACGCGTCGGTGATGAAGCACAAGCCAGATTTACCACGCTGATTTTGACTACGAATATGGGTGGGACCTAACTCTCTTCTATTCATTGTATAGAGTTTTCATTTTCAGAACCCCTCCCAAAATTGACTTCCTATCTTGTTTTCTTAGCGATGCTACAAATAACCTTCCCAGCGTATAAGTGATTCAAATATCGAATACAGTACGTCTTTAATAAATAAACCTACCATTTTAAAAAAACATCTAGCACCGCGCACAAGGTTTTGAAGGCAAAAGGTTTCATCCGTCGATTAAAACCAGCGCAGGGTAGCGCTTAAAAGCAGCAGTCCGCGTGAAATCGCGGATATAAAAAATCTTATCGGTTCTCCAGGTCGCGATAAATTTTTCTTCGAGGCGTTCCCTAGATAAATGGACTCTCCGGACTAGTCAGAAATGGTTCCCGATTGTTCGCGGAAAAACGGCGGAAAACGATCGCTGCCGAAAACGAGCAGGAGTCGTGATTGGCGGAGAATTAATCGCATTTTATCTCGCCAAGTATCTGGCTCTCTGCGCTTGTCGTATATCGAGGGCAAACGCGACAAGGACAAAGCGCCACGGGAGCCCTTTGTCCCACGGTTTTGGAAATTAATTAGGAACGGCGCGTCCAGGGACACCCGAGAAAATTTCGTTTTGATAAATTGGTTCGCCGGGGAGGCGGTGAACGTTCACTGGAAAATTACAAGATGAACGATTCCACGAATTTATTTCTCTATGCATGCTGGACGATATTTACGATTTTGCCTTATCGCGTGGATCTAGGACACCGATCACCGAATGCGTGCCGAAAATGTTTACGTTGAAAATCGTCGGTGAAACCAGTGAGAATTTTCCGAACGTCCGTCTTCCGTCAGGTTGTCGAAAAAATTCAATTTTTCAGCGGACCGTACGGTTTTAATGATTTAGTTGCACGGTAGGATAATAAGGTTCGCACGGCACGATAGACCGGCGGACGTTATTAACATTGTAGGACATTCGATTTCACCGATTAAAAAGTCCATAAAGCGCGCGCTGATGTGCAGTTTTCAGGTGGAGCTTGTCGAAAATCCGGCGAAAAATCGCCGGCACGATGAAACGGCTGCGTTTACGCTGCTCATTCGAGCCGATGTCAGCCGGCCGTGAAATTTTGTTTCGCGACCGGATCGTCGATCAAAATTAACTGCGCCATTAAGTCGCGGGACAGCGTCCATTACGATCCAGACAAACGGAACGGATTCGTGTGTTAATCGCGGGATCACGGTGTTCTCCGAGCGGATTTTTATGTAAAATATAAATTTTTAGCAATCTAGTTATAAGTAGGGATGGGATCAAATACCTCGCAAACAGGTTCGAACTTCGATTGATTGAATTCGAACACTATAAGTACTTTGAAAAACAGAAATAGTACCCCTAAGTATACTCGAACCGATGCCAGACAGTTTCGAACAAGTACTTTGGTAAACGGAAATAATACCTGAAAGTATATTCGAATCCTGGTCGAACAGTTTCGAAACTTTTATGAATATCGTACCGGAAATTCTCTGATTTTTCTAATCATTATTTTTTTTACCTCCAGAATCAATTATGCTGTCCTCTAATGCATTATTTAATTCAACATGTATAACTATAATTTCATAATCTATCGGAAATATCATTCTGAAATAGTTACGAATTTAATAAAGAAAGTGCTTGAAACCTACTATGCACTTCTGATTTCCAAGATTCGATTCCTTTCAACATCGAAGTAGTTATAAGTATCTTTTCGAAACTTCTAAGTACTCATCCCGAGGTTCGATAGCAGTTTGTATAAAATGAATACTTTTCAAATACAATCATGGAAACATTATTGCTTTTAAGTAGTGATCGAAACCAATAAAATGAAACTTGGTTATTGAAATTGACTCGGATACGTGAGTACATATTGAACTCGATCCCTAGTTACAAGATACACGAGCCACTGAGGAACGTTCTGCCTACTTTAATAATTTTACTAGCTCCACTCAAATTGCAGTTTGTCATAAATGCATAACATCGTAATGACCCTGTTTTGTTAAAAACAAGATCGCATCGCGGTGGGGAAGGATGTACGAGCACGATATCTGCGAGATTAAGTCCGACGCAGCAGCGTGGATTATTAATTGCAAGTGGTGCACGGCACTCGTGCGAATTAATACGGACAATCGATCAATTTCGACGATCTCCGACATCGGTTGATCCTTCGCGAGCCCCAACGCAAGCTTGTTTACCTATCGATCCGACGACGAGGCAGAAAATCCCGCCTGTGCGAGAGACTGATAACAAGGTGTCAATCTCCGTATTCAGCGAAAATTCAGTATGAACGGTTCGTTTGCTTTAATAATTATTGGACTGTGATTTTCCAGCTAGACTCACTAAATATACTGTAAGAACAAACGAGCATAACAGAACTTGGTTTCTCTGTTCCCTCTGAAAATCGTCTCGGATTCTCTCGAAACGGAGTTAGCGCTCACATTTCATCAAAAATATCCCTTAACAGGAAGAAGTTTCGCAGGTTCCAAGTATGTTAAGATTCCTACGAAGTTTGTCGAAGACTTCCGGTTTACGGCGAGCACCTAACGCGTCTAACGACCTCAGACGTGTTCGAAATTCCATCCGCGTTCCTCCTCTTGAGCAAACAGCTATAAAATTTTGGACACGGGAAACTGCTAGAAGAAATACAATAAACCTTCCCGAGTTGGTCGATCGCTTTCGAAATTTCGCGAACGGGCACCAAGCACCGATGAATCCGCGAACTGGAGATAAATTTGACGTCGAAGTTGCAAAACGAAGCTCGTAACTGTGCAGCCTTTTGGAAGCATTCGAGCAGAGAGATGTAATTTGTCGAATGCAGCTACCTCCCCAGCTGTTTTTCGGAAATCGTGGTGTTCGGTGCTATGGTTTTTGGTCAGAATTGCACGCGTAAATATCGCGACTAGTTCGTTTCCGGGAGACGAAATTGTAATCTGCGACCCGCGGTCATTTTCATATTGCTGTTCGGAAGAAGCAACGAGATGTGTTGCTCGTGAAGCCTGGTTCCCATTCCCAAATGAATTCGTTTAACTTTGACATTTATTTAGAAAATGCACTTTGTGGGATAATATGTTTGGAAATGAGAAATTGTAGACTGCGTTTCTCATCTCCGGCTCGTTTGATTCGGGAACGAGCGATTCGCGAGCTGACATTATCTGAAAATGCTGAACTCTACAGTGGAATACGGAGCGTCTGAATTATGCCGTTTTTTTAGGAATTTACGTGAAAGTATATTGTCGGTGTATGCGTTTGAAAGTAATGAATTATATATGGAATTTGCTTCAGCTCCTGCGGAAGAATTTCGTAGAAATGCAAAATTCTACAATTTCGAGTGTCTAAATGGTGCAAATGTTTGTATGAAAAATTTTCCCCCGGAGAAATATTTTTATGGAAAGGGGCTTTAATTTGAAAGAATAATTGAGTGAGAAAGAGGATCTAAAAATGAATGAATAAATTTTCCGGCGAACTTGGCCCTGAATTTAAAATAGTATAAGTATATAATATATATATATGTATATATGCATAATAAAGACATATTTCAATGGTCATGGGTAGACTGCGGATCTTTGTGCATTTCTAGCAAAATTGAGTAGATCAAATTGAAAATTGTAGGAAAATTAAAAAAATATATATATATATAATTTCACGTCTATTAAACTTATTGAGGGAAGAAATAAAATTTTATTTGGTTTCTATTCCGTACACACACACAATCGATACAGACAATTTTTATTTTGGATAAAGATCCGCATTCTAGTCATGAGTAATGGGGTACAGAGGAATCAGATTTACAGAGTCTGGAGAATTTAATTTAGATTATGAATTTAAATATTAACAATCTTTCAAAAAAATTGCCCGTACTGTTAGAAGGTCACGTATGTACATTTAGCTCAGGTTTCGAGCAGGTAGGGTTCCCCAGGTATAAGATCGGACCAGGGGAAGTGACCTTGAACGTGCCAGGGGATCTCGTCGCGACTATAGCTCGTAATTAGTTGCGCAGACAGACTGGCATGCTCTCCTGTCGGAGAATGGTAACACACCGGTCTGTGTTTCTCGCGGGCGCGAGATTTAATGCCGCGCTTGCTCGCACACGTTCCCTTTGTTGCCCGCAGTTTTCCGGGCGCTTTGTGTCGCGGATTTACGAGCCGGAATTTTTATTCCACCAGCCGGCAAAGGGACATCGTAAACTTCCAGCCGGAGTAACGCGGGATTACTTTTTCGCATGCTCCTCGGCTAGTTCGACGATGTCCGAAGACGGAGCCATCCTTGATTGACCTAACGCAAGCTTGACTCCCCCCGCAATTTAGTGGAGCCATTAACTTCCAGCCCGAGTAAAAGCTCCCTCGCGAGTAGTATCATTTTTATCGTTCGCGTTTTGCAATTGTTTAACACTCGGGAATATCGTTGCTCACTGAGGCGATAAAAGCGAAATTAGAGCGACCCAGATACGAATTCGGGGAATTAGTTTGTAATGCAATTGCTGGTCGCGAATTCGTACACAGACAATTTGATTATAAAATTATTGTAAACATTAAAAATTGAAGAGTTTACGCTGGATTGAACTTTGTATTGGCGAAAGTATTGAAATCTCGAAAATAAATATGGAAAAATGTGCGTCACAAGGAGACGTTCGATTTCCCTGAATCCGTGTGAGATAAATAGCAATCTGTATAATAGATTTACGACATTAGGGCCGTCGAATCCACGTCGAATAAAATTTCCAGCAGGTTCAGAGGATCGGTTCTACATCGAGTGGCGGGGAGGAGCCAATCGATGGGGGAAAAAATCGCTTTGCAAAATTGTCTTACCTTTCGGCGTTGGGCTGACTCGTTCTCACGGAACTTTAATAAAGAACGAACGTGAACGCGAAATTTTATCGGCGCTCCTTTCGATATATCGGTCGTTCGAGAATGCAGGTCATGGTTGGGCGAGAGAAGTAAGTTGCTGGATTGGCGGCAATACTTCATAGCATGGTTGGTGAACAGTGGGTGAGATGGAGAAGGCATACTCTATAGGTCAGTGACGCTAACTACGTTGCCGGGGACATAACCGCACGTACGCACGATAAAATGCATGCTGCATTAATATTGGACGTACGAGTGTCGGAGGGTAAGGTCGAAACCGCGATACCATCTCGAAACGATCTTCCTCCGCGAAGAACTTTAAAGTAGATCGATGTCTGCCTATTAGTCTCCGAGAATCTTCTCATTAGCCCACGCCCACGTACCCTTAACCGAGCTTCGAAAACTTGTTGAACAAAGCCCCCCGGTTTTCGCTCGAGAAAAATTTGTTTCATTTTTCAGTCACCCGTTCTCCTACCGGGTAACTGAAATTTTATTATTGAAACGCGTTAGCGCCGCGGGTGATTTATCGCGAGTTATACCTTGATATTCGCGACGAGAAAATTTGGTACGTGGAATTTATGACAGCGGTATCACGTTTCTACCGAAATTGATCTTAATAATATGTGCGAGAAGAAATATAAATGGAAACATTAGAATAAAGTCCAGGAAAAATTGTATAAATTGTGCAACACATGTTTGTGCAATTATTGTGAATGCTTCTCGAAATAGTCTAGCAAAATATAAATTTTAAACCGGAATATTTGTCGATACGATTGTTTAAAAATCACGAGAATTAACGTACAGATCGAATCGATTTTTTTAAAGTCTTCGGGAAGAAACGAGTGGGTGCACCGTTGATTCCGACTTACCATAAATGTTCTCTTTTCGAACTTTTGCAGATGTGCTTAATGTTCGTGAATGGTCATAATGTAACAGAATGATAAAACTAAGACATAAATTATTAAAATCTAAATGAATCGAAAAATTCCTGTCGATTGATTTCTATGCTAGTCTATCGTTTTCTGAATCTATTGAATGTAATACAAACCTTGTTCAGTACTTATGAAAAAATGAGGAATGTAACTTCGAATGAAACAAAAATTAAGATTGAAATCAGGTTAGCTGTAATATAAAGATAAATTGATTAAAATTGATTGAAACAAGATTCGTGGAATCTAACTAAACGAACGGAACTAATTGTCTAATTTTCTTTAACGTAAAACATCTAAGGCGTTTCTATTTCCAATTACTAAACAGACTAGAGAGAACAGAAAGGAATAAATAAATCTAAGGGACTATCTTTAACTCGCTATTCAATTGTTTCATGCTTGGAACATTTAGTATCTTCTTCTCTTCTTATTCCCTTCCTTAACCGTGTAAATTTATACATTTTGTGTACTATAAAAATATAAAGTAAAAAGTGTTTCGCTCGCCGAAAGTGTGAGACCAGGTTTTTCCATTAATAACAAATTCGAATTAAAAAATCGTACAGAAAAGAAATTCGAGATCCTCTCAACTAATAATGAACCCAGTCTCATACTTCTAACGAGTCAGGCAACAAAACTCAAAGTTCCAAAAGATCATTGAGCAGACTGGATGGTCCGGCTCGTGCGTCGGTGGGAACGATGCAATAAAAAAGAAAGGCACAGTATAATACCGTGCGTGGATGTGTTGGCAAGAAGGCAAGTATGCAGATAGTATATATAAATAATACATTCGACACAGGCAATGTTATGGGAATTGAATCTAGTGCCCACCGTCTTGACGTAGCTGACGGTCTCGGCGGTCGCCTCGGTGAGGGCCCTTCGCAGCCTTGATCGTCGCACCTGCGACAGCGTACGTGGACAGAGAACGACGCCCTGCGCACCGGAACCGGACCCAGAACCGGAAACCATGGTCATAGGCGGCGGAGGCGTGGTCGGCATTGTCGTCGACGACGATTTGCACCACCACGGGAACTGGACGTGTTTTTATCACGTTGTTAGTCGTTGTTAGCACAACAGAAAGACTCTTTTTCATAGGCACAACAGTGACGGTGGTGGTAGTGACGGTGGTTTGGTGGTAGTGGTGGTGGCTAGTGGTTTGTGGTTGTTACAGGTGCAGTGGGTCAAACGAGTGACAAAAGACAATACGCTCAACTGTGGATCACATATGAGAAGAGACAGGGTGTACACCCGCCGCACGACCCGCCGAAGCTGGTCGATACCTCGCGAACGCGAACGTGTGGACTGCGTCTAATTCTGAATGGACGAGGAAAGCAGGATCTGCGAGCTGGTGTCTGTCTGTAGAGGGTAGTCTCTGGATTTTTATGCAATTTTTAATAATTTATACCAGCATGAATACCGAATTGAAAAGTCAAATGAATAGAAAATAATTATAAAGTGAACGATATGTTCCCATGTAATACCAGTAGTAAAATGATTTCCATTACCAAATGTAATGTATAGACTGCGGATTTTATGCATTTACGAAAAAAATGAGTGGGCGGAACTTCAAACGGTAAAAAGATTAAAAAAATTTAAGAACATTTATGTGTTATTTTTAGCTTATTAAAATGATGGAAGCAAGAAAGAAATTTGTATATGGCACGCGTGCCTGACGATTGATGAAGACAATTTTTAGTTTGCATGAAGATCCGCAGTCAAGTATAATAATGTAATGTATAAATAAAATAAAAATATAATATATAATATGACTGCTTATAGCCAATCAACGAGTTCTCAAACACAGATGAAATTTCAGTATCCACGAATGGTTCTATAAAACAGCACTCACACGAGACACAGCAACTTCCCCGTTCAAGTTAATAAGTTTTATTATGTCGGCGCTTTAGAAACTGCTGTCGGGCTCTTACTGCTACTTACTTATTAAGAAATTAATTGTTCGAAATAAATGGGGAGAAATGCAGCGCTCGTAAAGGGCGCGCGCGCCTGCACCGAGTCTGTTGAAAATTTTACGATTGCAATGAAACTTTACAACTTGCCCCGTGATCAGTGGAGTCCTTTAATGTGTTATAATGAATGAAGCCCATTGAATGCGACTTTCCCTCGGTGAACTCTCTCGATTGATATAACTATGATCAGAAAAATCGTTTGCTATCGGATGATGGAAGGAAATGGAATTAAGTGCTCGGGGAATTCGAGTGGTTCCGACGGAGTACCATTCAGAGTTAGACACGTGTTCCATTCAGGTGTCAACACTATCGTCTTCCGAAGTATTGACAGTCTGAGCACCGCTTGACGATTCGTGGCGACTTTGAGTTACTCGGCGACTGTTCGTAGCGGGGGATACTATTTTTCTTGATATTCTCCAGAAATTACAGAATCGGATATAGCGCGGACATTATGGAAAATTTCTGAGATGTAGTAGATACTGACAATATTATGCAAAATCTTTCGGACGCATTAAGTACAAGACATCGTTATGCAAAATCTTTCCGACGTAATTGGGCTAAAGTGATCTTCAAAGTACTCTCGAAGGGGAAGCCCTGGAGGAGTACACTGCAATTCCGAAGCGTAGTAACAGAACGAAAGTAAAAGAGAAAAGGAAGTGCAAGTAGCGACAGTACCGAGGAGCGGGAGTGTCCATCCGGAAGAGGACCAGAAGAAGAAAGAAGGTCTAAGTGCTAGCAAACGTTACAGGTCCCAGAGGTCACTCGATCATCGTGCCGTCCGCGTAACGAGCAGTTGACGAGTAAGTCAAGGCCGGCAGTTTCCATCGAATCACCTTGTACGATCATCCGAAACCCCGTGCCGTACGAGCAGATAGACAGACGAACAGGCGGACGGACGGACGAACAGATAGACAGAGACAGCAGCGGTGGAGAATGTTCGTAGAGAGAAAGCAGACGTGGGCGTGTGTGCTAGTCGGACGCGTGATCGTTTCGCTATCGATTCCGCCTCGTCCCTCGTCAATCCTTCTCTAGGCCTGTCTTTCTTTACTCTTCGATCGCACGGGATTGGACAAAGAGATAGAGAGTGATGAGTGAAAGAGAGAGTGAGAGCAGTGTTAGCAACGTTGGCGGTGGTAGTGGTTGGCGGCAGGGGTGGGGCGAGTGTGGGAGAGAGAGAGAGAGAAAGAGAGAGAGAAAGAGAATAGTGAACGAAGGCTCGACAAGCGTGGAACTCAATGATCCTCTATTATCTAAAGCTGACCACTACTAGTTCAGCGCTACCGCTAGACTAAGGACACGCTTCGGAACTAAAGATTTCTCGGGGGTTCACTTTCCGCTATGCAGGGCGGGGCCAACGGGGGGCGGTCGGGGGGTGGCGGTGTGTGCTGGTTGTAGCAGAGGGTGAAGTGGGGGTGGTTCTACAATCGAATGGGCAAGCTCCCCTGCTTCCGGGATGAAGTGAATCCTGGCCGAGCCGCGGGATTAACGATGCAAAAGAACGCTAATGGATGTTAAGAGCGGGACGCCGGGCGATCTGCTACGCGACGACGACGTGTTTAGCTAGGCTTTGAACCGAGGATAAGCTCTTCGTTCCTTCGGCTGGGGTAGATAACTTCGCGGACTACCGGTAGACGATCGCCTGGGGCCTGCGGTTATGCTCGAGCTGCGATAAACTATTGCATTGGTGCGCACCGTGTTTCGAGGGTTTGTCGCTCGCACGACGGTACTCTGTATTTTCTTGTTTCTCTATTGTTTCTTTTTGCTATTCCTTTGCGCTCCAAGTTAGTCTGCCTCCGAATATTTTCGTTTTACTTTTTCGTTTCGTGGTCGGTGGTGCGACCGGAAAGGGGCGGTTCCACATGAATAAGTAAGAATAAAATGAAGTCTTAGATTAAACTGTTCAATCAAGAATTCAGGCAGAGAGTCTGAGTTTCGTCGAGCTAGCATGTTTACTTCGAGACACCGTGCGACGAGTGCGAAACGTAGAAATACATTCTACTGTTTCATAATGTGTTCACGAAGAGGTACTCTCCGGCATGATTGCCAATGACTCTGAAATAGATTGTGAAGCTGTATCGTGTTCCAGCATCATCTAAATCAGGGCAGCGTACAGCTCTTCGTGAATAGTTATTTTATAATGAGTCTGTCTACATTGAAGCAGCGAGCGCAGCAACGTTGAACGATGTTGCAGCGATGCAAGCGTCGAGGACCAAATACCATTAGCTCGTGTAATATGAAATGTGACGAACGATTTGCAATTTGATCGTTCGAATGATGTTCAGACATACAACCTTTTAGCATTGGATCAGAAATCATTCGGACGATCAAATTCAAAATGGATATCTCACCGCTTCGCTCTACCATAGCAAAGCAATATTCTTCAGCAGCCACTCTGATCGACGCTACTATATCGCAGCTCCAGCATGTCTAGCACAAAGTCAGCTCGGGAACGCTTCCTCAAAGAACGGTTTCTCGCGCGAAGATTTCTATCGTTTTGGAAATGTCGTCCCGATAGCGGAAACGGATACGCAGCCTAATCTCGCGGGGGCGGAGGGGCCCAGGCTTGTTAGCCTACCGGCTGAAGTGGATCTGCAGTTAAGCCGATCCGCTTGCCAGCCAGAGATAGCTTAATGATCGCCGCTCATCCTCGCGACCTAGGAACCCCGCCACTATTTACTAGCGGGATTTAGCGGCAGCCAGCTCTCTCCCACCAATTGTTCGATCAGCCGCGGAGGAAACACGCCGCGGATTCGCTTGCTAGCTTGCGGGAAGCCTCCGGAGACGTCGATGGAATACTTGCCGATCTTACCGGCGACGTTTCGCAAACGCCATCGGGTCTAGCGGTAAGTCAGGCTACTCATTATCTGCCTGCAGTGCCATTAGGCTCGGGAGAAGCTGTGGGTGTTCAACGGATAATTCGTTTTTGATTAGAGAACCATCTCGGAAGATCTCTAGCTCCTCTACTGATCAGTAAAATGCGAGAGCGAAAAATTGGTATACTTCGAACGTGTGTTACTAGATTACTGTGGGAGATATTCGAGCGAAATAAAGTGGATATTGTAGGCAGATGTCGGGTCCATTTTGTAGATTTTTTTTTAAATTTTCCATTATGTATTGTGGGCCGGAGAAATTGTTTATCGAGGATGGTGCTTGAACTCAACTCCCCGAGTCAGAACAAAAATATATGCCGTATTGAAAGTTCGAAGTCTTCAAATTAATTCAGGAGACGAGTGATTGAAAGAGTAACGAGACTAACAAGAGCAGTGTGTCTGTCTCTGAACAAAATTTCAGAGCTTGGACGTGGCGACCGGGATTCCTCTGAAAGTAGTGGTACCGCGCCGTTGGTGCGCAGAACTTTTCGCTAGACCCAATAAAAGTTCGAAGACGCAGCGAAAGTTCGGCAAGCGGATCTTGTATGTTGCATTGCTCGGAAGAGAGACAGAGTAGTAACACGGACCAGCGCGAGGTATTCGTCGCTGAAGAAGATCCCTCGGCTAGAGATTGCAAAGACGCTGCCGCCCCCGGGATCTGAGATTTCGATAATGGCACGGCCACTGTATCCGGCGAATTTGCAAAACTGCGGGCTCTCCTTATAGAGCGACCCGGTTCTAACGAGAAATTCATTCAAATACAGACCGTAAGTTTCCACGGATTTCCATTGTTAACTTAACTTTAGAGGCTGGAACGTCTGTAGCCGCGCGGGGGCGTTGGATTGTTTCGCCTGTTACGCCCCGGAGATTGGTTAGGCGACTGTAATTGAATCTTACTGTTCATGTGCCTGTTCGATCGTTATGCATAATCAACTTCGACGCAGTCTCTTGGTTCCCTTGCTCACTTTCCAATTTTATAGCGGGAGCATTTTAATTAATCTTGTGGGTCTTGTAAGACGCAGATTTTTATGCAAAATAAGAATTGTTCGTTCGAAAGTTGTATCGAGAGATTCCTTTATTGTACTCGTGAACGGAAAATGTTGAGATTAGAAAGGGGAAGCAGCCGTTTTAAAAAGAAGATTAATAATAATGAATTTCCAAAATTACCGAAATGCTTCAGTTCAGTCAAAAAGTCAGACGATCGAACTGTCGCAAACTCCCGAGACAAACGATACACTTCCGGGAACAATCCACCAACTATAATCCCGAAAATTTGCCGGATCGACTCCGACCCGAGAACAATCGTCCGAAGATAAAGCATAATCGCCCCGCGTCGTCGTGACAGAGTCTTCAAGATGAAGAATCGGACGGTTCAACGAGAGTTCGTCGAGAGGGTCCCGGTCGACGAATTACTCATAAGATATACAGGGGAGAGAATCGTTTCAGCTTTGAACGATCCAACTTTTTTTCCGCCCACGATTAGAAGTTAGGCGATCGTAGATCGAGGGTGCTGGAATGATAGAGGTTGGCGCAATTAGTTAACCTTTTTGCCTATAATCCTGTGTAATCTACAAGGGTCATCAGAGTAATGTCAGAGGATGACCTATTCCGAGATAATTTCTTCTTCCTGACTGAGGGCTGGACCACCTTAACGAAACTGTGATGACTTCGAAAGGTCAATCTGAGGATGCACGAAATAGTGAAGAATTTTTCCATTGTCGTTCCGACAAATGTCTATGAAATCGAGACAGTCCCCCAGCAAGCAGATAATTTCCAGAACGAAAACTGCTTCCCCGGGAACAGCCCAGGACGTCGAGCACACATGGCCACGATTCGTAGAAAACTTTTCGTCCGAGACAGTGAGACGTGCCTGAGCGTACTATGTGTCTATCCGAACCGGGTCGGGCGAAGAGGCCTGCCTCTAAATATTTTATACAGAAAGCCGTCTGTTCCCGAAAGTGCGATGCACCGCGAGAAGATCGGAAGTTTCGTAGCCCGGCGATGACGACCGTTGCCAATGATTTCCGCGGCGGAATTGCCTGGGGAACTTTCAGTACCTGCCACTGAGACGTGTCACTTTTGAGCTGCGAATTAGTCCTCTCCTCCAAATCCTCGCGGACCGGAACAGAAAATATTTATTGCAACCCGGGTCGTTTACTTTTGCATAGAGCTTACTATCTGCTTCAATTTTTCGAAGTAATCAATTTTGATCTATTTTCAGGCTTTTTGACATAAGCTCCCAAGCTCCAAGTTTTTTGATGGTCTATCACTTACCATCGCTAACCAAAATAAAATTGAAGCAGATAGGTTTGTAGAACAAGGAAAAGACTTGCCAATGCATATATATACTTTACCTAACAGAACACAAAATTGCGACGAAATAAAATACAAAAGAATGAAACAGAAGTTTCTGAATGAGGACTCCTAGAAGCCTTTCGTAATTCTACTTCGGTGTCTCCTGATGCTTTGAATCATTGAGATTCCCAGTCTTGTGTTTCTCCCGTCAGACCCAGTGAGGCTCACAATATAATTGCAGTATGAAACAAGACAGTATATCTCATTGCTGCACGGCGACCACCGGGATAATGGAGTCCAATAATCTAAGCAGCGTTTGCAGAAGCAATTAAACGCCGGGAAACGTTCTTCGTGGCGACCGGGACACCAACAATTCTATCAGTCGCAGGTGACGTGCCGTTTACAGAACTGATTTATAAATTAATTTGCCGACAAAAAATATGCTTAAACAACCCAAACAACCTCTGCAATAAATACATCAACTGTAATTCCTAATAAATTCACATGAAACTTGAACATTAAGCCAACACGGTTAATATCAACAACTGTTCAACACTAAGACGACAAACAGGTTCAACATGTTCTATCGTACACGGCATCAATCAAAAAATCATGACACAAATCTGGAAACAATTGAACAGGACAAAAATTCCGAGCAAAGTGCACAAATTCATGTTGCGATCGAATAAAATCCGAAAAGGTCGCATCCAACGAGCATACTCTAATCCACGCGAAACAACGGACGGATCAGTCATTAAAGTGGCATGATGGCGGAACACGATATCGACGCAACTCGAACTCGTTCGGCGAAACAGTGGATAATTCCAGGAACGAAGAATTTGTTCTCGCGCATCGTTACCGAACGAATGAAAGCCGAGGCGACAGAGCGATAAACTTTCGACCGGTTCCTTCGGGCATTAAACGCGTTGCATTAAACACGACTCTTGCGCGTGTCTGTCGAAACGGCAACAGGCTAGTGTAGAGAAAATATGGAAGCAGGACAATGGATACGGCAAACGGAATTTTCATCCGATTCTTTTTAATGAAAAGAGGCCAGCGATAGAAAGGGAAATTGGTATTGACCTTCGCTGATCGAGGGACTCTTTGATCAGCTTTTAATTCTCCGCTCGCAAACGGGAAACGGATCCATTGATGATATTGTTAATAGGAACTCGGCCGGAGAATCGATAACAGACGGTGCAGCTTGGGATTTTAAACTGTTTCGATTGCATTGGGGCTTGTATTTCGAATATGATCGATTCGTCTAGTCCAGTGGTTATTTCAATTAATAGATATTACATTTGAATATTTAATAATTATATGTGACAGGGGTATGAGCTTAGTTATAAATTAATACTTTTTTGTAGAAGTTGCCTAATTCTATTAGGACGATCCGCTTCTGGAGGACAGAAAGCTGCGGGCTGGGAATCAAACCTGTCAAAGCTGACGGCTGAAATGACTCATGATTATTCCATACACGAGACGCGCGCCTGAATAACCCAATTCATGATGTTGCTACCAATTAACCGAATGGTTAGCCAGCATTGTCTTCATGTGTCTAATTAGGGCTTCAATAACCCTAAATTAGTTTGAATTACTACAGCTTGAACGGTGTCTGACCAGTAACTGGTTTATACTACTGATACTATTTAGCTGATATACTCATTTAATAACTAATACAAATTATTATTCAATTTCGATTGTACATTATTCTTGTTCCACATGATATTACCATTCTCTTTCCTTGAAAGTAACATTCAGTTGGTACAGTTTACATGATTTATGGAACATTTATTCATATCGTAACCCCTAATGAAATATATTGAAAGTTAGTCTCCTGCGCATTTCAAGGATTCAACCTCTCTCGGTCGCTTGGGATACCCTGAAGACCATCGTCGTACTTTATAATCAATTAGATCAGTAAAATATGTCGACAAGATTACCCTAAAACTCCTCGGGAACGTGTTCCGTGTACAGGACGTTCCACAATAAATGGTCCAAGTTAGATAAACGAAGTTTTATATTCATACACAACCTACATAATTCCTTCCTTTAATGTTTCGGACATACTTTATGCTTTAAGTTGTCATAACAATTCCCCATAATTTTTTTCATGCGGAAGAAATTACTAAAAGGACTGCTGTGATTATCTAAGATTAAAAAGGTACAAATTGAGACATAGTTTTTCGCAAACCACCGGTTTTAAAACACATTGCAACGCGTGCAATCAGTGGACGGACACGGCCGCAATGTCTTCGGCGAAGCCACGCTGGCATAATAGCTAGAACGCCTAATCCAGGGATTAAGTCGCGCGACTCAGACACCGCAATTGATTGAATCCGTCATGGCGTCGGGTTCTACGCGAGCTGGTGCTTCAACAGACCCGAAAATTGATGACAACCGCCTTTGGATGGCTAGCCCACGCACTATAATTGCTTTGCTGCAATATGAAACGTCGGCGACAACCTCGTAGCTCATTTATTCTTATTAAATGTTCGCTTCTCTGTGGTGTAAAAATGTAGGTATGTTAAGGCTGTCGTACTGTGTTTACCTTTTCGTTCATCACCCACTGGAGCTGTTAGTGTTCAGTGTATCCGGAAAGCACGCAAAATGAAGTAATCAAGATTAGAATAGTATTCTTCGATTAAAAAATTTCAACATCGAATTGGAACAACTATTGGAAACAGCGATTCAATTTGTATATACATGGAGTGGAGGAGTATTCTTCTAAAAAACACCGAAATTGAGAGATTTAAAATACTGTGCAGTTTGGTAACAAAGATAAATGTTGGATATACAATTTTTTTTTGTCGAATGTAAGTAAGTATTTGTATTTGTTGTATGGGGTGGAACGTGTATTTTCCAAAGGTAGGGTTGTGTTATTCAAGTAAAAGTGTGAGAATTTTTAAAGAACATCCAGTACGTAGGAACTATATTACAATGGTAAACAGGTTGTATAAAATTGTATTTTATCTGTCGCCATTTTTATTGGTCTTGTGTTGCCTTCTTGCGAGTGTCCAGAATTGAAATAGCATACAATTTACTAGTAGTTTTGTTTCAAGAAGAAATTCTGTCAATTTGATTTCGCGTCACGTTCCCGCCTGTGTTCCGAATTGAAAGATCGGCGTCTTCACACTAAAGTATAATTTGTCGAATAACAATATAGAATTCAGTGACAGTTTTATCGTCACGTATGATAAAAATTCGCGACGCTGGCGGCATATGAATCGTTCCGAAGTAAGCCCGATAGATTTTCCGCGAGAGACGAAAGGAATTCCCCGGTGCTGGTCGTGCTTAAGATCGTGTGCACGCGATAAAAACGTAAAAACCTTGTGTCCTTGCCTTTAAGGTCCCGTCTCTCATCCGACTTATTTCCCAGGATGCGCTCGCACGGACGGGAAACAAGTATACCGTTTCAGATTTATAACGAACCGCATTATTATAGCTACGCGACACGAACCTGACTTCGGGGTCCTGCTGGCTTATGCATCAACAGCCCTCTAGCGACTTCATGCACCTTTACAATTAAACTTTCTTATTTATAGGCGGTATTAACGAAGTATCATTTTGCCTTTCTATACCGGAAAGATATTTTCGTCTGCCAAGAAAAGCATCGTTCTACAATTCCTCCCAGCCGTTTCTTCGGATTATGGTCTCGGGGCACGAGAACTGCAAGATCAGGTAATTTATAACTGTGTGCTGTTAATGATCTTCTACTCTCACCGGGGTGCCGTATTTTTTAATTATAAAGAGAGGAATTCTCTCGACTAAATTCAAACTCGCGTTTAAAACTTGGCGTTCAATTTCAGTTAAAATGAAATTGGAACATTTTATTGTCCAAATAATAAGAAACTAATATCCTGCATACAATAATAATCAAATAGGCAGGGATTTTGATAGAGCGGCTTAGTACGAACGACTCTGCATCTCAAATTTCTACGTAAGCAGCGAAATTCGATTTTTACCCGACAAGTAGTATGTGTCGTTTATAGCTCGGACAACCCCAAAAATTTAACTGCCTCTCGTAAAACTAAGACATAAAAATACCCCTAATAAAAGCTGTCTAGCGGTGAAACATGGAAAATTTCATTCTTATCTGCGAAATAGTGCGAGTCGGTCATAATCCGGACAAGCCCTGAAAAATTTAAATCAAGCCCGTAAAACTAAAACATGAAAACAGTAAATAATAAAATAGCCGGAGTGATGAAATCTCGAAAATTTTATTTTTATCGGGAGCCGCGAGTCGACGTCATAAGGCAGACAACTCCCGAAAATTTCCTGTCGACTCGCGAAGCAGGGGGTATAAAAATTCTAACGAACGGAAGACACCAACCCGTAAAATTTCCGTTTCGACGGAGCTGATATTCAAACACGGCTAACCTGAGGATTAATAATTTCCGGGAGCATGTAGGCGTCCCGTGGACCCCGCGCGATTCTCCGTGCAGTTTTATTCGCTCGTAACGCCGGCGAAGGCCATTTTTCGTCGCGGGAAACCCGGAGTATAACCTCGGCGCCGTTAATTCGAACGCAAAACAAAATGGCCGTCGGTTCGAAGGGAAGGGGATGGGGAAAACAGTCCATCGCGTCGGAGAAAGGGGCCCAATTACCCCTCGTGTCACGGTTGCACATCGCGAGCCTTGATTCCATGCACGACAACCAGGAGCATGCTTATAATCCGTTGGCTTCCGGCCAAAATCACGTACAAAGCACGCCCCCCGCCTCCTTTCCGCTCGAGGTATCCATACGATACGAGGCGTTTCGACACGCCAAGGAGAGATAATTAAACTAACAATGTCGTGTGCCCCTCCCCTCACCAGCCCCTCAACCAACCCCCTACAAACCCGTCACGCTCCTTCTTTCGCGAACACTCCCACGCTTTTTTTCGCTTCCAGTTTAATGACGACGTTCATATTCGTTACGGCCTTGTCAGAACTTCAGAATAAGGACATTGATGCTTCTGCCAGGCTCTGTATGGACGCAAATTGTTATCCTTCGTGGTTCCAGAAAATGGAAATTTGTGCTGACTTCTGTCGTTGACATGTACAAAAAATTGTCAATACATTTTACCACAAGCACAACAACTCTCGATAAGCGTCAGCTACTTGCCGGTATCTATCGGCACGGCTACTAATTCGAACACGCTGTACAACATCGTAGTAAATAAACAAAACGACCGGGAGCGCAATCCAGACACAATTAACTGCCCATATCGTTCTACGAACTGCGAATCGAGCACTACGTGTTGCCAGGTGATTAATCACGCGTGCAGTTTCTCTACACGAACACGTGGGGAGCCTCCGCGATCAACGGGGGTGCGTTTCCATGTGATGTTATCCAGCGGATCAGAAGCGAGCTCTGCGGTTTTCGTTTTGCGCACGAGGGGTGCCATCTACGACGAGAAACGGTACCGGTGCTTTTTATCAGCCGACTAGGATAAGCTTCTTATCGCAGGTCGGCTTTTTCATCCCCTTACGACGGTTCCTGTCGGTACATTGGCTTTTCTAGCTCGGGGGTGACTTTATCCTGGTAGCTCGACCCTTGGGTAGGTGGCGGCACTCGCGGTTCACTCGGTAACGTCGCACGGTTCCAGAACTACCCTCAATCAAGCGAATGTTTCCCTCGTGACAAAAAATTCGCACGATCTTCCTAAATCGTATAGCTTCCGCTTTGGTTACGAAGAAGCCTGACAGAATTTTGAAGAATTGATCGTGTTCGATAGAAGAAGAAATTTCAGATGAATTAGAGATTGAAGCGTCTCTCTTTTTGTACAAGCCTTAATAAATTGAAAATATTTATATTAAATCGTGCTGTTTTATGGACATAGAAGAAATGTCTCCTCGGGGTCACGACAACTTCGATTTGCATTTTGCGAATATAATAACGCCCGACTCTCGTCGCGCGATTCTGTTTACGATTCTGAAATAACTCCGAAGTCAAAGGAAAGCAGAGAGCCCGAGGAATTCCGGGACTTTGCCAGGTGAATGGAAATCATAGTCTTGAGGGGTAGGGTGGGTAAGCCTTGAAATATTTCCCAGTAGAAGAGCGTCGTCGTTCGACAGAATTGGCTTTCATCAGGAATAGCCGCTGCTCCGCTGGCATTCAGTTATTTAATTGAATACCAAGAGACCATCATCAATGGGGCTCAATTATGGGAGGAAAGAGTTGAACGCGATCGGGGTCGAGTGGCGTCAACGGAACGCCACGGCAACAGTGAAATCGTAGACAACACGAATCTGGAAGAAGGAGACAAAGCTGTCGAGGCACCGCCGTTATTGACACTGTACGAGGAGCTCGTTCTCGATATAGGCCAGCTTGATCACAATGAACGTTAAACATTGTCCGACGGTAAACGTCTTACCTACTAATGGCTACACAATTTCGCGGCTGGTCACGTAATACCACGTTCTTTTATGTCTTCGATCTTAATTAATGTTTACCGCGGGCGGTGCGCCGGCGTCTTTCGGAATTTCGAAATCTTCGGAGTATGAAATTCCGGGTTTCTGGAAACCTGCTTCCACGTTGCGTCTAAATTACATTCTGGCCCAGATGCGTGAAATTAAAAATCGGCATGGCAACTCCGGCCAGCAAACCTAGCAACTGGAGGCGCGCTCGAAAAACGAGATCCCAGCCCGAACAAATTGCGTCTCTCGTGTCTGGCTGGCGTAGCAGTCACCATGCATTCAGCGATCCTCCCGGGCCCGTTGATGCTGTCTCAAGAGAGGTTGCTCAGTTCCGCGTAACGAGCGTGGGACGCAAGAGAGTAAAGAAAGGGAAGACAAGAAAGACCGCGCGCGGGTAAGCTCGGGCGGGCAGTCGCGCGTGCGAAAACCGGGGAATTGAGACTCCCCAGGGATGGTTGTTAACAGGGTTACAACCAGGGTAGTCCAAACACGGAGGGAGACACGGTTGCGAGCTGGTGCGCGGCCCGGGCCAACAAAAGTGCAACGGCGAGCGCGCGAACGCGAAAAGAGACGAGAGAAGAAGATGAAGAAGACGTCGAACAACGTTGCAAATACAAGTAACAATGGCATTACGGGGACAAAGATACAACGTTGTTACGGAAACGTTTCTCGGTCTCCTCCTCGCGTTCGTTCAAGTCACGTGCGCCGGATCGACGCGATCGCGCGAGAAGATCTACTGGATGCTGATCATCCCGATTCCGCTCGCGTTCCTGATCCCTCTTCTATGGAATTATTTATTTACCGATACGTGATGTAATTCGCTACGAGACCCTGGACGGGTCTCCGTCCACGGAGACTATGGCAATGTGATTCTGCAGGTGGAGGAGCCCGTTAGTACGTCACGTGCTGTTACTTGATTTTAGATGGAATTAGGAGACTCCAATTATTTGTTGTTTCAGTGTTTTATACAAGGAACGAGAATCTGTCCGCTTGTTAAGAAATGTATGTGCACACAAAATTAGCATATTAATGAACTTCAACTTTTCCAGAGCCAACTTAAGAGAAAAACGAACTTTTTGGCCAGCGCGGTGCATTATACAGATTGTTTGGATTTCTGTTTTCTCGTGATCGAAAATTCTGCACGCAGTCGTTGAATAGTAGCACGTGTACGCGCGGAGGATGGTATTCACATTGCGTGGAGAACATTTGCGGTTTCGAAACTTTTCGACATTGTTACCAATCGGAAATTAGTTTTGTTCTACAGAAACTTCCCCTGTCAGAGAATTTATTGATTGAGCTAATAATACACCGAATGGATCGATCCGAATTTTCTACATGCCTCAAATCCCGTAGAATAATTTACTGTAACCTGTTCAGCCATTGTTCCAAGAATCATTAAACGTAGAGACGTATCATTTCGTGTTCTTTCGGAGGGTAGAATTAACCCTTTCATGTAGCACAGTAGAAGGAAATTAGTGTCTCCAATCGCTCTCACGGAAAATAGCTCCTAACGGTTTACACGATGCACCATTGTCTCGGTTCCCTTCGTCCTCTGTTTACTATACCACTCGTTCTCGCTGACAATAAGACTGGAACGAGGTCCGAGTGCTAGTTAGGCTGCTGTTATGGCGGAGATGACGACGCGATTCTAAAGAGGACGACAAACGCGACTATAAAGATGGGACACTGTACTCTGCTTGTAATCCACCGGAGTTACAAAATGCTTCACTAAAATTACTTTAACTGCTCGTTCATAGTCTGGATTATGCCGCCTATATTTTATACTGCTATCTTTAGTATGCTTGTTTCAAATGTACTTCACGATACAAGTACACACAATGATACACATTGACTCAACTCGAAATTCAATTTCTGTAAATTTAGATACGTCCGATTTATAGCAGCATTTACTACTGAAAATTCTACTTGAATTGACTGAAGCAATGAAGTCTCAATTTAGAAGGTAAAACTACACTATTTCGATCGAGTGACTTCTAAGTCGAATCAGCACACCGTGCAGAGTTGAAGAACCTCCAGACCCTAGAGAACGAATGAAAAAGTAAACGAAAATTGCGCAGTGCTGCGCCTAACCATCCCAGCGTCTCAAAGATCCCCGTCCCAAAATATTGCGCGCGAAAACAGCGGCAAAGCTTCGTCCGAACTCAAAATCGGAACCAGAGCAGCTCTGAGACCGGGAAGCCTGAACCAGCAAGCTTCTCCGCAGCGAAAGGGACAAAAGAAAAACTGAAATTAACAGCGTTTATTAGGAACTTGAAAGTCGCCCTACATTCTGTCTCGACAAAGGTCCCCGGGCGACCAAGGGACGGCATTCACGAGGCAAGAAGAAGAAGAAGGGTAGCAGCTAGGTTTGGTGGTAGCATCCAGTTCCTCGTCGCGCGTCGCGATGAAAGCGTGATGGTACACACACATACATATAAACACACACATATAGAGAGACGCAAAGAAAAGGCGAGTGGCATCGAACAGTGAAGGGGTTGTTGATGGTGTGAACGGTTTTGATGGTGGTAGTGAGGGTGAGACTGAAGGTGGTGGTGGATGTATGCGTGAGGGGTTGGTGCACACAGGGTTGGTTTCGGGTGCATGGCAAACTCATTGTTTGATCGGTAACTGGGCCGAGGCTTACCTGTCGGAATTGTCGAATGCCGCCATTGATCCGCAACGAATCTGCAGCGATGCCAGCGATTCCGTCGCCGGGTTCTCGCAGCTGCCGCAACGAGGCGGCGCTTGGAGCTGTACCAGCGTGCAGCGGGCAACAACATCCGGAACAACAGCACGCCGACGCTTCCGGTTGCGAGCTCTGACGTATTATACGCGCGTTCGGCGACGTTGTTACCAGCACTGGCGGAGGAGGCACCTGGCACGGGCAGCAGTGGTGCCCGCTCTTCACGCTCTCTCTGGAACAGGAAAATGGTCGTTATATGCTTTGTTTAAGTCAATGTCGAGCGAAATATTTTGAAGAATTGCTGAGTAAATCGATAAATCGGTCTCGAGCATCATTGATTGCCACGGGTATCCAAAATGGTATTTACGCGTAATGAATTACGCAATTCATACCATTCAATTAATTCAATAACTAAGTATTTTAATCTGATGTGTAACTGAAATACAATATAATTGAATACACAATATGATTGAAATACAATATAGTTAAAATACAGCTCTCCAAACAATAGCCCAGAACTGTGAAGAAGTGCGATATATTTTTATGTTTCTCTTTCATATACTTGTGTGCTGTCCGTGCGGCGTAGTTTCTATTCCTCGTCCGCGTTCATCATACGTAACGCTATTTCATGTTTATGTTTGAAATTCAAAAACTGTGTAACGCAGAAGTTGTTCCTGTCATTTATAAATAATAAATTCCTTCTGTTTGAAACCTTCACATGGATTTTTCAACCTCTTCTTACCTATTACTTTATTATTCTTTAATTTTCAATTTTAATTTAATTACATCGCAATTCCTAATTAATGTAATTCAATTACAATGTATTTTATAATTGTACTCCAATTGCAATTACGAATTGCATTGTAATTTAATCGAATGAAGATCTGAATTATAAATTACAATATAACTGAATTACAATGTAATTCAATTACTTTGTAATCATAATTCCTGGAGTAATTCACACACAATTGTAGTTCTACACAACTCTGGTGTAAGACAGTGAACATACGTATTGGTTTCGAAAATTTTACAAATCCTTATGGGAGAGTCTTGTACTTATCAATAAAGAAAACGTGTTCTCCGCAGTTTGACTCTGTATTCTGCAATGCTTCGCATCCACCAAGCTTCTGCCCATGCATCAAGAAACTGCACACTTCGCACGGGTCATACAAATAACATCATCATCCTTTAACGATCTTTTACGACCCATTTCACCGCACCACCGCGTTTCTACGTCTTCGTCGGGCGTGAGTTTACGACGGAACAAACACCGCCGTAATATTGGCATAATCAAGGGAATTATACCGTCAAATTCCCCCGACGTCGAACTTCTCCCCGAAGTGGCCGGGACGAAGTTTCCCTTAAATCCCCGGACAGCAATTTTGATAGCACTCGATCGACCGGGACCAAGTGTGCAGAATCTCCGTGTGACGGCCCGTGACAGGTGGCCCTGTCAAATGTAAATTCCGGCTATCTTGGTCGAAAGCGTTTCCCCCGTATCATCAACTCAACAAACAACGTTTTAGAAAATACTGATCAACGAGGCCAATGTCTACACAGAACGAAGAGACAGAGAGGTTAAAATAGGCGTCCCTTAATTACGTTATTACATTATCACGTATCGATCGCCGCTCACGCATCGCGCGTACCGGCTAATGAAATTTCGCCTAATGAACACGAGACGCTATTGTCAACTTCGACACTGGCAGTTAATTATCTTATACAACTGGTAAACACGCCGTGTATCAATAGAACTATCGCGGACAATACAGCCGCGGCATAGAAGCTGCATCTGAACGCGCGGAATTGCCAACATGTGACCCTACCGTTGATGGAACACCATCGTGATCGGGGTTCGGCATAATAACTGGGACACCGTGTACGTCCAGAAGAATTTGAATATGCAAATCGCGATACAGGTAAACGTCTGCCGGGCGGCTATTAGGCGGACACGTTCACGAATTAATCGGATCATTGTTCCTAGACGGAATTACACGAATTCGCTGTACACGGAATCTCCGTGCACCGGGTGTCCCTTCTGGAAAACATTTCACTATAGCTGTGATACGAAACAGACTGAAAACACGCCAAGCAAAATTTATCAGAAAATGTTTGAATATTCTGAGGAAGAGTGCTGTGCTCATTGAAATACATTGTAATTGAATTACGTAATTGAATTACATTGTAATTGCATTACATAATTCGAACCTTTCACTTCATTTAATTGCTAATTACGCGGATCATGGGTGTAATCCAGTTACAATGTAATTGAAATACAACATAATGCAAATGCTATGTATACATTATTCGCTGAATGTGAAAAATATCTTTCATGTTTTTTCCGTTTTCGCATTCACAGACAACTCAATATTATATTTATGTTTATGACGATGTTTTCTTATGCGACGATGACTACCATTTACAATATATTTCTTTTCTGAGACGCACGGAATAAACAAGTTTATCATTGCTACTAATCTTTTTCTTTTTCCACCTCTTATCTTTCTTATGTATAATTCATAATTACACGGTAATTGTGTTTCAAGTTTCAATTGTAAAATCGAATTACATTGTTATTTAATCGAACAAGAGACCGGAATTACAAATTACATCGTGGTTTAATTGAATGAGAGACCAGAATTACAAATTACATTGTAATTTAATTGAATGAAGCGACTGAATTCCGAATTACGAAATAATTAAATACAATGTAAGTGAATTACTTTGTAATTATAATTCGTGAAGTAATTCAATTGTAATTCAACACAACTCTGTTCTGGGGGGGGGGGGTTATTGTTTACTAAGTGATTATTTTTGGAGTGCATTTGCATATCTGCACATGGCGACTGCACCCCCTCAGCTTCAACCCTCATTAAACGTTTCTAAATAATTATAGAAAAACCTCTGTTTCGCAGACCGTGAAGGAAATAATTTCTGATTGTTTTTAAAAAGAGGAAAGATCTGAATTTCGTTCCAGGATTGATGCAAACCCTGATCACGGTTCGCCAACGTGGTAGTGAGCTTTCTATCAGGCTGTCGAGTAATACAGTGACGCTGTTATGTGTATCGTCGGCGGTTCACCCTTCACCTGTTCACGTTCCGGATCAATAACCACAAGCCAGATATTTTAATCCTGGAATTAATCCTCTATTGGTCAGCTGAACAATTAAAATCTCTGGCTGGTGATTATTGATCCGAAACATGAACTTGGTACGCTTTCATGGTGAACCACTGGAGGATATACGCTACCGATGAAGTGGAGCTGCAATGTTAGCGAGACCTTAGGATAATATTTCCAAAAGGACGAAGCCGGCGCCCCGGGAACCTCAACAACGAACATTATACGATACTAACCTCCAATCTCTAAACCAGTTCGGTTCTATACACTGCGTTTCGCGGTGCACACAATACGAGTACAATTCTGTACACGAATGATGGTCCATGACAAACCCATGAAAAATTGATTAAATTGTGGCCATAAAAAATGCGATTCTGTATATGTTCATTTTTTTAGATATGAATCGTCTGTGTGATGTATAGTCAACTTAAAGTTTTCCCAGTGAATTTTATCCTTCGATTTATAATTTATATATTGATGTATTGGATTTTTATATATTGTGGATTGTGTAATAAATTCCCGCGTTTATTGTATTTTATTTTTTCCCCGCAATTTTGTGTTTTGCTAGAAAAAGTGTACAGGGTGTCTCAGCTGAAGGAGGCCACCTAAATATGTCCTTTATTTTTAATGAAACGAAAAAAATGGTATCGAAGGAGGAATATCATAGAAGAACAATTTTTTTTTGCGGTTATTTTTTTATAGTTTTTTCAAGGTTATCGTTATTCTTTGTCGGGAAATTGCGGGAAAATTGCGGGAAAAAATAAAATACAAGAAACGCGGGAATTTATTACACAACCCAATAAAATTGTATGATCCTGAAGAATCACTTTCAGAGCCATACGCATATTGAAGTCCACTTGTTGCCAACGAGGCTAAATTAACTCGTGGAATAAATTTTGCTCAGAGTTCCCGTGGCAAATAATATCGCAGAAAGTTCGTCGGTTTTGGCACGGGTCACCCCGTGTACGTCCAGCTCGTCTAAATACTTGGCCTTTGCACAGGTTAATTTGCAAGGTGCACCACGCACAGCAAATATTGTCTTACAAATAAGGCGGCCAACTGCCGCAAACGTGGAAAGTGCGGGGGTTTTGTAGGAGACCAAGCGAGAATATGGTAATTAGAAATGTCTGTTTGCATTTGATTATGAACGTCTGCAGTATTTCAGCGCGCTTCTGTTGGGCGAGAAAGTTCCACGGGATGCAATTCTTCGGTAATCCCTTATTTATCGTTCACACGTCGTACGTCAGACTCCTGGGAAACTTGTGCGTGCCAAACTAGAATGTGAGACACGTGCTCTAAATATTTCTTCTTGGGAATGCTTTTGCATACAGGTTCACAATTTAGGTGTGCTCGCGGTAGGACGTATCTACTTGACGCGGGTCGGGAATGGTGCTCTTGTTTATTAGATGCTTCTATTCAAATTATTTGAAATATTTTTTGGTAGAAGTGAAGATTTCTGCTGAGGCTTTATCGATCGTCTCGTTTCGCACAGTGGCAAGCAGTCGGAGTTGCCATAAACTTATCGATGACAGAGAGGAACGTATCCAGCAGATGCTCCGGTATCGTAATCGTAATTTATACGGTCCTTAATTAGAATCGTGAATCACGGCGGCTCCATTCGAGGCACAGCAGCATGCGCGTCGGGTGTATGAAACGGGAATTGCAAAACAGTCGGCCCGCGTTACTGCTAAACGGGATCGCAGCACCGGAACGCAATGCCTCGACTTCAATTGCATTATTATCGCTCAAGAAGACAGCCACGGAGCGGAACAGCTGCGATTCTATGCGAGTCTATGCGTAACGATCAAACCTATTGTCGACCGTGCCTCAAAATCGCGGTATCTCTTTGCATCGGGAACAGACAGCACTCAACCAACGACGAAGGACAAAGAGATCCTGTCAGCGCTAGAACCGAGCACGTTCTACCGAGAAAATCGAATTAACCGCCTCCGGACGAAGCTAACCTTAGGTCACTTCCCATCAGCAGCCTCGATTTTCATTTCACTCGCCTTCTACCCGACTCCTCTGCGGCCGGGGATTCGCACGCGGATTCCCACAAGCCGTAAACCCAATGTCTTTACGACAGAAATTGAGCTCGCTTGTTCCAAAAAGCGTTTATATCACGTGAAACCCGGCAATAGGAGAATTTGTGGACTGTTGGGGAAAATGTCACCGAGTTTACTCTTTCAGGAGATTTTGACAGTGGAGCCAAAAAGCACTTTAGCACTAAATTTCCTATTTCTCGAAAAATCGTCGATGTTCGGACTGTAATAATTTCGTTAAAAAACAGTACAATATTGCTGCGAAACGTCAAGCGACAGAGTTTATCCTTTCAGGAGATTTTTAGTGTCCTCAGTTTTTCACCTGCTGTATTATACGTAAATATTCGAGAGAAAAATGAAGCGTGGCTTGCGAAAGTAGAGGCTTCGTGCTTTAAAATGAGACCAAATTTGTTACTGTACTATTTTCATAAACGAAATTATCATATAGTTGAAATATTGAAAAATTTATGGGAATTGGAAATATAGTGTTTCCATGCTTATCCACCGCACTGAAGTAAATGTTGAACATCTCGCTTCCTTTTCGCAGAGCACTCACCATTCTCGGTAATTTCGCATTTGCGGCAGGAAATGTAAATTCGCAGGGGCGTAACGAGGCTCAAGCAAAGCCCGAGTCGGCCCCGGTTGAAATATTTCGAGAAGTGGCAGCTACTTCCTGTTATCCAATTTTTTCCCTCCGGCCGTAAGACAGACTCAAGGAAGAATATCACAGTGAATTTCGCGGGATCCACGAAAATCCAGCTTTATCCTGCGTCGGACTAACGTCATTCCACAGGTTTCACAGCCTCTTCCGTATATTATACAGCGGGCCATATGTTATTTCAGTGGCAACACCGAGTCCAGCTATGCCCTCGTTCGAACTTTGTCTCTTCGTCAATGCTGCGCCCTTGAACCTTATGACGATGTTTAACAATCTTATCAAAATGATATTTTCATGGGAATTTCTTGATGTTACGTTCAAATATTCATCGCTGCTCGAAATATATGGTCCAGGTCCTTTCTACTCTTGACAGAACAATTTTAGTCGCTTTAACTGTTGTTTGCTCGGGGAAGATGAAATATTCATCTTACAGCTCTGGAGCATGTGCAGTCGTAATTTAATCGCATTACGTTCACCGACCGAGTATTTTTGTACAGTATTATTGTGTTATTGTATTTAAGCTGATTGCAAGAGCTAATTGGGTATTCGTTTGCAGTTTTAACTCTGGACACTTGAAACTAATTTGACTTCAGAATTCGCACGCTTCATCTGAAATATTTTTGTTACGTGTGAGATTTTTCATTTTGTCCATACTAAATCCAGTATATTTATTTTTAAATAATAAAGAAGTGTATTTCTTTGTAAATAATAAATGATAAAAAGTACTTGTAAATAATAAAAAAATACTAAAAAAGTGGAAAAGATCGTCACGTTGTTTGTATATGCACATTGAGAAAGAAACTTTTGGCACAATACCCAATATTTGTCACCTTCCGCATCTGCTCCAAAAATGAAATCGAATGAACCTGAAGGAGCCCCTTAACCGAAGCAGTTTGGAAAAATCCTGTTCCAGAGAACCTCTCGATCCACATAAACTCGGAAGAATCAAGATCCCTCTGTAAATTCGCCGAACATCTCGCAGAGAACCTTTCCTCTGGCACAAGTCTGACCGAATCCGCATATTTTCGGGAACGGGTCGATTGTTGCAGGCCGATATTTCACGGCGGAAATGGGATAATCTACTGTCCCGTGCACGAATGCATACGACAGATCGTCTCGGTCTGAACAACGGACACCATCGTGGAAACATCGAGCGACTCCTGTCCCAGGAAATCCCATGGAGCACCCGTGTCCTTTACAGCATCAAGATCCTCTTCGTCGAGTTTTCGATCTCCGACTGTGGACGTCTCGAAAGCGGAAATTCGCAGGCGAAATTCGCAGATAGGAAAACCGCGTTTCGCTCGATCCGAGATCGTCCGTGCAGAATACCTGAGAAAGAACCAGAGATTTCTAGGTCCAGGGGAAATGGCCAATTGTATCCAGCCCGCGACCATCTTCCGCCGAGAAACGCGAAATTTTCAATGCCCATTTCTTTGAATTTAGCCCGTTCACTCGGACCGAATGGTTTTCTGCGGATGAGATCATCGTGGACGTCTTCTACGGATTCCTCGGGAAATTTGATGCAATACTTCTTTTGATCCCTACGGAGAGCTCAGTGAATTCTTCGCAACAGTTGCGGGAGCTGAATTATATTTTTTTACTGCATGTTTATGTTTTTGGAAACTCTGCAGATTTTAAAGATAGGGAAATACTTAAAGAACATATTTAAAGAGTACATTTAAAGAATATTTTCCATTTTTATTTATTTCCGTGAGAACGATCGTGAAGTACTCTTTCTACGGATTTGCAGTTTTCTGCTTGTTAGGGAAGCAGTTGCAATGAAATTCGAAGCTGTACCGGATGGAAGCACGGTATCTATCGACGAGTGTCAACAGTTACGTCACTAAGCATACTTCCCATTCTGCGCTCCACTCCGAAACTGAAAAAATTTCTCTGTGAGAAGAACTCTGGAGAGTGACGTCAGCAATTGAAAATTTCAAGCCTGCTCGAGGGGTTTCGAGAACGATAGGCAAAATCCACCGTGAAATCGACGGAGTCGTATTTGATCGAATTGTGTGCAGATTCGTGTGTATATAAATATTTTGCCAGGGTGTAATTCACGAGTTATTGGCACATCTATCTACATATTCCGTTGATCTGTCCGAGATAAAAGGGAAGGTTGCACGGTAAGTATCTCTGTGGGCCACGGAGCAAATATAATGCGAGCAGACGAATGAAAGCAATTTCGTAGATGGAGTGCCCGTAAATAAAGCTTCTCACGGGTGGAGTAAGATGGCTTCTGAAGGATATTGTATAGCGTGAATCTGACCAGAAATAGGGTGTGAGATATTTACTGTGAGTTGACGACTTCGGAAGAGACGGGGGCCAGAGAATTTATTACCCGACGCAGCGTGGGGTATTATCTGTAGACCTATATCGATTCTTGACAGGCACGTAAATTCGATATGCAATAGAGGAAACGTCAAAAACAAGTTGAAGAACTCTGTCATTTTATTTACAATTTATTTCAATCCTGAAAGAATCGAATATAAACTGTACAACTTCTGTTTCTCTGATTTATTCTCAGGAAGATCTTATTTATTTACAGTTTATTTTAACGAAAAGATTATAATATACAAGGTTACTTATTTTTTATTTTTGCATGTAACCTTATAAATTAGAAATTTTTGGAATATCTTTTTTGCATATCATTTCGTAAACCAATGCTTCTAATTGATTCTAAAAAATCAGGTCGTTTGGTACAATTATAAAGAAGTTATTAGTTGTTAAAAAGTGTACGAATACTTAGTACACCCATTGTAGAAGAGTATTTACGTAGCTCGATAATTTACCTTGTTTAGAGAATCTAGAAGTCTGGAGGATATGATGTTCAGGAGACAATTTACGAGAGCGCCATTCATACATCCGGAGGCCATTAAATTTTTCGGTATTTATAGAGGCTGGTTATTGTCCCGGTAATTTCTCCCGGTTTAGCACATTAATTAAATGCCACAAATTTCCCGTGGCACTCGTGGGTTGCCATGTAAAGTACCGGCAGCCGTCTAACATACAATTCCCCTTGCATATACATGCGATAGTTCCCTCAACGGTTGCAGGATCAGCGGGTCGCATTTTGCTTCACGACGTAGAAACGAGTACACCGTAGCAAATTTCGAAATAGGAAATGGCGGCGTCTCCTCGCCTCTCGGGATTGCTACACCCTGGCAGATTTCGGGAAACAAGGTCGTGGGGTTTAACACTCGGCAACAGAAGCCTTCCGAGGCGAAGCCACCGTTTCCCACCGTTACTCAAGTTATTAACTATTGGGGGATAAATTACTCTTCAAACTTCCCTTTTGAAATTATCCTGCTTGAAACTATTTAGACGCCGTGCCGTCGTTGCCATAATTATTAAGCAAATACCGACCGACCGGCAATCGAATCGATTCGCTATTTAATTAGGGCTGTGTAAATTGCGCTAATTTGCCTGCAAATTTGCGGAATTAAATTAATTGCCGAATTGGAGGTCGAGAATACGACTCGAAGGTGGAGGATGACGAACAAAATTATTTAATGTTATATCGACGAGAATATTGTACGAATAATATTTTTAATCGCAAGAAAATTCTGAAAAGAGTTTGAAGGCTTGAAAATTTATATTCCACGAGTTTCTTCGTGATGCTCTCGGAGGTGAGAACTCGACCGTCAATTTTTTCCGTCGGTTTCTTGAATGTTGCATAAGGACGTTCCAAGCGCGTCATTGTGGGGTGAATATGGTTCCCTTTTTGGCGATGCTATCACTTGACCTGAATTTAGAAAGTTCTTCCAGCGTACGTTTAACATCATAGCCATCAGATAGCCATCTGCATACCTTTAAAGCGATCCCGCAGAGTTCGGATTGGGCGATGGTCCGTTGGAAAGGAATTCTATCTTCTCCGTGCTCGGATTATTATTCTCCAACGTTCAGTTTTTATACCGTGACTTCCGCTAATTTCGTTCGATTCAATTACACGGTGCTTCGTTAGCTTCGCTCCTGATGACTGTAAATTATATTTCCAATATTCAGATTCAATAAATCCTGTTTCTTCGCTTTTTGAAAATTTTTACAGTCCACTATTTTTTCTACTACATAACTTGCTAAAATTTAATTAAATAATGTCTCTTAATATTGCTCTCGTACGTCTCTTAAAATATTGATACAATACTTGGTTCATATTCATTCACTTTTAGTTCAGGTTTTAATTCCACGAATTGCATTTCATTCGTACTCTTACACTTCAAACAAACGTATATCGAGTATGATAATAAAATTATGAGGAAATAAATACGTTTCAGAATCGGAAGCAGCAAATAGGAAAAATCTATACGATGCTGAATAAAATGTTTGTAAACAAGAGTCTACAAGTTCCGACAGGCAGACGAAGATTGTTAACAAGACAGCTTAAAAACGACGTGCTCCAGTTATCCGAAGAGCGATCAGCCCGTTTCACTGCACGCCGTTAGCCCGCAAAACGTGCCACCGGCTCCGCAATTCGGAACTCCGGCAAACTACCATTTCCCCCATAATTAAACTCCCATTCGCGGGTTGTTTCCCCGTCGCGGCGCGACCGTGTGTCTATTATTTCGCGTCGGTCGGCCACCGTGCGCCGATTACAGAATGAATTTCTAAGTCAACAATAACAGTCCGGACACCGGAATATTTGGGATAGCGTCGGGCACTCGGGAAAACTTTGCAATTTATGTAACTGTCGGAGTTCCGAAGTTCAAAGTTCCCCCGCGATGTTCCGACGCGCATCGAAGAAGGTTTGCTGCGAGGAGAACGTACCTCGTGGAATCCCCTCGTGTACCGGAGTTTCGAATGTTTAAGCCAAGGGTCGCTGAATAGAGCCCTTTAAATGCTGCTCCAACCTGAGCGGAACCATCTGGAATGCTTCCCGCCGAAAATTCGCGCGAACTCTTACGGAACATCGAATACTTTTTAGCGGGAAACACATTTCCACGTTTCGTTCCAGGAAACTGTTGGAATCCGGCACTGCTGTTGCAAGCACGGTCAAATTTATTCTGACTCAAATCATAATAGCATTAGAAATCCAATTTTCACCAAGACGGTCGGGTTTTGTTGAACTCCTGGCACGGCCCCGAGATTCCTTTTTAATCTAGATTGCTCTATCGTAAAGTGCGATGATCCACCTTTGATTCGAGCCGTCGAACATTAAAAAATTCCAATGGGAAGTCAATATAAAATTAACTCGAAGAATGCCCTTAAAATCAAGCAAATTCACAGACAATCGGGTTCCATTGATTCCCATAAATGATTTTATTTGAGAAACTAAAGCGCCCTATCATTAATTGCGATCCTCCATCTTCATTTTAAGCCGTGGAACGTGTATAAATTCCTACGGGTAGTCATCCTGAAATTGACTCGAGGTATGCAATTAAGGAACTGAAAAGGGTACTAACCTGGAAACGCTGCGTGCAAGATGAAGGGCAGACGAAGGCGCGAGCGAGTCCCTTCGATCGCACCGACACCTGTGCTGATAGGAGGGCTGTCTGGAGCGGTACAACGTCGTTACGACCGGCTGCTGTACCTGAGCTTGCGGTTGCTGTGGCTGTGGCAGCGGTGACTGCATTTGGATGTCGCCATCCAGTCTACAATGCAGCTCGATATCGGGTACCGATCTTGTCGCCGGGTCTTCGTTGGTGCCGCTCTCCTCGGAGCCGCCGAGCCCCGAGACGGACAACTGTGGCGATGCGACCAAAAAAGTCGCCCGATCCTGTCGCGTGAGCACCGGCTTGCCCTGAGACGCCGCGGCAACCACGACCGGCGGGGGTGGCGCCCTGCTCAGCAGGGCTGCCGTCTCCTCGCTCGATCCGTAATCGGTACCGTTCCCACCCTCCTGCGAGCCGACATTGCCGTTCGTGTTCATCTTGCGGCCGGGGTTCTCCTCTGTCGCGTCACGTGGCCATTTCCTGAAACAGAACGGCGACAGGCTCGTTAGCACCCTCCCCTAGTATCCTCTTAATCTCTAATCGCTAGACTGCGGATCTGTATAAAAAATGTTTGCATTGATTGCGAGTGACAGGAGCAGAACAAAAATTTGTTCCTTTCTACCACGTTTTTATTAACTCGCTTCCTTACCTGTCTGTTTGTCTGTTCGGTACAAATTTTGCAATTGATTTTAAGCGAACTTCCCGATGAGCTAGAGAGTTGAAACTTTAAACATAGCTCGGAACTGGATGACAATATTAACTCGCTTTCTTGTCAGTCTGTCTGTACGGAACCCTATTACCAAGCTCACGCTATCTGTCCGTCCGTATGTCTATCCTAACTTTAAAAGGCTATATCTTTTATTCTATTAGGAATTAGGAAACTGTGTTAGTAATCAGGATTATAAGTCTGGATAGAAATAATAATAAAAAAATCGATTGAAAAATTTCACAACACACACAAGACTTAAATCTGTATAATATGTTCACTGCTTTAAATTGTCCGTACCCATATTTATGGTAAAAGCATAGAACCCGCAGTCTACTGAAAAAATATTCTCGAAGCTTTTACAGCTAGTTAAAATTGTTGCAGTCTCGCTTCACCATGTTTGCTGCTATAAATATTTATCTACCTCAACTAGTTGAAATTATTCCGATGTCTCAGTTGCTGCAAGGGTTGAGAGCAATTTCTGAAAGCGTAACAGAAAGCGTAAATATTTCATCTCGAGTTTTCAGAACAAACGAAACTTGGCACGCCGACAAAGTTCCCTTTACTTCAACTACATGTTGAAATATTCCTATCGAAATTTGTTATACTTGAAAAATTTGTCACTCTATTTCCATTCAGTAAAAATCAATGAACGAACGATGTGCGAAAATAGCGCAGACTATAATGTTTCCTAAAAATATATGTTGCATTTATCAGGAAATAGGGGATTGCTTATTGATTCGGCTAATAATAATCCTGTCACCAATAAATCTTTGCTATAACGTCGGGCAATTTGTGTATTAACATTCTATTTATACTTTACAAAGTTTCCAGACGTGTAACAAACTATCTCATAAAAATTGCGATAATTTAAAACAGATGATGTTGAGATACACAATCTTGGGAATAGTATAGTAACAGCTTAGACTCCTCGAGGCTGTTATCTCCACCTTTTTCAGACATTTATCGACCGTCGCAGATTTCCTTTAGCAATCCCGTCACGTTTCCACCGTGATACAGAAGCCCGAGACTTAACGACGGCATTCGTAAATTTTGCCATGATTTCCGGTCCAATCTGGACCGTTAACGCTGGAATTCCATTCGTTTTTGCATCATAATTCAAAACTTTACGGAGTGCCCAAATTCTTTCCATTTAATGGTCCTTTAATGTTAATGTTTGAAAAATTAACGATACAGCTAGATTGTCAGCGTAGAAATGAAAAAATTGGTGGAACGATAAATATCCTCTGGCTGATTAGCCGCCTGACGTAGCCAAGCCGTTCAATCAATAGTTCGACGGGTGGGTGATTAAGAAGTTGAAGAGTATTGAAAGCAGGTATTCAGAAAACTCCTAGAACGTCGGGAAAATTGCGACGAGTCCCGTTTCCCCAAGATTCACTTAAGTTGGCTCTAGTAAGCTGTTAACTTCGATAGCGAACTCACGCAAGTTTTAATTGGAGGACTACCGGCGGATCCAATTGTCTGCTGTTTGAGCAAACTTTCGATGGTACGCAACACGGTACTAATTACGATTTCGAGCGGCGTCGGATCGCCATTCTTCTGGCGGACAAGCGTTATCCGAACGTGGAGTGTTTGCTGAATTTGTAAATTTTGCGGGACGCGTGTTTCCCAACGGGCGAACCGCCAAAGCTGCTTAAACAACTGGCTCTACAAGTTCCGATAGCACTCGCTTTTAGACTGTGAAAATGCACCTGCCCAGTCCCTGCGGAACGCTTTTGAAATTTTCAGGACATCGAAATCCGGCTAGAATTGATTACTATTTAATTTTATGCACAATTTAGTTAAAATTCACCATGTGACCCTATTTTTACGCAGATTTATTTTATGTCATTTTTATTATAGAAGAGGTTAATGGCCCCGGTGATTACGCGGAGGTACGCGTTCATTAAAATTCGGATGAAATAATTAAACTAAGGATCGCGCAGTGTTATTCCGTTTTTGCCAGTCCGAAGTGTATATGCATTTATAATGCAGCCTCGTTCTCACTATTCTGCAGGCGCTGATGAGCTCGTTAGACCAGTCTCTTCCTTTTGTTTCAGGAGGACCTCCCGGTACACGCTGTCGCTTATTTCAACCGTTTAACGTCACCGTTTAGTTGCAACTGCAACCTTCAACTGCATAAATACGCGTGTTAATGTACACGTTAAATTGAAATATGCACGGGGAGTGAATTAAATTGAATGCAACTGAACTCGATCGTGGAACGAGATACCACGGTATCTTGATCAACTTGATCGACGCTAATTTCGGCCTGTTTCCCCCTCGGTTCCTTTGAGATAACTGCTTCAGCGTTATTAACTCTCTCGGCAATATTTCACGCGGGACGCAAACACGAAAGAAATCGTTTTCCCTGGCCACTCGCAGGATTTAGAACGCATCTGTACTAATTTACTCGCTGCGGACGCGTAATCCATAAGTCGTCGGCGCGTTTCAACTTTTTCCCTTCGAACACGGAAAATTCTACGTATAAATTTCGAACTCTATCGACCGCGGAAAGTTGCAAATTAGAACACACTCAGCAATTTTTCTTCCGTCGAACGAACCCCACAATTACTACTAAATTAAACGGTAAAGATGTAGTACAGTATTTTTGTCGAGGAACGGATAAAAATAAATTAAAAATTTTTCAAATTCTTTTCTCGATTATTCGTGGTCGTATTAATAACGAGGAAGCTCATAAAACTGACGATCAAATAACCGTTTTTCTCATCCACGGAGGCAGCCGTGTATCTTACGGAAAATGATTCCGACGATAGTTAATGTTTTTAATCCAATATTCGTAATGAAAATTTACGATAAAATAGCCGGTCTTGTTCGTTAAGGTCTCTGTTTACTTAATGAAAAATAATTACGCGAGAAGTTGTTACGCTTCTTAATTCCCTTCCTGAGGAGGAAGTTTCGAAGTTCATCAGCGTCACAGCAACCCGTGGATCCTCTCGGATCGTCTCCCCTCAACGATGATCCCATTCCTCACCTAACTCCCCGTTACCATAGCTAGCCTAATTTCATCGGGCTCGACTTAATGCGGTAGTGAAACTCCTAATGTTCGTCTATTTCCTCCTAAGTTAAAGAGCTAACGGCGGCGAGACGCGTTCGACGCCGAGTTATCGAACTTTTATTAGCTGGGGACTACGGAGGGGCTACGGAGAGCCCAATGATATCCAATTAGGACTTGTAACGACCGAGAACTCTCTGAAAAGTGCTCATTAGCTGCGGCTCCCTGCACGACTCCTCCCTTGCAGTCAGACAGAGAAATCCATTCGCCTTTTGATAATTCGGTTTTACAGATACCGATGCAACAATTTTCCCTCGAAACACTGCAGAATCCTTTAGCCAATCTGTTCTAACATTTAGAAAATGTATCTTGTAATGATTATTTTAACTAATCATTAAATCTCTTTGTTTTCTGAAATAAAATAAATGTTGTAACCAGACAAACAGGGTGGAAAAAACACGTATCAATAAAAAAAGGAACCGACAGTCATTTATTACAATTCTCGCATTACGGTGCTTGCATCAAGGTTGAATGTAACCAATGTAACTACTCGTGAACATGAATTTAATAAGTTGAGACACAGAAGTCTCTTTCCATTCAATTACTCGCATCATGAATGAAATAAATGTTGTAGCCAGACAAACAGTGTGAACAAAACCACATTTCAATAGAAAAGTAACGGACACTCATTTATTGTAATTCTTGCATTATGAACTAGAAATTAATAAAATAAATTGAAGGAGCCATTGTGGAGCTTGCATCAAGGTTGAATGCACCCAATAAAACCACCCATGAACATGAATTTAATAAGTTGACATAAAGTCTCTTTCCATTCAATTACTCGCATCATGAATGAAATAAATGTAGCCAGACAAACAGCGTCGAAAGAAAATCAAAGGAACAACTGCAGGGATTGCATTGAAATCCGCTGCACCGAGCAACAATCTAGCACATTAAATAACAGAATCGCCACAAATCTTTCTTCCCAGTCGCAGAGCCCGACGGTGGCCGGAAATTGAATAAAAATCGTATGAACGCGGAACGAAGTTAAGCGTCCCCATGGCGTCGAAGTAGAAAAGAAGGAAGGAAGGAAGAGGGCGGTTTCAATAAATTATTGGCGAGGGACGTGAAAGCCGCAGATCAAAGTCTCTGCAAGGAAGATCCCCGATGCGAAGGCCGTCCTTTGGGCTTTCCCCGGCGCGACTTTAATTAATGGACAGTGATGGCGGCTTCAAACACGATATTCGAGTGCGCGGCTCCGGCCCGGCTCCAGCGCGCTTGTCCTTCACGTTTACATGTCCCAATTCCATAATGCCGACGAGTGCCCTCTAAGAATACTCACTCTCTCTCTATCCCTGGCGTCAAGGCGAATTAAAGCGGCACCGATTCCGTGTTTCAGCGATTAATTTGTCAACGAGAGAGCGCCCTGGACCACCTATCGACCTCCCATCGGCCTCACCAATCGGAATATTTTAACGAACCTCGGCTGGAATCGGCGCGACGAGTGGAATTTTATAACCAGACTGAAATAACCATCTGCCGGCTTGCTGAAATATTATTACAGGAAACTGAAACCGAGAAGAACAACGTTGAACGAAATGATCAGTCAGTCTATTCTTCAGAAATTACTTCAGGAATTTATTTAGTGTCAATTAAACGAACAGCAATTCCTATCTTTTTCCCACTTATTGTTGTATTTAAGAAGAGTCTAAGAATATATTTTTCATTAACATTTTATAAATTTTTGTGACGGGTTAGCTTTTTGAACTAGGATTTATCGTGCGTCTGTTCCTGAAGCTTGTACGAGGGTTAAGTGTCGTTATATGTATATATGTAAGTATGTTTCTGTAGATGTTCAGGACCATTGCGTCTTTTCATCGTTCGCTTATCGTGCCGTGGAACGACGGAAGACAACGGGAACGATCGAGAAGCCTCGCATTTGCTCAGACAATTTCCCCGGTCTTTTATCGAGGCAAATCCAGGCGAAACTATTCCGGGAGGGCGATTTTCCCTGTTTATAATATCGCCACGGAGAAGCCGTACGCGTTTCTGAAACGAACACTGTGTTCTCACCCCCTGTTCCACCCCTGCGTTGAGAGACACGGAAAATAGTGTGTACTCGCGGAAGTGCTTCTCATTTCCTTATCCTAATGTGTGTCTTTGCAGTTGCGAAATCCGAATTTCGCCATCCCAATTTGTATCTGCGCGGCCAGGGGGGACGGATAAGTGTCGGATATCAGCCCCGAAAATTTCCATAATGCTACATTAAATCCTTTCAATTCCAGAAATCGTAAAAAATTCGCAATTTTCGAATATTACACGCGAATCTCGTCAGGATCCGTCATTGTAACGCTACTCGTGATTAGGTCACAGAACTTTATGGAGACTTGCATTTTTATAGAGAATTTAAGGAGGCATAAACCGAGCGAAACTGTATTCTCCTCATTCCTATTCATTTCTACATTTTTATGTGCCGGGAATAAAACGAAACTGTACCGCATGCATCGCCAAAATTTTTTAAACTTCCGTGCAGGTATGCATGTTCAATAATACAATAGAGATTCCATCCTTCTACCATACAAATTTTGTTTTAATTTTATTATTTCTTTTTCTAGTCGTTCGAAGGGATAATTGTGGTTTCAGTGTCGTTTTTAGTTAGGTCGCCGAAGTATGTAGCAGTTTTCTCCTGCACATAATCAAAGGTCTTTTGTTATTTAATGAAAGTCATTTCCATTTAGAGAGGACTCGATATCGCCCTTTTTAGAATCGCTGTCGAAGTGTAATTGTTCGCGGGAACGTTACAATAGAAATGGATTTAGCATAGTACTTGGCGTGCTGTTGAGCTTCATTAAGGATATGCACTTTGATCCTCGCAGCGCTAACTACTCAAAGGATCGTCAATATTATTGAAGTAGTTAGTGACAGTGATGGGGTATTTAGCGGTGCCCCCCAACCATTACTAGTTCAACGTTAATATTTGCCTAACATCATGCTCCGATTTCAAGTCCTACTGATTTGTCAATCAAAGTTAATTTTCATTTTAAATTCTATACTTGCCCTACAATAAATAAATCTTTGTTTCCACATTTAAAAAAAAAGTCTCACTATACCGAAACAAAAATATGATCAATGAATCAGTGCAAAAAATAATTTCGTCAGCATCAGCCAGCTCGAGATAAATGATCAAAAACCTCGTAACGGTGTCAAAGAGGCTCCACGTCATTCGAATTGGAATAAATAAATAAATCTCTGTTCCCGAGCTCGTAAAAATATTGTCACTATACAGAGACGAAAATACAATGAATAAATCAGCGACTGCGCCGAAAATACTTTTTATTAAGATCACCGAGATCTCGAAATAAATCATCAAAGGCGTTAAAACGGTTTCAGAGGTTCCATGTCACTTAAAAAAACATCGATGCCCGCAGCTATAAAAATTCTTTCACTTTGCATAAATAAAAATACAACCAATAAATCAGTGTCAGCGCCAAAAATAATGTTAGCAAGATCACCTGGCTGGGAATAAATCGTGAAAGACCTGGAAACGGTTCCAACGAGGTTCCATCTGACTTTGCCAACAAACTCCGCGTTCGTATTAATGCAAATTAATTTAAAAGAGCATTTTCGAAAACTCCCCTAAGAGACACACGTCTGCTGCCGTCAAAGTCGCCCCCAGTGGCCGCCATCTTCCAAGCTAACAGCTTAATTGCATCGAGTACGACTGCAGAACCGCTAACAAAATTCATCCCGACGTTTCAAGTGGAATAGAACGAAGCGGAAATTTCTCTCCGAGCGAAGACCCGAGTTTTCCGCTGGAGGAATCGTGGAAGTTCGTTGCGGGGTGCCTTCACCCTCGGCAATAAAAGGAATATCCAAAGGGGAACGATCGGACAGAGGGAGGGGGGGGACTAGATAACGGCAGACACGAGCGCAAAGTAGCCGCAAATGAAGAACCGGATGTCGGGCCGACGGAATTTCAGCCGATAGCGCGTTTCGTGAGCCACACACCAGAGCATAGGTGTCGCTTTCGCTAGGCTTCCGTTCGTTTGCGTTATCTGAAACGCCGCTGCAGACGCTTTCGCACTGGCTTCGTGAACAGATAGCCGCGTGCATCGACTGTGCTCCCACTGTGAAATTTCTCCCCTGAACTGTGCGCCATCGATCACCCCGAAAAATTTTCCAAAACGCCCATCAATCTCCTCGCGAAGCCGCTGCGCGTTCATATATCAGTCCCCGAAGCAGAACTTTCGTTCAATCTATTTTGAGATTATCAACTTAATAACATATTTTTTGTTTCAAAATTATCAAAATGTGTCCGGCAATTAATTCAGACGGTTTTGCATGAAAATCCGCAGTGTACTTTCCATCAGAAATGTAACCAGATCCGACATCATCGTCCAGCGTTGTAATTTCCTTCGATGTAGTACACACGGCAGTGTATAGTAAACTTCGATTTTCTTGTCGCTCGAATGCCTCCGCATTTTTCTAGCGTAACTTAAGACGCAAGCCTTAGAGGAACAAGTTTGTTTGAAACTGTTCCGTCTCTGATGTACGCGACTCCGGTTATGAAAGAGTCCATTCAAAGTGGAAAACGCGAGGGAAAATCGCTCGGGGGCCAGTTGCCGAGGAATAACGCCGAGAAAATTGACTCGCGGGTCCCATTGACGTGAGCTATGATAAGGGAGGCCCTTTTTTCGTTTATTTTTCGGTCACTTCGTCCCGACGGATAACGACGTCGTTACATTCTCGTTTCCATCGCTTAAAAATCCTGTTTCATAGTTCATTTCCCATAATATTAGATGAACTTTTTACTGTAAATTTTTACATTACTTTTACAGAGTCGACATGAGCTCTGCTAGGTCCAGAAAATCGCTCAATAGATTATATAAAAACATTAAACATTATGATTATTAACATTATGAACATAAAAAACATTATGTAAAAATATCGTTCCCTAATAAAGAAATTTTGAACCTGCTTCTTATTCGTTGCTCTATGAATAGAAATACCTACCCACGTAAATATCTTCGAGCTTGCTACCCGGCCCTCTAGCCTAAAAATTTTACGTTCTGGTCCTTCCCAAAAGAAGTTTGCCGACCCCTGGATTAAATAATTATATTTATTATATACAAAACTGGATGAAACGTCGATTCCATGTGGAACTGCACCGAATCGCGAAAGATAGAGCAGAATCAATACTCTGTTAATAGATTAATCGCGCGATCGTAACATTGAGGCAAATTACCGGCTCATCGTTTATTTAGATTCGATCTAAGAGTGCACAAGGACGCACACTATGCTACCGAACGACCGACTATACGTATTTTGTGCGCACGTCGATACGTTCGACGCAACCAGCCGAGCCGAACCAGCGAAATGAAGGAACGAGCTCAAACAAACACTCGCGCGAACTTTCCAACATTCGATACAGAAAGTTGCCGAAGCGGAATTCACATTCGATGGGATTAGACTTCGAGGAGAACTGAAGTTCAACGAGAGAGAGTTTGCTTAAAGGTCGTCCGCGAAGTATCGTGATTCCGAAAGGGAAATCACGATCGCGCTAATATTAGAATATTCCTATGATACTTTTAACAAGTTGTAAACGTAATGGGGAAACTTGAATACGAATTTCTGACGCGTACCGACCTTTCCTAACAGGATCTTGTTCGAGAAAGACTTCTTCAATCAAGCGTAGCACGAGCTTCGCGAAGTATAATTCATATTAAAAGAATTCCTCAAGGAGGTCTTGTTGAATACGAAGATCTTAATATAATATTATCTATGCAACGAATTTATACTTTTAGAAAGGAGTTTTTAGTCAAACATAAAACGATTTTGTATACGCAGTATAATTTATACAACGATCCTCTACGAGAGGATCGCGTCTTATATTTTACTATATCATACTAAACGTACGCGAAAGCCGTGGTGCACCGGCTGGCCGACTTGTTTCATCAATAATGCACATGAAACTATCAAAGTGGAAGCGTGTCTTTCCGAGCGACCTCGTCGTTCGTCCCGCGAAATCGGATTAACGTCCGCGGAAAAATCCACCGTTCGCTGATCCAGCTGCGAAAATTGAGGAATCCCGGCTCGGAACATTCCAATCCGTCGGTTCGCAGACACGGCTGAAAACGGTGAAGTACGCGCACACGTGAGCACACCCGTCTCCGCGGCCGCTTTGAATTCAAATCAGCCAGAAATTAAATTGCAAATTCGTGGGCTCCCGTATATTAGCGTACCGGGAAAGTTTAAACGAGCCCGGGGAATGTCTACCTCGGTATTAATATCGTCGTATATTCTTTTTTAAAATTCTGCTTGAAAGACTCTCCTTCTCTCTTTCTCTCTGTCTCTCGCTCTCTCGCTCTCTCGCACACAGTCACCCACGCGGAAAGGGTGAGTTGAAAGCGACGGATCACGGAATGGATCGCGGATCCGCTAACGATTATCGCGGAAACTTTCGCAAGGACTTCTGTTGACATACACTGGCCGTGCAGTTCGCGAATCCTATGATTACCGGCACGGCGAAGGATTTGCTTTTAGACGATGAGGATTAGCCTTGTCTGTAGGTGCTCTGTAAATAGGCTACGTATGCGTCATTTGACATTACGTGTTTGCGAATGGTGTCGTCCATAACACGTGTTTGTCGTCTATATTTGTTCTCCGTATATTTAATAGATGTATCATTACCTTCGTTCACCGTATGATTTTTGGAATTCTAGCGGAATGTATCGCCGAATGATTTTATATTCTGTATTTTGGTGGACCGCTTCGCCGAAAATTTCGCCGAATGATTTCATTAACTGAAACAACCTAACATCCAGAATTAAATTACTTATTGCAATTTTATATTGAAATATCCCAAACCTGTGAGAAGCTGGAATGTAAATTCCAATATTCCCAACAGAATAAAAAATTCAACCCTTTCCGAAAATCCTCAGACACATGAAAAAGATTGCACAACTGGCCAGCAAAAATGAACGCAGCTCGTTTCGATCCCTCGAACGGCACAGCATAAAATCAAGATAAAAAGGAACTCGTGTGTGCAAACTGTAAGCGATGGTTATTTCGAAAAAAATGAAACACTATGGCTCGAATCGTGCCGGATAATGGAACTGATCGAGCTGTGTCGTTAATGTACCGATAGAAACGTCCCCCGCAATCGTTTCCATCTGACGGCCGCGTGTGCTCGATCCTTTTCCCTTCAATTCCTACGACAGTTTGAACACGTCCCACGAATGGGCGGCCGGCAAAACGTCGCCAATGAAACGCGCGAAATGTTTACACAGGCCTATCTAATGGCACGGGCCTCGATCGATATACCGGCATTCCCGGCTTACGTAATATTGCACCGGCGTTCACCCACGATCTCCCGTAACCCGTCTTTACCGGCGCACACGTGTTCACGTGTGTGTCACGGAACGACCAACGATCTAATGTTCCGTGGAAAAACGACGGAAAACCAGATGGAATCTCCGGCGACTCTATCCAGTATCGATCCCCGTGAAATAAAGTCCTTTACAGGCGCTAAGAAAATATTTATTCTACTGGGAACTCTTGGCTCGGCTATCCGCGCCAAACGCGGCCTTCCGCCGTGATTTACCAAGCATTCTTCAGCCTAACTGCACGCACGTGTACTGGAATCTAGTTACAACTAGCGATGGGATCAAGTTCAATGTGTACTCACGAATCCGAGTCAATTTCAATAACCACGTTTCATTTCATGGGTTTCGATTACTACTTGAAAGCAATAATGTTTCAATGATTATATTTGAAAGGTATTCATTTTATGCAAACTGATATCGAACCTCGGAATGAGTACTTACAAGTTCCGAAAAGATACTTATAAGTACTTCGATGTTGAAAGTAATCTTGGAAATCAGAACTGCATAGTAGGTTTTAAGCACTTTCATTATTAAATTCGTAACTATTTCAGAATAATATTTCCGATAGATTATGAAATTATAGTTATACATGTTGAATTAAATAATGCATTAGAGGACAGCATAATTGATTCTGGAGGTAAAAAAAATAATGATTAGAAAAATCAGAGAATTTCCGGTACGATATTCATAAAAGTTTCGAATCTGTTCGACGAAGATTCGAATATGCTTGCAAGTATTATTTCCGTTTACCAAAGTACATACTTGTAGAAGATTTCTGTTTTTCGAAGTACTTATAGAGAGTTCGAATTCAATCAATCAAAGTTCAAACCTGTTTGCGAGGTACTTGAACCCACCCCTAGGTACAACCCATCAGGTTAATCAAAAATATATTTCATAAAATTAATATTCTTTTATTAGAAGATTTGAAGATTTGAAGACTGAACGTTCCTCTCGCTGTTTTATAAAGTTGCAGATTCAATATCGACAGTCCTCGACTATCGGAAAATGTGCCGCGCCATTACTTATCCGATTGATTTTCCTTTTTTCCTACGAAAAAGTTGGCGATCTCTACGATCTGGCTTCGAAGCGGATAGAACAGTGCCGATCTAGGCCACGTGATCCCATAACTTTCTGCGAGAAATACACCGGACCAGAAGTCCCCAAAGTCGATGGTATCGCGACCGTAAAGAATCGCGAAACGTGTTGAACGTACTTTCGCGTCTCGAACTTGCCGTCAGCGACGGAACTTCCCACTCACCGTCGGGTTCCCGTCGATCCACTGGTGCATGGAACGATCTTATAGATACGACTCCCCAAGGTGCCAACTTCGCGGTTATTTACCGGTTTTTTCGATCGGAAGAGCTGCTCGAGCTCCACCAAGACGACCACCCTTAGAACGACGTCGATCGATCGTTTTCGCCTCGGAGGTGCATGGTGGAATGGCGAAACATCCTCGGATAGGACTCATTTCCATGGATATTCTTACATCCGAATCGAAGACTCCGGTTTCATAGCTCCGAGGAATCGAGTTTATCGGAAATCGCGCACGGGAAACGGATTTACGTTTGTTGGGGCTTCGCCAACTGGTGTATACTAACCGGGAAGAAGACCTGATCGCTACACGATTGAACTGATTCTTTAATGATCGCTGGTTCTTGTAATTCGAGAGCTGCCTCTGAACAAATTCTGAGGCCATCGTCGGACGCTGAGAAAAGTTCTTGCACAGATTTGACGCGGCCACTTCAAAGTAGACTGCGGATGTTCGTGCGCAATATAAATTGCCTGTATCAAGATACATAAAACTCGCACTCATAAAATGGCTAAAAATGTCGATAGATAAGTTCTTGCTGTTTTAAATATTGGACCAGCTAATTGCAGAGTTAGAAACGGGCGACTCATCGTGACAAAATATTGCCTAAAAGAAATGTAGAAAGCACGGTTGGCGGAACGAGACTAATTGGAATTTCCGGAGTTGCGGCAGCACGGAATCTCGACAGTGCGATGTAGCGAGCATCCCGTTACCGGAATTCACTCTAATTAACGTGTACCTGTATCAAGCATCACCGGCACCTAGTTAATGCGCTCTAACACCGCGAATCACCGATGTCTCGTGATAGCGGGCTCAAAGATTACGGCAGCTGCTGCTTGCGGGGAACACAACTCTCGTGGCAGAGAAACGAGGTCTGATTTCTTTAGGTACACGCGCCTTGCGTCTGCATCGAGCTTCGCCGTAGTGCAAGCGGATTGCATACTATCGGGCTGCTTGGTGTACTGCCGCGGCTATAGCTGTGCACCGGGCTCGAAGCTTTAACCTTTGTTCGAGGGATTGCGGGGTCTAATTGGTTCGCTGGGACTGGACGTTGCAATCTTCTGCATGCCTGCATTATGGTCAACTTTACTTTCGATTGCGTGCTCGGCTGCGAACAAGTTCTGCAATCGGTTAGCCAATGTATTGGAAAATTTATATTTTCTGTATTCGCGTTAATCTTCCCGGGCATTCGTAGTGACCGTGTTTACAAAAATTCTGTATAAGTACCTTGCTCTGTTCGGAATAAAACAGTGCGACATTAATTTTGAAATAGACATAGTTAGTATGAAGAGTACGACTTTATTTAGAAAGACCAGACTCTCCAGCTCGAAGCGAATTACACCGAGTGCGCCGGCTCTCTAGATACCGCAAAATTAATGCGAACGAACCTCGTTTCGCTCCTACGCAACTAACACAAGTAATTAAGATGATCAAAAAGTTATTACCGCAACCTGTGCACACGCGGTGTGCATACAGCTGTTGTTTATAGAAGCAAACAAATCCGGAAGGAGCACGAAGTTAGTAACAACGCGCGGATAATTCAAACTTCCGTCGCCGCTACGGTCGATCGACCGTTTAATTAAACTTAAAATTAGAAGGAGCAGGACCTTCCGTGATTTCCAAACAATCGAGAAAGTCGAGTAAGAATGACTCGATTGAGAAGCGTTCAACAGCGTGATCAGCGTCCATTAACTTAATTAAGCAACAGGACAAGCGAAGCGAAGCCTCTTTTCACTTGTGCGAGCCATTGTCAGCCTCCACCCTTGTCCCATAGCCACTTGTTAGCGGAACAGGTCTATAGATGCTGATCGATCCACGATGATACGGTGAGAGGTTCGCAGAAAAAGAAGAGATTAACTAATCACCGGATGAGCACCGTTGATAAATATTTTCGGCCGATCGATCTTTATGCTACCAGAATAACCGCGGACCAGCGTATACCATACATAGAGCAATTAATATGTAGCGTCGCTGCGGATATTCCGGTTTTCTATTTGCCTCCGTTAATCTTGTTCGTTGGAACACGGCCATGTTTGGAGCCGTGCAAGTGACTCTCGCGCCGAGAGCACCGGTGAATAATGAAACCCTGGAAATGATTAAGGAACCCTCGTTTTGGATATTTAAGGAGACCGTATTGATCACCTTCGGGCGTGCACAAAAAATTACTGTTGCCCGTGATGTTGCTCGTTTCAAACTGGATACCCTTCTCATTCTTTGGTAAAATTAGGAGATAAACCGGGAGACAGGTCGGTGGTTCGAAATAATTAAAGTAATTGCTTCCGGAGCGGCATCAAATCACAAGCCGAGCTAAAGCTGAGTTTTATTCAATTACCAGACGAGATGGCAGCGAGATCCGTTCGCGGTAGACGACGGCTGTTTAATAATCCACAGGGCAGACAGTCTGTCGATGTTGTCGCCGGAAATACCGATCCGGATCGAATCAACGTCGATCAAACGTAATTGAGAAGTCGTCGCGGAACAGGTGAACCCGGAATAATGTGGCACCGGGGGTCGGTTCTCGAGAACCGTCGATCGTTTTCGACGCAATCGAAGCCGGCAACGTCGCGTCGCTTCTAATTAATCGGATACAACGAAACATGGCTGTCGGTTCTTCGCGGACCAGATTTGGCAAACGGCATCTAGGGGCCCATTGTTATTCATGAACAGCTCCGCAGCCGGAAATTTCTTGCTTATGCTCGTGCTCGCCCGCGCTCATTAGCGCGTGCCTGGTTTATTCATGGTTCCGGAGTGTTAGGCAGATTTTGATAAACCAACGGCACTGGCCGACCGAGATTTTTGTAATTGGATACGATGCATCCTGGTCCAGAGACTTCGTCGACACTGCCAATGGTTCTGAGGAATAATAACTTCTGAGAAAGGGGTGGTTTGTCCATAATTCGATGATAATGGAATTAGAATTATTTCTTTCTATCTCTCTCTCTCTCTCTCTCTGGTAAAAGACTTCTTTTTATCTATTTTAATTTGTTATCAAACATCGGAAAAGGATCATTTCAGATAATTAAAATTTGCACAAAGGGGTGAGACGTCCACCCAATCCACTTAAGAATAATTGCAACAGAGTGCGCGACGTGTTTATACACTGAAAAACCGACGCGACCTTTCCGCGAGGCGCGACACAATAGTGCGGCTCTGTATGAATGCATCACGAGCGGTTTTTTTTAGCAACGGTTACAATCCGCAATAAAATATCGCAGTGCGGTTTCGTGCGCCGATGTAGGCCAATTTCCATTGTTCACCGGCGCTTTGTTAATCCCGTGGAACACATAGATGCTTCAATATTTTATCGCGTCGTGTTCCCATCGATTTATGTATGCTTTCCCATCGGCAATATGTTCACCTTTGGACGTCTCAATTATTTTACTCGAGAGTTTCCTGTTGGTAGGATCGAGGGATCAATCGCTCAAGATTTTGCGGGGGTGGCTGTATTCTCGGAGCAATCGTCTATAAAGCGCTGCACGTCCATCATCCTACGTGGACAGCGAGGCATTTACTGTGTCTTTACTGTTAACCCTTTCCGTTTCGGAATTTTTCAATTTTGTTCCCCGTCGAGTTAAGCGTTTTATCTGAAATGTACTGCAAGAGACAGTTCCTTTATTCGTACTAATTTTAAACTATTTCGGTTATTCATTGTATTGGAAATAATCTGAAATTTTTCTTAGTCGTTCCTGTTATAAATGAAGAAGGACCATGTCTTGGTTTCATACTTGACCTATTCGCGGTTGTCCTGAATGCGCAAAGATCCGCACTCTAGTGATCACGTAGCAAAAGTTGTGCGTTTAAATCGGGATGCCTTTAGAGACGTCGCGTCGCGTTGAATGGATGCACCAAGCGAAAGAGTGCTTCGAGCGCAGCGCGTTTCTCAATTTCTGTAATGCTCCCGGACTTACTTAGACTTCCGGAACGTGTAACTTACAGCGCCCCTCCCCCCCTCGAGTTTATGCAATTTCATAAATTGCTCGCCTTTATTTACGATTCTTCTTGTTTGTCTTCCCATCACGTAATCCGCTCGATGCTTCCCCTTTAAGTAATTAATTCAATACGCGAGCCAATTATTAAACGACGGAATATTTCTGGCGAAAGCTTCTCCGGAAAGAATTTCTCCGTGCTATTTTCAACGTCCACGAAATATTTATGCACCAGCTCTAACATACATTTTTTATACATTTTGTTGTACAGTGTCCGGTAAGTGGAGAGTGTTGTCTTTTCGAAAACTACCCCTATTAGTTTTCCGTCGTCCACAAAAGATGAATAAGTAATATATTAATTAATTAATGGACAAAATATTGTAATTCCGAGTCGGTATTAATTCCACTGAAATTTGATCATCAAAGTCACCACTATCTCCACATCCAGATAGCATTAATTAATTAGCGCGGAGCAGTTGCCATTCGCCCGGAACATTTTTCCTTATCTGTGCTGGACGAGACACATCAGCGGAGATGTTTTCCAAGCTTTCCTGAAAGAGGAGCTGACACTCTCGCGACGGGCTGCAATGTGTACGCGCACTTTCCTGAGGAAGGTCTCTCCCACCCTCCTGTCGGGGGTTGGAAGAGAAAAAATGAAGAAGAAGCCAAGAGGGTACAGTGGAAAGAGCGCGAGCTTGTAAGAGGAGAGGACGAAGTGCAGGAACATCACGAGTGCCACTCCTATCGCGAAGAAACAGGAACTCCTCTCCGCAGGGTTGCAATTTCGACACAGTTGGACAGCGAGTAGGCGCCATACTGTTTGCCGGCGAACGGAATTTCTGCGACTGACGCTGTTTGCCAGAGTGTCGAATTCTGTCAAAGACACCGCAGGAAGTTCCCTGGCTACTAACGAACTTTATCAGATTTACGACATAGAAAAGAGTCAACTTGTGAGCACACTTAAAAAATCTGAGATGTGATCTACCAGAATTTATTACAAATAATTAAACAGCGGATTTTATATGCATTAAAACAGAAAATAATATCGTTGCCATTCAAGTAGAGAATTTTTAATTTGCATAAAGATATAGAAAGACAATAATTTTAATCAGTTAAAAACAGTACAACAGTATCTTCAACTTTTCGTGCCCTTTCTACTCAACGTATATGTTGCTCGACCAGCCTTGAATTTTTATCCGCAATAAAAGCAGCGTTGAAAAGTTCGCGCCGCATAATTCAGAGCAGAATTGGATAAAACATGAGGCTCAACACAATATTGCTAACGAATTTACAGCCTTTTAGCGAAAACGTCTGGCCAAAAAAAGATGAGAATAAAATCAAAGCGACGTGTTAAAAGCATATTGTACTTTCTCAGCCGAACAGACAATTTATGGCAACGGATACGAATCTTTACTGCGAGTTCGTACAAGTATCCACGCAGGCCAGTCGTAAATCCGTCGCGAATTAAAAAAAAAAACGTAACAATCGCGCCGCACGCGAGTCCGCGGATTTCGCGAAATGCTTTTCGGCCGCGGCACGTAGCCGCAACAAAACTCCCTAATAGCAACAACACGGTTTTACTACGGTCCTCTATTTAGACACCAGCCGTTTTTATAACCGCCTCCGCATTCATAACTGTATAATGGTCTGTAACGTTCCCTTATTACCGCGCCAACTGAACCGTGTGCACGCTCGGCGCGAATATGTTCGGGCGATAAAGAACAGCCTGCCCCCCGCTTCCTCCCCTGGACAACGTGAATTTAACATTTCAACGAGACTGTTCGCAGGCGTCGAAGCAGATTTGAATTGCAGTCACCGTGCATGACACGCGCGGGTTTAGTAATCATTAATTACCGATGCAGCCGCTCCGCGAATTCCGCATTCGCCGAGCGTGGCCCGCTGATTTTTATTTGCGGAACGTTCTACTGCCAACCCTGTGACTTGCATGCATTGTTTTTTCAGAGTTTCTGGGACGAAAAAATGTTTGAAAGAGTCGATGTAAGTTGACGTAAGACAATCTCCAGCCCTGAACTAGGGGTTGTCGAAGACTGACAATAAAAATAAATGACCGGATCGGAACAGCTATTATCGAAAACGGAGGCTGTCGAAAGAATAATTAATAATGCAGTGTCCCGATAAATGTTCCCAGTCGTTCCTCCTCTGAAAAAAGGGAAGTGGTGCAATCTACCCCAATCATCCACCCGCAAGATCAATCGACCCAGCAGAAAGTACAGTGCAGGATCGACTAGTGAGAATCGCCGGGTCGTTTAAAGCCATTAACCCCTGGCATCGGAGGCTCCCTCGTATCGACTTCGACGTCCGGACCACGGAAGAACTTTGCCGAAAGTTCCTCGCGAGTATTCTTCTAATTCGCTGGGGCACGTGGCCGGCATTGTTACATGAATTACGGTGGACGCAACCTTGCTTCTCTTCTCTAAGCCCGTGCAACCTGGCTTTTTTTCTTTTCTTTCACACCGTCCGTTTCCCGTCGACGACTTCTATTTTCAAGCGGCACCGTCGCGTCGCCGAAGCGAAATGAAGTTCTGCAACGCCCCGTGGCCAACTCGATCGATTACCGGCGAAAGCAACGTGCTGCAGACACTTTATCGATCAGTGAACCACCGCCGCCACACCGGGAGATAGTTTCCGTTCGTTCGTTTGCGCTGTTGGAGAGAAGGAAACGAAACAGAGCGAAACGGGTTAAAACTGGTAAAAGCCCGGCCCTCGATTAGCTAGAGGAGCTGTAGAGCGTATTTCGAGTTCGATTTTCCTCGATATTTTTCGACAGCGGCGTTGCACTTAGAGTAGTCGGACTGGGGAAGAGGTGAGAGAATTGATGATGCCATATTTTAGAAGCTGTTTGTGCTCGTACCTGCAGGAAAGGCTTACGGATTCAATTTTGCTAGATATTTTTCGAGCACAGCGTTGTTCTCGGAGAATAGCTTGGGTGAGCGAGAAAAGGTGAGATGGTCGTATCTGGAGAATGTAGTCTTCTGAATTCGGTTTTTCCGAGCACAAGGTTGTATAAAAAATTCCGGTCGGAATCAGTGACGCGAGGATTTAGAAGCAGTTAGTATTCGTATTTAGCGAATGGAAGCTTTCGAAATCGATTTTATATGGTATTTTACGAGAGCATTGTTTCCCGAAAGAGACAATCTGAATGTATGAAACAATTTGCGTTCATACTTGGACAAAAGGTTTATAAATTCGATTCTTCTTTTCGAGAGCATTCTCTTCCTCGAATAATAGATATTTCCATACCACGGTAGAAGAAGGAAAAGAATCCGCGAATATACGGAAACACAAGAATAGCAGTAGCTAAAGTAGTGTAAAGGCCAGACCGAGCACGGTCACATTTGTACCCAACCTACCTTAGAGGCGTAGTTTCATTGCAAACAGGTTATCATGCTTCAGCACATGTGGGACACTGTAGTCGATGATTTAAATTGTAAGGTGACACTAAACAGTTATATCCAGCATGATTTTTCGCAAAATTGCATGCTACGATCTTTATAAATTCAATGCAAGAGCAGTTCGAAAGCGGTAATGTGGTGGACGTTGGGAAATTCCCGACAGACTCTGATTTCCAACGGCCGGTTAGTCAACCAGGGCATCACGGAAAGCGGTTCTGGGTCCTCCCGTCAATTTCCCTCGGGCTCATAAATTTCCGACTGCCCCGCAGGAGGGTGTCTCGAAAAGAACCTACTCCGGAGAAGGCTCGAAGAACTCGATCGATATTTTCCGTCGGGATATACGCCGGCCGTTGAACGACCAGCGGCTGGCGCTTGTCGAACAGACGTGCAATACCCTTTCATCGTCGTCCGCGCGCGCTTTTCCACACTGGCTGCCTGTTGCCAGCCGGGGCGGAGCAGCTTTTAGTGAGCCGTGTCTGAAACAGTGGCCGGGGTCTGAAAGTATATTATTTCAGCGCAAACAAAACAGCCTGCGAACGCAATAGCCCAGGCCCGAGTTCTCTTCTCCTCTCCTCTCTTCGCAACTCTCTCCGTTTAGGCTCGTCGAGAATCCGCTAGCAAGTAGCTCCGCAGCACAGTGCTGTCAATCGATATGGCAATTGTCTGGCAGACGATCATTCGTTTCCTCGGCTAGCCTCTCATGCCACAGCTCGCTATACCTGACTTAATCTTCGACGCATCGATCGGGAATATATGTTCCAGACGCGACGGAACTCGCGATCCCATGCTTGCCTAACGACTCGTCAACGCGCGGTTAATTCACTAGCCTGGAAAATTATAGAACGATGGAGTATAAAAAGTGTCTATTTTTTTTTATTAGGAAATCTCTTACGAGATTTATTACAATATACACATTGCAGAGTACAATCAGAGAGAGAGAGTTGGGCAAAAATTTTTATTTGAATAAAATTTTTGCCCAACTGTGAGTACAGTGAATAACGAGAACGTTAGTAACTTTGCGCGAAGAGAAAGAAGAAGTGTCGAAATTCTAATTGAAGTGAAAAGAAGTACTGCAAATGCTGAAAAAATTTTGTAAATTCATTAAAAAATTCTTGGTGAATTCATTCTCTCAGAATGGCAATTCAAGGCAAGACGCAGTCAAAATTAATAAAACGAGGTGCAGAACATGTATTCGTTGTCATTAAAAACTGTGTCAGATTCATACTCGGGTCGGGTTGAAGAGCAAGTTTTCTATCTTCGCGTCCCTGAACCAGCCTACTTTTATTGTGAAACGGAAAAGTTGCTTTTCTTCATTCGAGAAGTTAAAATTCATACGACTCTGCGGAGCTTAAACAATTTTTTACTCGCCCGGCCGCTTCAATGACACCTTGTAAAGGTAAGTCTTGCATTAATGTTGAATGCACGATCCCTGGAGGCGGAGGTGGCAGCAACCTTCAGCCCGCATAATCCCATTGTCCCTCACACTGACAGCGCGTTAGATTCTACCGAGGGATAAATAAACCGCCGCGGGATCGGTAAATAGAATGATCGAAGGTTTAAGCTGATTAATTTGAGACTGTTCTGGAACGGGTTGCCCGAGTCTCCTGTGCTGCTGGAAGTGGTTCCGCGGAGATCATCTTTGGTGATTATATTCTTGAAACGTGGTTTAATAAATCTACAAAGTTTAGAATTCGTGTGAATAACAATTTCCTCTTTAGAAATTTCTGAAAATCGACCTGTTACAGGATTAGGTCTGTGTTTTTTTAAGAGCAACGTGTGAATTTTCTTGTGTGAAAGAGTTGTTGGATCATGAAAATAATGAAAGGGACACTCGCAATAACTTTTTTCACAGAGCTAACTTTTTCATAAAAAGAATCGTAAGGTAAATCAAAAAGCGCACAATCTCAAGAAAATTCGCAGAAATTCATTTACCGCAAAGAAATTAATAAATAAATATTTCTTTAAAAGCGCACGCGTCTACGAGGTATATTTCCGGAATTGAATCACGGTGCTCCGCGCCGTGCCGGTCTGAAAATGATTGATAAACAAGAGAGGCACGGGAAAAAATGTTTGGATCCCCTCATCGTCAAAGCAGCGCTAAAAACGTCGCGAATTAAAATACAGCTGCTGCACGGACACCGCCCCGGGCTCGTGGCCGTGGTTTTTCGGGGACGTTCCGGATGACGTTTTATACATGCACTACGGAAAAAACGATTCTCGTCGGTCCTCCTTTTTGATAATAAATGTGTCAAATCATTTTCATGTTTCATTTTTATTTCTCGTTTTGCTCCATTCCGCTTTTATCCACGCACCCCACGCGACGCTTTTATTCGTATCTACTTTGTGTTCTCTTTTCATTATGCATTCTACATATCCAACAGGACGACGTTCCTCGACATATGAATTCTCCTTTTTCAACAGACACTCCAGAATTTTCGTGCTTTCACAAATATTGCTGAAAATTCCAGCAGTTAGGTTTAATACATGCGAGGCAGAGATCGTAAAAATTGAGTTGAAATTCACAGATCTGACAAATGCCCTATTGCTTTATTTTATGAAACGATTATCCTTAATGCGGTTTCGCCAACAGGAAATGTCATTGCAGTCTGACAGATTATTCTGAAAAATTGTACTGTCAGTTTAATATGCTAAAGATGTCGGTAGTTTATTTATTCCGACGATAAAAGTGAACCACTTTGAAGAGCGACGATGCTTCTGTGACTCGGAGACAGCGATCAGACGTCCGTTTCAATTTCTTTCGGAACGAGCTTCCATCGATTTAGCATATTTCCCGAAGCATACACAGCGGCGTATTAAAATGGGAAGCATTGCGCATGGGGACAGCGATCTATTTTAATTTAGACACCGATATCGAATCTGTATTGGCGGTGGGGTCATTCCACGCCGGACGGCATCAGTTTTCGGACGAGATGTCAGGAATTCCGGTGAAATTGAAATATGACGTGTCGGCCGGAAACTGGGAGAGTTAAATTGTCATTTCGCCAGTTCCAAATTGCTTGGTAAATCGTCCAAATTCGCTGCTTTCGCCCGTTTTTTCCGAAACTGCCCGCGTAAATCCATCAACCCCACCCCCTCAAACATCCCTTCAATAGCAGCCCGTTATCAAATGTGGATGCTCCGAGACACTACAAAGATTATTATTTCAGATTACTGCGTTTCAATTTCAAAAATGCGTTTCCTGGAACAAAAATGAAAAACAATTTAAAGCTTCGTGAAACGACTAAAACAAATCGTACTTTTTCAAGATGATGTCGCAAAGAGGAAGCTTCAATCTTCGAATCCATGTTCGAGTCTTCGCCGATACAATTTTGTTTATAAATAGAGATGCCAATGAAATTTCCGGGAATGCTTTATCATCCGCATCCCGGGAGCAAAAATAGATGATCTTTCTGGGCGGCGCTGGCTTTCACGCGTCGCAATTACGTTTCCATCGTCGGATCACGCTGCGTATCGCCTCCGAAGTGCGCTCGTTCACTATAGCACATTGGTTTCGAAATAGCCGGATGTCCCGCGCGAACTTCACGCCAAGACTTTTTGGAAGACGCTGTCTACGCTGTGACTCACTTAGTTTATTTGCATACGAAATATCAGCCGCGCCGAATTTTCGCCACTACTTTCCGAAACTTTTCTGAGACTCTCGGATACTTAGACGTGATTTAAAGATGACTGAATCCACAGTGACTCTGGGATCATGTACGTTGCCTGGGAAAGAAGAAGATAAATGATGATGTATATTATTTTTTCATGGTTTTGCAATTTTATGACATTTCTATCGGAATTGTTGTTCGTGAATCGAGTGATCGAATGTTTTCGAGCAATTGATGGTTTGCGTAGAAATTTAAAAAATGAGGGGATCAAGCTTCGACGAGCTTGTTTCGCAAGGAAACGTCTGCGAGAATGTAGCAATCACGGTATTAATTATGCAGTACCCTGCTGAAGATTTAATTTCCCTTCCAGCCCCGCTGTAACGAACGAAATTCCCGTACAATTAGACAGACGTCCCATAATTGAACTTCTGGCTGCTCTTTTAATTAAACTTTCGACCCATCATCTGAAATACATTTCGCCGGAAATCCTCCCACAAGACTGAAACGATTTCATTAAACGAATATCTCGCGAAACATTGGGTACAAAACATATCTTGTTAGTTTTAAAAATAAACCTGTACAACGATGAAAAGGAACAATGAAGGGTTTGATGTTCTGAATTGCCCTCCAGTCTTCTCCGTGCCGGAGATCTTAATTTCTCAGGGATAAAAAAATTGTGTCATTCGCTAATGACGGTCGTGGCAGTTAAGGTGTGAGAAAAACAACTCTCTCTCTCTCTCGCCAGAGGTCGTCTAAAATTGTACAAGCTGCGAATCGAACGTGTCCAAGTGTCTTGATATTGCTCCCCAACGATGAAAAAGTTTCCGCGATTTGCCAGCGACACGGTCCGGAAAGTTCCGTCGCATCCGTCCGAAAAGGATTCCAATTGTAATATACCGGAAGAACGTTTCCCCGGTAGCACGTTCTTATCTGGGAAAGTTAGGTCATCGTGCGAGGTCAGCCGGAATCCGAACTCCTGGCTAACAAATGAAATATGTATACGAGACCGGGCCGACCTATTGCCTCCGAGACCTATTTGTTTCGCATCTCTACAGGTTGACCCGAAACTATCCTCTTGCATCGTATCAACGTACTATCTTCTGTTCGCTATCGCACATCAATTCAGAGTGGAATATCGAAAATATAATTTATATGGTCATATAATAGGGTAAACTGTAAAATGATTGGCACACTAAGCCAAAATCGTAGTAAAAATCTTCTAATCTTTTTTTGAAATGTTTAAGCGAGCTTATCTTGCAATTATTATAAGGTAACAGAGATTTTTCAGCAAAATCAAACAGTTTTACGAGCTATAAATCTTTTATTATAAAATATATTCAGTGAATAACAATCGTAAGACAAATAGTACAGTCATTGGCAAAGTGAGAAGTAAACGTTAAACAGGCTATTTGTTTTGTAATTAAACATATACGCACTTATTACATCTGTAGTACAGTCCGAAATTAAGTTACAAGGTTGCTTTGAAACATAAATTAGAAGCAATATAAAATGATTTTCTATACCAGGAATTCTTAATATTTGCCGTTTAAATCACGAAAGTGCCAATAACTACTACACAGTGCCAATAATAGAACAGTTTACCCTAACTGCGGTTTCGTATAATTCGAAATATGGAGGATTTATTACGGAGGATAATAATGTATCTGTCTCACAAATTGATTTTCCTATTTATGATTAAACATTAATTCGTTGGGAACAACAATCTGTTGTTTCACGTACACATAATTGTTCCGTTGTATCACCGAATAACGAGTATAATTAGGTAGTTAGATATCAATCTAAAATACACTGCCACATAGCGATGACGTACACTGATATCCAATGATCATTGTGGTCCCGAACAATTTATGCTGAGGAGAATTAAGCAGTATTTAGTATGAATCTCCCCCAAAAGAGGGACGCTTTAATCTTCGTCTTAATCTTCAAATCACAAAGCGTCGAGGGAACTCCAGTAACAAGTTTCCGCCTCGTTACCCTAATGAGCTAGAACGTAATAGTAACGCGCTAATTTCAGCAAAAGACAGTGCCATCCGGCAATCCACGAAAGAAGTCACCCTCTGTCAAGACAGAGCAAACAGCCCGGTCCTCGGGGAACTCCGCTCAACAAGTCCCACGGTCGCGGGAAAGGAAGAACCACCGGGAGCCATAAACGTTTTCCCCATAAATACACAAAGCACCACTTCGAACCAAACATCTTGTCCGTCTAATTCGTACTGATTCTCCTTTCTCAAACAAACGACAAAGTTAAAATACGAAGAACGTTTGTCCTGACAATTTCTACAGTGCAACGATTTTTCCGCATTTAAGAAATAAAACAATGTACGAATGCTGAAGAAAATTCTGAAAAATTTCATTCGCTGCTCAAAGGCAGCATCCGGCTGTGATCGTAGATCCAGGATGGATCGCTGATCGGGAAAGAGCAGCCTGTCTGCCCCTGGTTTCCCATCAACGGTCCTTCCGCCCTCTTCATCAATGAACCAGGGACAATCGGAACAGTTGAATAAATGAACGTGTTCGATATTCTATGAATTCAACCAGTACCAACTTCTATTAACAACTCACACGAATGCCAACAATGGCAACATTTCTAGGTTGACCCATGCACAACTCGCAATAAGCCATCGACGAAATTTTCCGTCGCCGATGCCAGCACATTGTGCACCCGTCCCGCTGGAATTTCTGCGGCGGAACCTACTTTATTTCCCGCGGGTCATTTTTCCTTGTCCGCTGCTGAAATTTGAATATCGGACCCGTCAACCTGAAGAAGGAGCGCAATTAAAATGAGATATCCCCGCTCGATTCCGCCACAGACGACCGGCATTACTTCGCGGTTTAATGCCCCTGGTTCTTCGTAGACCTTTGTGGTCCGAGAGGAACCAGGCTCGTTACACGTTCCCTGGATAAATAAGGGGAACGTTACTTACGTTCTTCGTGCGCCTCGGATGTATGTTTTAGTGTTTCAACCGTGAGTTGTATATTGGGGACGATGCTCTTCGCAGCACGTGAAATGTGTAGTACGTGAGTAACGTGAATTGTCTCCTTCAACCCCCAGTGTGCATTTTCATATCTAAATCGCAAACTTCGGTCACTGAGGCGGCGCTCATCGTCCCGTGAACTGTGGAAAAATTGTTTATAGTCGCTTATCGCTCTGTGAACCGTGGGGAAATTGTTTATAGTTGCACAGTGTGATTTATTGATTACGATGTGACTTAGACAGCGCTGTAAATTGAGAGTCATCTGCAGATTTGTTAGCAGTATTTTTCAAAAGTGTGTTGTTTTTATTATCGTATAATTTATGGAATAATTACCGACGAAAGGAATTCCGAAAAAAATATTCACGAGCATCGGGAACGGAGAGCGAAAGTCTCTTGATTCCTGAACCCGGTAACATGATTCCGCTCGCAATTCTTTTCGCGATTTCACGATCGAGACGCAAGCCAGACGAAGGCGAATTAACGATTCCCGGCTATGCTATTCATCGTTGCTCCTCCCGGCCGACATAGTAATCTGAGGTGACGTGAAAGGCCTTTTATCTCCTGGTCTATTGGACCGATTACTTTTCCTCCTTTCTCGCCAGAAGAACGAGGGTTGACGTCTCTATTTTTCATTCGCTCTGCAGGAAACAGCCACCCAGTGGGTCACCAAATTCTTATGACCGGATAAAAATTGCGCAAGCTACGGTGACTTGCTAATAAATTGTTACATCACGCCCACGCGTTCATTTGTTTGCCACTATGTTGCAATTTTAACACTGGAATTATCAGAGAAGAAATTACTTGTCTCTGACTCTCCTCTTCACAATTGTGGAATTATCAAAACGTTTTCATGAGAAATTTTTTAGGAGACAAATAAATTATCTTACATTTCCGGAAGTACCACGTATTTTGTTCGGTTGCAATATTCTAGCTGCTGAAAGCCGAATTGAGTGACGTATATCAAACCGAGCTGACCTCGCTAAACCTTGAACTTCAGAGCGAAACAAGCATCAGCAGCTTATCTGCCCGGTAGATTCTTATCAGCTCACCCTGTACATCGATGATAAAGGTTCCAGTGCAGGACGTCTCGAATATGAATTGCATGGAAAAACAAATAGAATACGCGAGACCGGAATTTGCATACGAAATGTTCATGAATTTCTTCGCCGCGAACTTTGACATTTCCCGTAATTAGACCGCCGATTTCCATGCAAATATCGTTTCGCAAGGATAAAGTGAGATCGCTTCCCCGGATCAAAGGATTGACCAACCGCGGAACAAGTAAAATAATTTGTTTCGTCGTGTTCTACGTATGTATTCATAGTTGTACGATTCTATTTCCGCCAGACGTCCAAAAGAATCCTCTTCCGGGTCAAATCAACCGGAAACCGATAACCGAGGTTCATGTTCGAACATTTCCTCGATCGTTCCCAGTTCGATTTCTTCCGACGTTTCTCGGAGAATTCGGCAAAAAGCTTGGGAAAGGAACATCGAACGGAGCCCATGTTAGATAATCAAACAGGCGCGTACGGTTCTTACGTCGTGATAGTCGATTCTAACAAAGAATCGACCCCCGTAAATCTTCCGATATCGAAACCCGATATTTCAAGCTGGTATACAATTATCTTCACTTCAATTGTGCAGAAATATTCGAAACAATTTTCTAAGACATTTTCTGTTCGATCTCACCATAAAGAAGAAGTCAAGGATTACGGGGAAATATGATAAAAGATGATTATCCGTGATTTTTGCTGCTCGAAAATATTTTTTCATTGAGACGCCACAAAACGCGAGCTAGAATTCTGTAAAATAGATATTAAAATTACATTCCATAAATTTCCCATAAAAAAAACGTTGAAGAACAAAGTGAAGAATCAGGAAATAAATCCCAAGAGCCGGCTGTTCGCTGTTCCACCGAAGCATAAAGAATTTTCAATCTGCGTCCTCCCATCTACAAAACCCTCTATTAAAAATCAGTCTGCCGATCCCTGGGGGGGCAAGCACCGAGGAAGAGCACAATTACCAAAAAATCCTTTCCGCTTTTTACGATGAGGGATGCCGGTAGCTTTCACCGTTGAAAGCGGCTCCCAAAAATAGTCCGTCGGATTCCGGTTCGGTAAAAATATCGGGCAGAGCTTCTTATCGCTCGCGGGCCACTTCTTAAAGCTAAATAGACTGATCCTACCATCGGAATGGGACTGGTAATAAGCCATTTCAAGAAGGTTGCCTTGGATTGAACGCCGCGGGATTAATGCAATGAAGCGGTCGGCTCAATCGCCAAGAATGAAATCCAATCAAGCCACCCTCGGTCGCTTGGGGAGAAGCCCGTTGGCCAGGTGACGAGGGTGAGGAGAGGGGAACACAGGAGGATCATCATTTCTTTCCGTCTGTTGGCGATTGGGAGCAGAAGAACAATCGCGATACTATCGCGATCGATCCTCGCGACAACACGATTGCGTCACGCTGATCACACGGACGTTATGCCGATGGAATAACAGAGGGTTCCGATCGAAGGGCTGGAAAGGATGGTCACTAGAGACACCAGAAACAAGATAAGTGCAGGAAACACGGGTTGTTTGGTTTGGGAGAAAATCGTAATCCTGCGAGCCCTTTTCGGGAGGTGTCGTAATGTGTGTTAACCCTTAAGCACTGTGGGCGTTGACACTGATGCGATTACTATTGCAGATCTTACAGATGGCTGGTGGTAATGTTTATTGGGTCGTTGCGAAAATGTAAGTATCGAACATTTGCCTAATAACTTCCTTTTCAATAATATTTTTAGGAGACGTCGTTCGTTGATATTACTCCAGATAAATGAGATTGATATTGGAGTCGAGCAATTTCTTAAAAGTGGGATGGGGTCAAGAGAGACCCTAAGGTTACGTAATGCGGTATCCGCCGTCTGAAATATTCCGAGGATATTTCCCCGTGATTGTCTATTCCTTTCCGGTTGGCCGCGTCTACTATTCACAATCATGAAATGATGAGCCGATATTGATTCGACATACGAAATATTCAGGCCTTCGACTCGCATGCTAGCCTCCTTCTATTTGAATAACGGGTCCCATTGGTCAATTGATCCGGCGGCACGGTCGACCGACACCGGATGCATCCCGGTAAAATTAATCTTTTTCCCGAATTTTCCTCGTCGTTCCATTCTTGTCGATGCGTTAACACATTGATTTCCCTCGGTATATTGCGCCCCGGTGACTATAAAACTCATTAGAGTAATGCGCAGGAAAAAAATATTCGCGATCACGATAGCCGATAGCTTCGCAGATCGCGAATGATTAATCGCTCGGCTCTATCGATCCTCAGTCTGCGAATTCAAATAGTTAATTGGAAATTAGTTAGTATTACTCTTCTTAATCACGTTTTTCGGTGATCCGATTCACCGCCTTTAACGCACCGACATCTATCGGCAATACGGCTTCTCGTTACATTAACATAGGACGCGTCCATTACAGCGTAATGAATGATTTGATAGCGGATCGGTCGCCTCAGTGCGATGGGATTTATCGTTGCAATAGAAATGACTGTTACTAGTGGAAATTGCGATACCCAAGCGTTCATGATTTATTCAGAAATTCGCGAGCGTACTGGAGAACCCGTTCGATTTCGTATTTAACGCGGGTCTCGCTCGCTTCCCTATTAAATTGGAATCGCTGTCGTATAAATAACTGTTAACCGGAAAATTTCGAAAGCCGACTGTTTATCCCCGTTTTCACCTGCACTCGCACCATTTCCATCTGATGAAACGAGGAACGCGCGGTCGACGATGCGCGTCTTGATGAATCGATGGGAAAAGTAAATTTTCCCGGAAAATATCCTGCACCACGTTTCCCGCGAATAAATGATGAAACGATTCGATGCCTCACTTTGTTAGCTTCCAGTGGAAGAAACTCTTAATGAAGACAAATATTGTTCTTGAATTATTGAGAACGACAGGGTCGGTGTGAAATGCTCTCGAAACGGATATTCATTAATATATTGAGGTGTTCAAATTAGGTAATTAAACCTGTATTATATCATTATCGTTGTCCAGTGCCTACCCCTCCACTGCCTGTCAACGAGAGGATTAGGCCTGCGTGGATCTGGTCGCCAGATGTGTCCCAGGTCTGTCCAGACCATGGTTACCACATTCTACTCTCGCCAGGCTCCTTATCCTTCCGCCTCTCGCCCAGCTTTGCAGCACAGCCCGCCTTCGCACGCATCCCACTAACGCTGGCATACGGTACGCGTCAGCGTAAATGGGAAGAGTGGGGGAAGCAAAGGCGGGCTTCGGAGCACAGATGGGCAAGAGGCGGAAGGGTAAGGGGCCTGGCGAGAGTAGAATATGGTAACCCTGGTCCAGACCCACGCAGAACGGAGAACAATAGAAAAGGAATATAGCAAGGAAAGAAGGAGTTTCCTAAAGCCAGACAGTTGACTGCTTTTGACTGCGAATGCTTTCCTTTGTCATTTAGCTAGCCGTTTCACTAAAGTCATAAATCAAAAATAGTGTCCGGGCACGGTCGTTGTCCGCTCAAACCACCGGCCTTTGGACAACGAAGAAGCTTTTACTGTATACTGCCGCCGCGCAAACGTAGATTAAAATCGAAGACGACCACCTCGAGGCCTTATAAGGGTAGTTTCCCGGAAAGATAAGAGAATCGGAAGTCAACGGCGTTAATCCCGTCAGCGAAGACAAGAACACAGCTCCGGCGAGCTATGGTTAAGAAACCGGACCGCTTTGTTCCCGTGACCGTACACTAGTCTTGCCTCATAAAAACTACAATGGCACTGGCCTAGGCGGTTTCCATTAGTCTTCCGACAGGCGGTCGCGCCAATTGTTCCCCGTTTAATTATTCTCTCGTTGCCGGAATTCGATGCCGCTGGGCGCAATTCGCGGAGCCGGCGCGACGCGGCGCGGCGTGAAACATTCACAGCCGGCGTTGAATTCTCACGAACCGGATGGAGAGAGGAGGGAAGGCTTTTTAGCCTCGGTGTCGTTCTTCTTAGCGCGGCTGTATTATAAAAAATTTCGCTGGCCCGTGAGCCGCTCGAGCGAACGAGAATCTAAATATTTCAGCCGACCCGTGAAATTTCCACCGGAACGCTGACCTCGCCTTCCTGCCTCGCCTCGCCTTGGATCGTGTTACGCTAGGCGAGAACGCGGTTTTCCAGTTTCTTACTGCGAGTTTCGCCAGCCTTTAACTGCGAGGCCGCAACCGTTTTCGCCAGGCAACGCCTCCGACACGCAAAACGGATCTCTGCTCGGTGTAAAGGGACGCCGGAATCGTAAACGAAACCGTTCTACTACTTTTCTCCGAGTTTCCCTTATCTCTTCATCCCCTGGTCCCAGTTCCTTTTTGTTACCGGGGCTGTTAGGTACGCGTGGAGATCGTAGAACTTTGTACGAACGCGCCGAGGCACGAGACCGTTTGGTTAATAGAAACTCGCTGGTTATCCTGACTAAATGATCTATTGTTGATTCAGATATAATCGACAAATGTACTGTTCACTATAAAAACATTTCGCTCCTCGTTTGCTTTATGTTGTTGCAGATAAAACGAATTGTTCCCTTCAAGGTAGCAAGCAGGTTGCTGGATTAAAATCGAAGATAATGTTTTATTCATTTTGAGACACCTCTTAGATTTATTTTAAAAAATTGTCTACCAACTTTGATTAGTAATATGAAAATGATCATTAATTATTGTACAATAATTGTACGATAACTACGAAATGTGTGTACCTGCAGAAATATTCATCGTTCGCAGAATAATTACCGGGCTGGAATGTTAAACCCCGTTGAAACTGCATTGTTCGTATAAATGCAATTATTCGAAAAGCCCCAGTTCAAACATCCGACCAGAAATAAAATAATAAAATACATATATGTACGTGCTTCTTCATTTGCGCTTCGAATTCGCTGTTTCATCCTATTTCCACTAACAATTCGATGTTTTCGAACAGAGAAGTGCAACACTGGCGATATTGTCTTAATTAGTTTTCATTTTCGAACACGTTTGTTGTGCCATACACACAGCGGCGACGTCGAACACAATAAAAGCTCGCCTAATGAAAACAATATCCTATCCATCGTGTAGCGCGCTCGATTTTTCATAGAATTTTTCGTGCTGTTTTTCGCGAACACGATAACAATGGCAGACGGAGGCCGTGTTCATCAATCTTGGTCGTGGTGAAAAAATTTTATCAAGCGCCGTTTATTCGTACGGTAATGGTTGAACGTGACGATAAATCATATTTGAACGCCGGCAATCGCGATCGAATTAATTAGTTTAATGTTGCCCCCTCTGTGAAACAGTCGGGTGGGGAGCACGATAAATATTATTCACTCGAAAATGGCGGCTGTTTCGAAGTGTGTGGGCGGAACACTTGAATCGGTTTCATCAAGCCTGTACAGGCAACATACGGCGTTTTTACGACGAACCATTCGAACGACCAAGTTCTTCTGTACATAGAGATCCAATCGACGATATGCGCTTCGGTTTTTCAACTAAATGGATCACGCTTCAGCATGATCGTGCGTCACGATACTAAAGATCCGTTATGCCGGAACCAGAAATTCTTCTGTTTCAAAGGGAGGCGGTAGACGCATTTCCAAGATTGCAAGGGTGCGGGATTCACAATATTATCGATTTCGTTAAGAAAAAATGTTTTAATATAAAATTGGTCAGTTCAGACATAAAGTAACATTTCACAAGCACCCATGAGCTACCAAGAAAGACAACACGATTGTGGGCAATCTTCCCCGACTAGCGAAAGTACAATTAATCAGAAAATGCATTTACATTGCATATGGTCCTTCGAATTTCCATACGGTCTCCAGGTGCAACCTACATCTGAAATTGTCTCTAAATTGATTCTATAAAGGATAGAATAACAGACGCATATATTGCCGGAGGAATCCTGGAGGATAGTTGGACAAAGTGATGTGAAATTATGCCGGGATATGTTACGAGAATGGGACTTTCATGAGCTCCCGAAATCCTGTTGCAATTTGTAGGATTTCCGTCCTGAGCAACCTCTGCGATTCATATACCGAGTGTTCCCGCAATCTTAATTACTTTCGCGTGGTGAATCATCGTTCGAAATCTGCTGTTTCCAAAAGTAGTCTCTTGAATAATAATTACAGAAATTGTTACGGTACATTGATTCACACAATATGATAGATTACGAACGAAATTGCTCGGAAAATGCTCACACACGGCCGCTTATAAAATATTGTTGAAATTTCCACCTCCGTTTGCGTCAGTAGTGCAAACATTTTGGAGTGCATATTTCGGCGCGACAGGTTAAAAAAAGCGGCGCGGCCAACCCGTCTCGATCGAGCGCACGGATTGCCGTCGGATTTGATTATCAGGCAGCCGTAAATCAATATCCCCGGCTCACCTGCCGCTCAAGATACCGCGGCGCGCATATGCAATTTCGACCTAATCGAAAAACAATGGGAGCATTCGACATCGACGGTTCGTGGTCGGAGGTATATTTACAGCGCATCAAATATTTGTCGCCGAAGCTGCCCGATGAAAAGCGACGTCCAGAAAATTGACTGCAAACATATGACGTGACGTAGATTGCAAGTGACCGGCCGATTAACATCGTCACGCGACCGCCGTGTAATTTTTAGAAACACTCTCGCCCACGTCGCACGTTTGACCATCGAATACTCGAGAGTGGACGAGCTTCAACGTATAATCGTGCAACTCGATTTTTCTAATGCTCCGTAGTCCACTTTGTACCCCATGGATCTAATTTATGATGCGTTCGATCGTTGAAAAATTATGCAAACGTTTTATCGGAAATGAGAGAAAATTCCTCATCGTCGAAGAGAACGTGCGAATTCACATGGGAATTTTTATTTTGCATCAATCGTATTACAATTAATGCATACGATTTTTATTTTGCATAAAGACCCACGATCTATTTACGCGTATATTAATTTGGAAATAAATTCTGTGGAACGATATAAGCCAGTAAAAATGCGCCGACACGGGGAATAAAGCGTCGAACGAATCTCGTGGAATTAGGATCGATGTCGGGCCGCCTGCACGACCTCCGATCGCAGTTAATTGGTGTCAATTAAAAAAAAGACTGCAATCTGCGTTGCGCACTCGCCGGAGCTGGCGAACGAGGGGAAACACGGGAAACGGAAAATTCCTGGAAGGTTCGCAAAGCTCGTTAGAAAGTTGGTAAACAAGTATTTACAGTTTCGCATTCTAAATAGAATTAATACAGATGAAGAAGAGTAAATAAAATCTAGTTATTAAGAAATATTAAAAAATAGCAACGATTCCTGTATCACAAAACGAGAAACGAACAGAAATATTCCGCGAACCGTGTCGCCCGGAAAGTGTTTACTGCGCGACGCGGCACGAAAGAATTATTAATCGAACCGCTGGAAAAACCGCGATTGAATTTCCAGTTCGGAAAAACCGGCCATCGGTGTCCAGCGACACGCGAAACGCTCGAATCTCGCTAAATAACTGATCGAGCGTGAATCGAGTTTCCCAGAGCAAAGCCGGGGAAGAAACAAGTGGCCATCGAAAGAATGGTCGCCGGAATCCGTCGAATTATTTCGATTCGATCGATCCCGCTTCGATAATTGGCTGTTTCATTTTTATAAACGTGTCTCACGCCGCGCCGGCCGTTAATCGGTCGGTGATCGATCGAATCGACAGCAGGATCACTTTTCGAGTGCTCGCCCTCCGAGGCATATAAATAATTCACAGCCGTTGCCCCGGTTGACCTAATTATGCGCAGCTCCTCGAACACCGTTTCGACGGTTTACCGGTCGGTCTCTCGCCGAGATTAGCGGTTTACGCTGATGGATCGGCCGATCTAAGACGCCTGATCCGATGATCGTTCGCGGCGCTAAACATTTTATCGCGGCCGCTCGATCCATTTTTCGGCACACTCCCACTGGCGATCAAAGGTTCTCTAATTTTAGAGATGCCCGGCTCCGTGTTCTAGCTGCGAGGAAAGAACTTTTTACACGCCGATGCTATTTTCGGAAATTGTTGATACTTTTACGGAACACTCCGACGTCTCCTCGGATCGGCCGGTCGTGCAGTGGATTCAGAGACTATTTCCTGCAGTCTGTGGATTTCACTCTGCGGATTTTACGTATTCATGACAAAATTTCAAAGAAGCTATCAAACCATGCACGTCTAAAATAAAACTCTGAAAAGCCAGCTCCACAATAAAAATTCAAGGTCCGTCCAAGCTCCAAAATCCTCGTAATAAAAATTTCAAAGTACGAGACATCACGCTAACATAAAGACATATCTCTGCCGGAAGAAGACACCGGAAACTCCAGAAGTCGCGAGAACGCGTTGCCAGAGAGAGAGAGAGAGAGAGGCGTTCAAAATGGATCCGGATTTCCGGAGCGCGGAAGGAAATCGCGCGAAATATTCAAACCGGACTCCCAGTCGCCGAACACAAAAACCCACGCCGACATCTTCCCGTGAATTCATTCAACTCGGAAGACGAGTCCCGCGGGGCTCAGTCTCCAGAAATTACCCCAAGCGCCGGGGATTAGACTCATCGTCGCCTCGCGGGATGTGACTGAGTTACGTGACCGGGAGTCAACTCGCGTCTGTGTCTATTAATTACCGGAAAGCGGTTGGTATGCTTGCAAACACCGATCGCACGGAATTATGCTGGCGAGGGAGCGAAACGAACAGGTGGATCGTTCGAGGCATGAAAGTTATGGCTGAGAAGCATGACTTTTGCAAGGTTTTGCTGAATGTGCCAACTTCCAGAATGTTTGACGAAGTATGATCATCATCCGCGAGTTTAAGGGCTGTTTTTAGTATCGCGAAGGATGAACGAGGAACGTGTCCAATTTTCGTGGAATGTAATTTTACTGCAAAGTGTTGGGTCAATGGTAGCAACGCTTTGGTATATGTCAATTTAAGTTTTAATGAAATGGTTTGCCCCGAACTGTTTTGGGATGCTGTTTAAAATAAAATGTATATGATTAAATATATTTAAATAACGTGTTATATAAATTGCAAAATGGAACGACTGCTGTATTGCAAACAAATTCGCGGAGTCAAAGAAAAGCGTGATCTGATAAAATCCACCAGGTTGAAGATCCAAATGAGATTACGGAAGCGGCGCTCGCGGGAGACTTAACGTGATGAGTGGGAAATGACTTTGCATCACCTGCACGGAAAAAGGGCTGCAGTAAACGTGATTGAAACACGAGGCAAATAAGAACGAGCCGAGTGGAGACGCTCCTTTAATGAACGCCACTTTCAGTAATTAAAGTGCGCGCTGTATTAGTCCTGATTGGACTGCCTTTGCGCTCGAACTGCGCTCCCTGGATGCTGAAACTAACATCCTTGGGAAAGTTCGATTAAAGTTCATTGTGCCACTCCCGGGGACACCATTATAATTAACCGAAAAAGAGCAGACAAACTAAAATCCGTAGTCCCCGTTTTATTAACAAAGTATCACCGGAGAAATTAACACGCACACACACACACACACGTGACAGCAATTATAACTTTTAAATTACCGGGGATTTTGAAATTAAATCGCTAAAAACGATTAAATCTTCAATCATATAAATTTAAATGAGAGAGAAGGGGATCTTTAAAAATCTGTTCGAAATTTTCAATTTATTTAGTCGGGTAGTATTATGAATGCAAAAATATTTACATCAATTTTACTAGTTTTGAATGCACCGGGCCGTGGAGAGATGCTCGCGAATTTCGAAACATTTTTCACCGTGGCGCGTCCGAAATCCCAACAAAGGTCCTTTGCGCCGCGAGGGGCAATTTAAATGATTATGCCAGCCCCGGCAATTCCCTCTGCGAATCGTGATTTCATTTGCTGTTACAAAAGCAACCAGCTCGAATCAGCATACGTCTCCATTCATCACCGTCTCGAAAAATGAAACCGCGGCGTTCGGGGGCCACGGGTTTGCATCGCGCGCAATTTTCCTGATGCATGCGTTTTATCGCCACACGCTCGCGGGCGACGGGTAAAACTGCATGGAAACTGCATAGAAGTGCAAACAAATTCCGCCCCGGCTGACAATTACATCTAATGCGCGACGCAAGCTCGCCGGTTATCGCCGTTCCGCTCCGCGTAATATCGCGCAAGGACGATACTCGAAAGCACGATAAGCCGGATAAGAGCAGTCAATCAATAGCGCAAACCGCGATCTTTCATTCCGCAGTTTTCGCCTTCGTGAAATTTCACACACCGGCGAAATCTCGGCGTGAAATTTGTATGTTCTTTTCACAATGATTCTCTCAGATAATATTATAACTCTATGTTATACATTAACAAGAGCAATTTTAATACCGAAGGCAAGCCCAAAGCTACGAAAATAACCGGTCTGTAGAATTTTCTAAAAATACTAAAGACAAATGCTGATGCGCTGATGTTGAAGTTAATCCACTGGCGACTCTTTTCTGCATAAAACGGCGTTTTCACAACATCGACTGGCGAGACGATGTCACATTTAGTCAGGGCTAATTGAAGAGGCAGAGAAATTTTCGCGCAGCGGGCAATGTTTGCAGTGACGAGAAGAACCAACGATCTCAGCTGTACCAGCAAACAGGACTCCCGAGGTTTTCGCTTTTGTTAACCCTGTTTTACCATCCGGCTCCGAACAAACCCTCCAAGGCCGATGTTTTTTCCGGGCGTGAGCTTCAATTTGTTCAATTGTTGTCCCACGATTTTTGTGTGCTATTTGTCCCCTTCTGGCGTTTGCATTCACCGAGCGACAATTCGATCCGGCTACCCTTGTGCAGAGATTAGTGGAACTGAGATCGAAGGTGTTGAAGCTTTCTGCGTATTCTGATTGGCTACTGTTTTCGCAGACTCGATCGACGAACTTTCAGTGCGTAAAATGCTTCCAAGGTACGCATACTAACATACAATAATTCTAGACACTCTTGTAGCAACGGTATAATAAATTTTACAGCACCGGCACGCAACAGCAGCAGTTGCGACAGTGAAGTTGCAGTGCACACAAACGTTACGTAAAGTTCTAATCATGCTGTACCTTTCCGTGCGGTATAAAACTGACGAAAGCCGAGTACACAATGAACAGAGGCAGCATCGGCACGCGACAACGTAGAAATCGACTTTCATAATTAACCCGTGCCCGTAATTCGTGTTACGAGGCTAACCAATGGAGGGCGCCCGTCCAACCGTGAAATTGTTTGTTCGGATCTAACTAAGTCTGTAATTGTAATTTACGCGCGTGAGCCGAGGTTTCGTTTCGCGGCGGCGCGCCAGATCTGTTTTCCTTTTCGGCGAATATCAATAACCGGATAATGAGCCGGCGAATACTCGACGCAAATAATCGATGGCACCGAGGCGCATTAATTATTGAAATATTCATTCGATTTGCCGAACGAAAATGGCCGTCTACACTGACACAATGACAGACCGATGAAAAATTCACCGTGCGCTCATTTCTCCGCGAGCAGCCTTACGATGAAAAATTTAAAAGCTGGATTTCCGTGACTGATTCGTAGTTTATTATACATTCGTTTTGTTCTATTTATGTTTTGTAATGAAATTTTTAATGTACAGGTGGACGTATAAAAGACAGAAGACTAGAAAAATATATGGACGACAGAAAATGTAAGTGGGAATTGTTAAAGGAGGAACGTCATCATTTTTCATTCGAAACACAAGAATTTTAAACGCCATACGTTCCGTAATTATGATAAATGATAATATGATAAAGCCGCAGGAACTCGCGGGATGCGATAAAGAACAAGAATTGGTACACTTCCTTCCGAGAAATTAACTCCATCAGCCATACGGAATCCCTCGGACCAGTTCATTCGGTTATGACCGAAAGCATCCACTTTAAACTTTCTGCGAACTCACCCATTTCTCTTACTCCCTCGACCATGTTAATACCAATTCAGCTGCGTAAACGTGAAAGATAACAAACGGTTCTCTTCTGCGAACGGGGAGCCTCCGGGATAGTAAACGAAACCGCGGGGAATTTCGTTCCGACTTCTAGCAATAAACATGGAATCGATACATTCCTGAAGTTAACAGAAACTTTTTCTTCAACACGAACGAAAACGAAGGGGACTGAAATTGTGTGAAGAGTGCCAAAATTTCACTCGATTCATTCATTCACTTCTGATGATGATGAATTTTTCTAAAAGGGCCCTCGCAACGAACCTTGGCAGTGGCTCAACTTGCAACAAACTTGCAAGCGACAATTACAATGCTAAAGGGAAGCTCTGAATTATTTTTCCCCAAGATAGGGCTTTCGCCACGCACCTCAACAATGGGCCACCCCAGAAAAATTCTATGAGCTCCTCTATGAGGATTCTTAGGTACTAAATATTCATTCAACTTCCAGAAAACGACGATTGCACCGTTATCTGAGCGTTTGGAGAATTTTCGTCGAATGGGCTTCCGTCAGCAATTTCAGTGGCTCAGAAAAATTCCGGGAGCATTTCTCAACCTCAGGAAAATTGAAGCAGCATATCCCCGAGGCTCCCGGAGACGAAACAAGCCGCTCCTCGGGCAACGTAATAAAAGAAGCGCAAGATGTAGGGTGTCGCGGGAATTCGCGCGATCGACGTCGCGATAAATTTATCGGCATTCCGTAGTTACAGGCGGCCCGCGGAATTGACGTTGCTGAGAGGAATTGAGATTAACGAGGGCTGATAACAAATGGGGTTAGCGTTGCGAGGTCCGAATCAGGTGAGAGACGAAAGGACATCGCTGTTGAAGCGAACGCACGGTGCCACGAATAGAAACAGATGGATGGGCGTTGCAAGTGCGATACCACGCTATGTGATGGAAAGAGGAAGCGAGAGAGCGAGAGGGGGAGGAAGGTGGTGAGTAAATATCGAGGGAAAGCGCGGAAAAAGCGGAAGTAGAATTTTCGAGGGAATTTGAAGGAGCGGGACTGGTGAAGAAGTGGCCGGAGTGGAAAGCGATGAGCAAACGAACGAAACGGCTCGGCAAACTTCGGGAAAAGGAAAAATGGGGAAAGTAAAAGTGACTTGGCAGGACGAGTCGAGCATTGTGGCGAACGGTGAGCGGAGAAAAATCGACTGTGCGTTCGTTCGGAATTTATTGAATTTTTGCGACGGTTATATTCTCCAATTTTTACGTTCAACAACCGTACTGGGCTATTCCGGAAGATGTCGGGAGAGCCATGGTTATTTGATCGTGCAACAAAGCGTTCTCCAAGTGTCTCGCAAATTGGATCGTTTGCGAATTCACCGAGCAAATTTCCATTTTTGCAAACGGATACGTAAGGACACTTCCCTCTCGCCATTGAGGATCTCGATCCGTTAAATGTCAAAGCAAAAGTATGGTAAACTAGTTAGAGTTGAACCGCGGCTATTCGTGAAAATACATGTATTCGCAGCGTCCCTTAGAATTCAGATTTTAACAAAGTTTCGTTGTATAGTGTCGTTACCGGCTTTCCAAGAAAACCGTCCCTAGTCGAAATAAAATTTAACTCCGGCGAATTAATGCCCGGAATCGCGAATTTGCATAAAGAGAAACGGAAACGGAGGAGAGGCGAACATTAAGACAAAATGAAGCGCGCAATAGACATCGCGTAACGAGATACGGTACTCCAATCTTTTCCGACAAAACTACTCTGACTTTGATCTCATAAATTCGTTCGGAGTTTGCAAACCAAATGACTCCTCCCGGAGCTCGATTAAAAATCGTTTTTCGCTCAACTTGGAATGCTTGAGCGGAGTCGTGTGCTGTAAATGGAACCAACATTAAATGTGGTTATCGCTGCACTGTGGATCTTTGCGCAAATAATTGTTACGTAACTCCGTTCCAACAAACAGGGCTTAGATAGAACTTCATTACCTTTCTCAATCATTCTAAAAGGTTTTCTAATGTTTCTACCGATTTTTAGAAAATCATGTAAATTGGTTCAATTTCTGAAAATATTTATAGTAGAGAAATAAATATACCTGAAACTTGGAGCTTTTCTTTTTCTATGTAAAATGCACTACTACTTGTTTATTTGGAATTTTACGTCGATGATTGGAGTGTTGTACGAAGAACAAGGAAACCAACGGTGCGATTAATCGTTCGAATTTTTTCTTCGTGGATCGGAGAACGTTTGATCGACACGTGACGGCCGTCCGTCGGCGACGAACATGCTCGGCACCGTCGTCTCCAGTTGACGCGGCGCGTCGCGTTCGTTAACAAACGGATTAATGAAGCACATCGATGAAGGCGCGCGTAAAAATCCGTGTAACGCGATCAACCGTCACGGCACACCGACCTCGTTCTGTACACGTTATTATCGCGCCCATTATTTCTACCTGATGTCGTGTTGACTCGAATCGTTCGACCCGTGACATCGCCGTAACGTCACGTTCTCGGCACTAATTGCGGTGTGTCGTGCTCCATCCACCCCCACCTAACTTTTCCTATTAATACTTCCACCAAATTGTCTTCCACTTTACCTTGCCTCCATCCACCTTGGAATTATTTTTTCTAGCCACGACCACGATGTTCGAGCAAATTTTTAAGCGCAGATGTCACATTACGTTCTGAACATCCTCCGCGCAGCGTTCATCGACGCGTGTAAAGAAAAACGATTGGGATGCGTCGGGATGCGGTTGAGGGTTAAAATAGCGCAACCTTCAGGTAAATCAACTAATTATAGTGACTCTATTTCCGGAAGTCACGTGGAAAGATAACCGCACATGGTATAAAAAGTCTATTTTGAGAGATATACATTTATCTGCGTCTCTGGAACGGTGCACAATATATCCGGCTAGAGAAAACGTTCTGTATATACATTTAGGAGCAAGACACTTTTGATCGTTTATAACTCGTAAACCAATTAACCAATTTCAATGAAATTTTCGGAGCGTATACAATTTATACAAGTTGACCAAACACATCTTTTAAATTTTCGTTATTGGCCCAGCTAAAAAAGTCGTACAAATCAATTTTTACTATTGCTTTTCACAATTCTGATTTAAAGTGTGTGATCAGTTCTGTTTCTGACTGTAATATTTATTTCTGCAAACAATACCATCGAGACTAAATTTGTAATTACATGTTATAATCCTCGTGGCCGCTAATGACCTTGATGTTGATGCGACCTGTAAATAAATAATTTAAAAAAAAATACCATCGGGAGGCTAACCAAGTTCATGTAAAGAGTAAACTATGATTCTCCATCCGGATAAGAGAGAGAAGAACGAGATCAGACCGCACCTAGGAATAAATCTGAGGAAAAATAATTTCGGAGAGTTTCCAAAAAGAGTTGCATCGATAAATTCGATTTCGCGTTCTTTAGGTCGGAATCGATTATCGCTCGCGGTGAAAACGATCAATCTGGAATTCACGCGCTGTCGTGCGCTGGCACAAGGCTGTTGGCCCCTTCAGTCGATTCTACAAGTACCTACGCGTCGCAAATAAATTTCACCTCCGATATCGTCTGCTTGATATTTATGGTGCACTTGTCGGATTCCGTTTACGTCCACCGAGAAATATATACTCGAATCCGATAATGTACGACGCTCGAACGAGCGTACGCAATCCACGGCAATACGTCGCGGACGAGTAGAAATATGGTCTTCAATGAAAATTTAGAGGGGAAAAAAATGTTGAATAGAAGCTAATTCGATAAAAAAAAGAAGAAGTGTGAACGTACCTTAAAATAAAAAAAATTGACTTGACCATGGTGGGTATAGAGTTATCTCTGATACCGCTTTACCCATCCTTGGAGCTTAATAATTTTCCGAATCAACGGGTCGAGAAGCTTGAGAAATCATTTCTAATCAATCTCGGCGGGTCAGCAATATTTTTGGGAAGGTAGCTCGCAGTCAGCAATATTTCCAGGCATCAAACGGGTTTCCCGGCCGAGAGTGTCAACAGCTGCGTAAATATTCCTCTCTTATTCCCGTTCGCCGCGATTTGCAAGGGGTTCACGGTCATTCGGTTGACAAACATCCCCAATAAAACGGCGAGAAGTCGAAGGGAGATGAGGGATGAACGAGAGGAGAATCGATCGATTCTTTTCGATGTGCGGCGCGCGTACTGGCGAACTGGGAAAAACGCTAGAGGTCGTTGCCGTCGTCTGGTTTATCTGTCAACTTGGTTCCAGCATGTATCCATTCTATCCATTTTATTCGTAGCCCTCCGGCCCCCACGAATCACGTCGTTTGCGTTTACAAGAATCGCGCATATTTCAATTTCTACGACGTGTCCCGTCGATAAATAATTCCAGCGGAACACCATCGTTTTTTGAGAACGACCGGGTGACGAGGGTGCACTTGCGGACGAATTCCACGGAATTTGAATGCCAATGATTCCGCATTTTGAATAACTTGGAACTGCTTGATCTTTCCTAGGTCCTAGGTCGAGGGAAACTGAAAGCAAGTTGCTTCAGCGATTTTTTTATTCCCAGATAACTATTCATGGGGATCGAACTCCCTATGATGGGAAGAAATGATCCTCAAATGATACTCAAAGATTTATCTCAGATTTATTCTCCTTGTGGCTTAGTTATCATTTTGTAATAGATAGACACCATCACATTGTGGTCAAATATTTTTTCAGTTCAGTTGGGTGATCTTCTTTTTCAAATTTTACGTTTGTGGGTAAGAACACCCCTAGATTATGATAAAATATTCTTTTCAAATTAATTCTCTCCCTATTTTTTTCTAACTGTTTTCTTTTAATTAAACCATCTCGAACTGCGAACATTTTCAGCCTCGAATTTCAACGAAACATTTATCGCAGCTTGATATTCTTAATTACTCGAACATTTTTATCATGCTTCTTATTGCAGCGCGGTAATAAAACCTCAAGAACGAACCACTTCCTCAAAGTTATACATTTACATCAGTCCCATACCTGGAAACTTGAAGAACTTCTACGGACTGTAAGAGAAATAAACCTTCTCCACAAAATTGTCTAAAAATTATTCAATATTGAAAAATAACATGAAAAGCGTAGATGCAGGGTCCACACAATTTTCTACCGAGTCGAATAAACATTTCGCAAATTACTCTATCAGTTTCCGAGTTATTGCATACATACACCAACACGAAAACACACGTTTGAGAAAAACTCGTTTAAACTTCCACGGCGAAAATGTGCAGTAACTTCGTCGTTTCTTCGAATTCGTGCCGGAGCTTTCGCCATCATATTTCCTAAAAATCGCGCATCAGATTTGTGTAATAGAAAATCGATTTTCGAACTTTTCACGCGGAAGAGCAGCCTGCATTAAAGAAGTTTGCGCGCCGCTTGTACAAGATTGCAGAGGCTGCGCCTGCTGGAAAACCGTAATATTCTATTTGAATAACAGACGAGTGGAATCGGTGTTGTTGGTACTTCTACGTGCATTTTCGAAATATTCATCTTGGGAAGTGGCTGGCTTCGATCGAGAGCACTCACTAACCCGCACTATAGCCACGGGTCAGATGAAAATTTCGAACAGAATTAGTTAAAAATATGTTATTAAGGCTCGGGATGACCAAATAAAAATTCAATTCATACCTTAATTGCGTCTTTATTTTTCAAATATTTTATTGCTTTATATTTCTCACCCAGCTAATTTCCCTTGCAAATATAAATATGAAACTTTCGCGACAGGGAGAAGCATGGAAGCGTTTGAATGGGTCGATGAGGAAATCGAAAATCCGCATCGATTCCGTGTTACGTAAAGGCCCGACAGTACGCACCGCCCCCGCCCGAAGTTTCAGAGTTCGAACATTAGCGCTGGCATGCATCGTCCGGTTTATTTACTGGCGTAAGCATTCAGCAAGCTGTTGCGCCCTGTCAAAGCGAATCGGAATTTGCTTAGACACGCCGCGCTACCTCCAGAAATAAATCAACCACCCGAGAATCGCGATAGTGTGCCCCAGTCTTTTCATTGCTAATAACGAACGCGTTGTCGGACTTGTATAGTATTCGCCGCGAGCCCCCGCACCTTTAACGGCTTTAACCCCTTGCGGCGCAACTAATTCGCGATCGATCGTGTCTGGACACTCGACGAGTATTTTCTGAATTTTACCGGGCGATCAAAATAATTTTGTCGAATCTCAATTTTTCTCATTTTAACTGGACATTCGATTGAATTTTTCTAGGTTTTATGGAGCAGTGACTAATACAGGAGCTTGCAGTTTTACTACGCAAACAATGGGTTATTATTAGACATATTATTCGGTAATAATTCTTAACGATGGCAGTTACGCCGTACATCAAGCGTGTCAAATTCCTTCACTGCAGTTTATTTAAAGGCAATGATGGTAACATGAAAACTCATATTTTTATTGCTCACAAAATTGGTCGATATAGACCGTAATAGTTTCCATTGACTGCAGTTATTTTCCAAGAAGATTCATAGGAGCACCTTGCGCTAGAATTTATTTACACATCATTTACATACTTGCTTTTACAGAGCAGTAGAGAGAGCTAACATAGAAACTTATATGTTCGTTGTTTACTAAATTGGTTATTATTAGATGCGTCATTCCTCGATCATTCCTAACGACTGCGGCTCGTCATTGGCCTATTTGGCATAGAAAGCTCACGACGAGCCACAGCTGTCATCCGAGTAGAAAAGAATGTCTTTATTTGTAGTTCAGCTCTAGTTTAAATCCTTTAGAAACGAAAAGAACGAAATTTCCCGTCGAGGAACGCAGTGTCCTGATTGCGAGTATAATGGCGGAATTCTGGCATACGCTGCACCGTGATAAATGGCGTCGGAGTTATGGTAGAAAATGTGTTCGTCGTCACGGAGCGACACGGTACTCGGGATTAATTGAAAATTCATTTAGACCGTAGCATGTGAAGGTTAGTAATGAATCCTTTGCTCGGCGAGCGGGGCTAAACGAATTTCGGCGAACAGAAAAATTTCATGCGGCACAACTCCGAATTAGCAAGTCTCCGGTCGCTGTTTCGTGTAAAGTTAATTGCGTCGACACTCGCGGTAGTATGCGTGTGTTCGATGAAGGTGCTGAAATTGCTACTCGACACCGTATTTCCCGCGGCGCTACGGAGGCGGCCGAGAGAATTACATTTTTTTCGTTCTCATTCGGCTGATTGACGCGGACGACTTTCGAATGTTAAGCAGCTGCGAGCTTCGAAGAGTGCCCGTGATCGTCGGATATCACCGGGTTTATTTCGATATCGTTCCTGGAATGGAATTCCAAGCACTCATTACGAACCCCATCGGCGAGGCAAATGGAGCGAGACGCGCTCGCAGACTTTTCGCTAATACAATCCGGGACGGGGCTGCATAATTCGCTCTGATTCACAGAAAAAGAAGCGTTTACCTAACCGTCGCGAAATGCTCCGAAAGCAATCCTGGTTGCTTTTTTAACTCGGTGCGAAAGTAATCAACGAACCCTCTCGCTTTCCGCCTCTCGAATTATTTTTCCCTGCCCAAAATCATTTTTCTAACCTTTAGTTTACTTCTATTAGCCCTCCGCAGAAATTCGCCACAAAAGCAGAGTCCCCAGATTAAAACTTGCGTCCCCACTCTACTTTCCCCTTCTTCGCTTCCGCTGCGGCCCGGTCACGTGGTGACTAATCCGATACTTGCAGAGAGGGGGTAACTTTTCCCCTCATCAAAGTGTAAAGGGTTAAGCGACCGGCCAATAAAATCGCAAACAACGACGCGATTCGGCCTCCGAAATGGTTTTGTCTTTCCGGCGAGTAAACTGTCGCAGGTTCGTGGTTGTCGTTTGCGTTTCGGGGCACGTTTGACAGCGAGTACGCCGGAACATCCTGAAATTCCGGCCGGCTCCTTTGCAAAACAAACCACGGCCGTGGAATTCCGTGCGATTCCGCGTGCAATCCGTTTCACGCTCGACGTGGCTCGTTCTGTTTCGACGATCCACGGGGTCGGACGGGCATCAATGGTTGCTCACGTGTGTTCCCTCGACCCTCGGAATGCCGATTTTTATCTGGACAATCAGAGATAAAAAGACTGCAAAGGCCGGCGACGGATGTGGGTCGACCGGCCACGAGGAAAACCCACATTTGTTTCTGCCTTTATGAATATAGCGAGTGGCGGCGGCGGCCGCGAAACATTTTTTAATGAGACAGTTCCGCGGGCTGTCACTAAGTTTAACATCGACCTCGTGCTGTCCTTTCAGCTCCTCTATCGGCGGAAAGCAAATTTGTGCCGTTCGCGAGATCGTGCTGCTTCCATTGCGAGACTCGTGGCAACAATGCTTCCGCGAGAAAAACCACAAGGGAAAGTGAGAAATATAAGCTTTCCTTTACGAACTGAACACACTTCAATGTAAATTTGATAATCTGTTCATCAGAATATTTTTCACAAAAATGTACTACCCCTGTACGCTGAAGGACAGTAAGTAATTACTTGGCAGGGTGCGCAACGAATATTTCTAAACAAATGATAATGCAGTTGTAGTATGGTTCAGTGATTTCCCTTCGGAATTACAAGGAATATAATGCCGCTGTATTCACGATGAATAAAATCTTCGTTCTTTGACTTTGTTCTTCACAGAATCGTTGAGAAATTAATTTCAGTACTATCATCCCTGTTCTTCCTGCTGTATTCTATGCGACTGATCAATTTATCAATCTATCCTCGAGTGAAAAATGTGACGGATAAGGCATGAGTGATGAATATGAAGAAAGTAGGAAAGCATAATTCAGCAGAAGACTCTCCGTCGGTTCGCTAAAAGGAGCAAACAACGCGCAAAAAGATTCCGCAGCTGGTATTCCGCATCTCGCCGCGCGCTTTCGGCGAAATTTCGTTTATTTCCCTGGAGGGATCGCGGAGGAGCGTTCTCAATGTCAAAATATCAAACTTTTCTGCGCGTGAAACATTGAGCGAGAAAAACAGCGGAACTCTCCTTCGGGATGTCGCCTGTGCGGGAACGTCTTTCATCCTGCGCGTTTCATGTTTTTCTAATTATCGCCCGAATAGATTTATCGTAGCGCGATAAAATACACGTTCGAACAAAGAGAAAAAAGTGCACGAGACCTTCGATTCGATTTCGCGCGGAGAATCGAACGCTTTGTCCGCTAAACAACGACCGGAACGAACAAATAATTGGAAACTGAATCGACCGATGGACTCCAATAAAAAGCGTTAAAAGCCTCGGAGATATGCAATTCAAATACAATGATTTTTGTATAAATGTGCGGCATCAGGTTGGGATCGAAGCGCGCCCTATTGGAAACTGAATGCGACAGTCGAGGGACAAATTGCATTCTTTTCTATGCCTATGAATATTCATGGAAAATGATGTAAAAGTATGGCGCTTCGACAAGGCAGGTACGCGTCGGTGTTTCGATCTAAAGAGGTCAATTTGCATGCGGTACTATTTCATTTACTATGTGATAGCTTAAACATTCATAAAATACAACTCTCGAATTGTACGGAAATATTGCATAGCAAATGAACAATGTAAATTAAAACAAATATCGTGTTACTAATTTTCGGATCAGCAATAAAACACAATGAAACCTGATATTGATGAACATCGAGGAAACCCCTTAGACGTCGGTTCATTGCGTTTCAATTAATTAGCGAATATCAGTGTTGAATGTACTCATCTCTCCATTTGGATTATTCCTATATAAATGATGGAGGAACGGGATGTACTGCAACAATCGACGAAGGATTGATGAATACGAATGCGTCCTCGTCCACGGGACTCAATATCTGGCTACATTGTTTTACCATAAATTTCCCGGACGCTGTCATCAATTTTCGCGAGGTGCACGTCGACGTGAACGTGACCTCGTTGGCCAGGCTTATTAAGCTCCGTAATAAGGTCATTCGTCAGCTGGAATGCGAAGAAGCGTGCTCGAGACGTTCTCCCGGCACTTTTGCCGGGTGTTCGTGAGCCGTGACACCACGCGCGGCTTCTCCATAATGAATCGCGTGGGGAAATGTCAATAAAGCGCGCGGGAGATTCAAATTCTCGAGCTGGTCCTGTTCGTGCTTTCAGCACCGTTACCTGTGCTTTTATTGTAAACCAACTAGCTCGCATTAGATTCTTAAACCCTGGATTTTGTGACCAAGCATTAAAAGCATTAAATCTACCAAGCATTAAAAGTATCTGTTGTAAATACTTATTAAGATCGTATGTAATCTTGCGATATGATAGATGCTTGGACAAGGAAATTTATTCCATTATTTTCCATAAATGGATTTATATAATTTCGATAATTGGAAAATATTAATAAAACCATTTGACCGTAGTAGGTTTAGTGTTAATCTATTTTTATTGAACGTGCACTCCGATTCTCGACAATTTTCGATATTTAATGCTTTTAAAATTTCTTTTTCAATGTTTCCACAAACGCGTTTAGACTTGCAGCATAAATTTTTCGGTCGGTGAACAGCACCAGTTTCAAGCGATTCCAGATCTGCAGCAAAATTAGAGCTCCGACGATCTCCGGAGGAAGCGATTCTGATTGACAGGGTCGAGTAGACGCGAAGGATAACCGGAAATAGGAGAAACGTCGACTATTTTCGTGAGCGTGGATCGACGGTTTTCCGTCTCTCGGTTCGACGTTCCGCGTCGTTGTAACGTAGCCGGGAAAAGTGGAATCTTCCTCTCGCGGAAAATAAACGGTGGAAAAGGGACACCGTCGGTGCACGCAGTCGAACTGCGCCTCTTCAGCGAGACAAATTTCTTCTCCTTCGTTTTTTTTTTCGCTCGACGGTATGAAAACATCGTTAAACCATGTCGGCACGAACGACGAGGTTACAGCGACGTTACTCGCCACTCCACGAGAACGAGAGGCTAAATTGCGATCTCGGAAATTCGCGGCCGACGTGCCGGTAACAGTGTACCGCGCGAATTATTGACGCGATGTAATTATAATTAATTGTGTGCGGTGTATTATCGGGAGAATTAATGATCATCGGAGCCGCAGAGCACAAAGGGTGGTTTTTTCCGCCGATAAATCCCGCGATTTGGCCGGTTATGAGAGGATTATACATTAATTGTAGGGCTGGAGTGCAAGAAGCACCCGACGCAAATCGGTTTAGCGGGGAGCGATCGATAAACTTGATTCAATAAACGCGATCGTTACGGGTTTTATGGGTTCGTGACGAAACACAAGTTGCTACATTAACGAAAAAAACGTTGCACCAATCGTGAAACGATGGCGTCCCATCGGTTTCCTCGAATTCCAGTCCGCTCCCTCATGATCTTGAACCCGTTCCCCATCGCTCCACGGGATTTCGAGTTACCGATGAAATTTTTTACTCATCGATTTACCCGCTTTTACTTCAAGGCCTCCCGTACCGTGCACGGCCGTTCGTTTATTTATAATTTCCTGAACTCTCCGCGCAACTTCCACGGAACTTCTGTGGAGGATTTTGTCGACTCGTTACTCGCGTCGTTGACATTCACGGGAAGCCTTCCTCGTGTTGGGCTCAACCTGCGGATATGTGTGTGTTCGTGAACGGCGATAAATATCTGCCGGACGTTTATGCGAGTCCACGTTCTCATAGACTTTTATTCGAACACTGGTAATCCGTATTTATTGTCTTAGTTTCCGCTGTTTGATATCGCCGCTGTTCTGGCGTGCTTGGCGGCGATGGAAATGAGTTTGTTATGTTAGCACGATCGTAGATAAGTCTCCTTTCGTTCACTATGCTATTATGCAGGCTGATGCATCTATTTCCTAAAATTGCAAGCAAATTAATAAAGTGATGGCTGCAACCGTAAAATAAATTGTCGTGTTTTTTTGTTAAATGATCCACTTCATAAAGTCATTAAAAAGTTAGAAGGTGAAAGGAAGTTGACAATTAGAAGCGGAAACGCAGAAACTTTACCGTTCCCCGCGACAAAATGAATATTTCACGCTCCATAATGCTCGTTTATCGTTCCCGTTCTGTAAATCATTCCTTGTCATCGATCGCGCCGATGGCGACGCTACAGTGAAACCCATTAATTTGCAAATTAGATGCAGAATGGATTATTGATCGAGATCGCGTTGCTGCACTCGAGAATATCGCACCGATGCATCTCTCTTTCTCTCATTTCGAACTTCGTAATTCGATTCGTCCGTAATGGATGCTGAATATTGAAAATGAATTCTTGTTTCTATGAATTATTTATGAAAAATTGTTTAAATGGCCTGCTTAAATTAAGGATTATTTTATCGTTCGATTGAAACCCTGTGCAGCCTAGCCAACCGAATTAAAACAGGTCCGACAATATAGAAACAGGTCGTGAACGAAGTTCATTTTACAACAACCCGTTAAAAATTTCCGGTGTTTAATGCATCCAGGAAGGAATTTAAAGCAAAGAGCGGAGGGCTATCGCGGAAAGCGTATTAAAGCGTTTAACGTAGCGCCAAAAGTCTTAACGCGCGATCATTATCGATAATCTAATATTCGCGTGCCAAACACCGGGGCTCCCGATAGAGAGGTCAAACCTCGTAAAACCAAAGAGATATTTCGAGCATTAACAGGATTGGATATAATCGACGCACCCTGAAATTACCCTCTAATGGTTTAACGATCCTCTCTGTCCTGGCACGACCTTTCCCTCGATTATGCGTTCACGCGTGTTTGCGTAGCTACGCCTTGAAACATCGTCGTCGACGACGGCAGCGGGAGAGGGGGCGGGCGGGCGGAGGGGGGGCTGACTTCTACCGAAAGTGACGTTTTCCGTTTCGCCGTGACATATTCAACCACGGCGAATTTCACTTTAAGAGACGGCTGGATGCCTACCCCTTCGAAACGACGCGACGTTAACGATTAACCAGCGGATATCTGACGAAGCCGAGAAACGGGGGAAATAATTATAACGATACCGAGAGGCTGGTCGAAATTGTTCTAACAATAATTGTTCTAATAATAATACATTTATATGCAGTTCATTAATAACATCTTATGAACGATGAACGAAATTCTTTGCGTGGCAGCCGATACCGACTAATTACCAGGAATTTCGAACGAAACGGAACTTCATTATCAACCTCGTTCCCCGACCCAATTTGCAATATCGAGCAGCGTTCTGCGCCGGAAGTTAATACGCCGTCCGCTGAATCGAAACAAGAAACGAAAACGATGCCCGCGTATGCGCAATATAAATGACCGACGATTGTCGGGCACTACTCATTAACACCTTAGCTCTCTCCACACTTTAAAACCTGCTAAACTATATATTCATTGCAGTCGCGATTGTCTCCGCTCGCACAATGCGCCTCCCGCGTTGAACCGCGGTATGGTTTAAATCGGGAATTCATTATAGTACACATACGTCCCCGACTCTGTCTCCCGTTTGCCTCTGTTTGTTTGCTCTCGCGTGTCTGTTAAATTGCGGGAGGAGCACAGCCACGGTGTATCTTGTAATATCGTCTCCACTTTCATAATGGAAACAGACAAACGGTTGGCTTCGCTGTAATTGTTTTCTGTCTGCGTTCGATTCGCTCGATGATTACAGAGAAAGCAAAACGTGAATTTCAGTTACACGACTGAACCTCGAGGAATATTTAATTTTAACAACGCAAGGACATTTCGGTGAAACTGCTTCGCGGAATAAAAATTGCGATTTTGTTGTGAAATGCATCTCTACGAAATTATAAATTTCAGAGAGCGAACCGAGAATAGTATTATCCCAGATCTTCTCCAACTATTTTCGTGGAGCATCATGCTCAGTCTTCCGCACTCAGAAGTCAAGAGGAACTTCAACCACGAAGGAAGGGTAATTAATGGTTCTGCGATTGATCACGCCCATTTTCCGATAGTTGAACCTCGGTGTCTCTTCCTTGCAGACAGATCGCCCTACCAAAGATCCAGCGTGCACGTGACGTTCCAATAGATCTTCGTTAGAATTGGAGACCACTAATATATGATCCCGAAAGGCTTCGCGGGAAAAAATCCTGACCGAACTGTCCAGAGACAGATTCAATTTCGAAACGATCACTTGAAACTCCATCGAGATCCACTGGCAACGTCCTCTTTGCCTCGGGTTCAATCTCTCGTCGCGGCCATTTAATTTATCCGGCGAATCGACGGCGACGGACATCGAGTGGTCCGGATTTAATGTTCTCGAAAGTTGGCGAGCGAGGGCTCCGTTTGTCCGCGAAATTACACGTGACGTGGAGGCAGAATCGTCGAATACACCTGCGATCTTTGATCCCCCGTACGTCGACAACCGCTGTTCTGCTCGTGGACGCTGCCTTTTGATGTAATCTCCGCCACGAATCGCGATGCCTAGTGTAACAAGAATAACCCTGTTCCCTTGATGGGTTCGTTACGGTCGCCTGATGATGGGATAAAGACCGTCTTCGAGTCGACGGAATATCTTCGGAGACAGACGGCGCGGTATGGAACGCTCGGATTCAACGGAGCTGCTTAGAGCCTATGGGACTGTTCTTAATTAGCACACCTGTCGCCAGAACCACGCTCGCCAGATTCCTGCCATGGCTTTATCTGGGCTTTACACTCCGGGACAAAAAGATAGCACATCATCTATTTTTCCTCATTTGATACATCAAACTGAAGAAAATTAATATTTCAATATGTCAACATATTCTGACATGCGTGTACCTACAATGTACTGAATATCACATCCACCATATTTACTTCAATAGAAGGACGTCAGTTGTGCAGAAGTTACTGAAGAGCAAACATTCATTGCAAAACTTAATTGATAAAGTGGGTACTAGCTTCTTCCGTGCTTATCTAATAAAACAAGGTAGGACCGCTGATGGAACAGTAAAGTTGCAAATCCACCTCACAGTTAAATGAAGAAAGACGATGGAGACATTATTTATACTGCTCGGTCACTGCGGTAACACAATAAAAGCTAAAGAGCAATTAAACTGGAATCATTAACGTTGAAAATAACGAGCCTCTGTTCGACTTCGATCTGTGCGGATTGAGCCAGGCAACAAATTTAATTTTCCATAGAAACCTGCGTAGCATTTATCGTCGTTCGTGCAATGTCGCGGAAACGACTGGGTCGAGCGATGCGAAACTTTGAACTAGCGAAGTTTGCAAGTCCTAAGGATCGCTTGAGAAGCGTGGAGAATCGTTCAATTCTCGGTATTAACGAATATTATCGCCGGAGTAAGGATCATTATGCACACAATAAATATCTTGAGCACCGATTACGAGAGACAAGCGTTCAATAAGATAATTGTTTCATGTTAATTCTATATTCTACTGTATTCTTCGTGGCAAAAATGACGGGATCGAATTCGAAACATTGAAAATATTTCAAGAATTCAAAGATATTGGGAGTTTGTCTGCAAGCTGTAAGTCGCCGAGTCTTGCGGGAGTATCGATACGGCTTACAGGATCGAAACGAATAATGTGCACACGTTTTTACAAGGGATTACAGCATCGCCGGAAGGTCTTGCGAAGCAGCTCACCCGAATCCCTGTTGTTCAGGTACGATATTTTTGATTCAATTCCACTGGGTGATCCAATAGCGACGAGTGCATTTCGCGAACGGTATAAATAGAAAGGAAAGAAAGAGAGAGAGAGGAGGATACGTAGGAAGCTGACGCGTCACAATTGCTGAAAAGACGAATAACTCTTGCGACGCTTAGCCGAGTGCAAGGTCTCGAGAACGTCGTGGAGATGCGTGTATTGTGACTGGAATCGGCCTCGATTTTCTCCAACCGAGTGAACAGAAAATCCTCGGGAAAAAATTATCTCCACAGAATACGAGACACGGAGCGCTTAACCTGGAGGATCTTGAAGTTGGGTGAAATCATCCCTCGAGGAAAGATTTCTCTTTTCCAAAGTAGTGAGATCCTGTGGGGAAAAATGTCCTAAATTTTGATAAAATATGTTCACCATACAAGGTGTAAGAAAAGAAGGCTTTACTTAACATATAAATATATTGTCTTTCTTATAAAATCAACAGACGTACATGTGACGCAATTTAGACAGTAAATCAAACCGACACGAAGTAGATTTGATGATTCAGTTGGAGGCAGACTATACGATCAAGGAAGTTCCACACCATTTACCGTACAAATACAGTAGAACTACTGCAATTCAGACAATAAAATCAATCCAGTCTGTAATAAAATCGAACACTAAGGTAAAGACGGACTATAAAATCAGGTGCTCGGTACTGTTTAATGATTCGACGCAACGGCCCAGCGGGATTAAAGGGAACGGCACACACGAAGAGCCAACGTTGTAAGCAATTCGAAAAGCAGTGCAGACGATACGAAGCTTTACGCCGTTCGACAATCGAATATCACCCCGAAGCATCAATCGGGTCTCGTGCGCGCCGGTTTCCATGTCAATGAAACCGAAAGATCTACTTTCCTCGGAAGACTCCCCGGTGGTATTTGCTCTCGGGATCTGGTCGAGTGACCCTAACCAGAACAGACAAACGTACGTATGCGTGTGGGTGTCGTGCGGTTCGCTTTCACCGTTGGTTTTCGGTGTGTGCGCGACGGAAAATTGAAAAATCTCGGAGCCGTCGCGTTCGAGCCTCCGCCATCCATTCACCGGAGGAATCGGCAGACTTTACCAATCCTCTCCCGTCTTATCCGTGAAGTGGAGAGAGAGAGAGAGAGAGAAAAAGTGGCGTCGGGGAAAAAGAAAAATTAAAGGAGTAACGCTTTCGTGCGAGTCGGCTCTCTGCTGCGGGACAAATTGAATTTTATCGACGCGAAAGCGAACGAAGCAGGGTCGAAAGGGCGAGAAACGACCAAGGGACGATGGTAACGAAATAGATTTATGGGGGTTGGTCAAGTATTAACACGTTGACTGCCGTGTCGCCCGTAAATAGTCACGGAAAATTGTTTTTAATAGAAAATCAGGTTCCTATCCGTCTGACCCTCGTATGTTTATCATACTTTTTATCCGTTCCAGCATCGCGGAGGGCTTTCGAAGTTGAGGCACAGGGCACGATGGGGTGATTCTCTAGAAGGGGTTGGAAAGGTGAGGGTGGCTTCGTCGCGACTCCGGAAGAAAGTTCAAAGTGCCTCTCGTGCTTATCCTCGAGAAATGCAGCGGCGCTTTGCTGCGTCTCGAGCGTTTCTGTTGTCTCGTCCAAGACTTCTAAAAATTGAGTGCGATGGAAGCGAGCGGATACTAAGAGGGCGGAGGCTGAGAGCGGAATCGGAAGCAGAGCCCTTTGAGGTCGCCGGGAGCCGTCTTGCCTCATGGAAATTACCAGACCCATTCCAAAGATCCTTGCGCGAGGCGTCAAGGGTTCTTTGATCTACGGGCGAACAGTGCGAGACAGACTGTGCGGAATTTTTCCGCGAATTTATACCCCCTACCACATGACGAATGGAATCGCGAGACGTTCGCGAGGGAATTTCAACGATTGTCTCTGATTTTCGAGACCGTGGATTTTATGTCTGCGGCATTGATTTCGATAAATTCGTTGGGTGATCGTAAGTTTAACGATGACAGAAGAAATTGCTGAACCACACAACTTAACACGCGAAACTTGCTCTTGTTTTGGTTTTACCCGTGCCGTTAATACATATATCTGTCGTTCTATTATTACAGCCACAGCTAACGATACATTTCGAACGCACGCAGGTGCATATCCTCCTGTGATTTACAAACGATCGCAAACTGTGTTTGCTTGTCGGGATATATTCGAAGCTTATCTGACACGCATTAGAATATGCCATTAATTAGTCAAATTGAAATACATATATTGATTAATTGAAATTGGAATATTGTTAATGTATGAGATCTTATCAAAGGTAACAACGGACAACACAGGTATTTTAATTCTTGTCAATTTCTATCTAAAAAATACATTTCACTTTACTTCAGAGAAAATGGTTGAAGTACCGAAACAAATTAGGCCTGAAATATTACCAAAACGGAATAATAAATGAGGATTGAAATGGACAGAAAAATTCTTGTATCTCAAAAATACCACAAAATGTTGCGTCCAAGAAAACAGTGCCTGTAATAAAGCTGATTGTTGCGAGTGTAATGGGTTGCTTCAACTTTCCCAGTTGTTTTTTCAAACATGCAGAAGTGGCCTCGTGTCTGTCAGCACCGCAGGCCGTTTACACGTCTCTTGCGGGATCCGACAGGAACGGCTAGTCTCAAAGTGGGACTCGTGCTCAGAAACTGCAGCCATGTTTCAATCTAAATGCATACTCTCGTTTACATGTACTCGTTTATTAAATCTACCACGCTGTTCGGATTTCCCCATCAAATTAAAAATAGAATATTTCGTGTGAGAATCACAAACTAAAATGAACTCCCATCTTTCCATCCTTCATCATTTATGATAAACGTCGCACAAAGTCCAAATAAATTGCATTTTATCATGCAACATATACCAGTTATTTTTGTTTTGTCAAATTCAAATAAAAATGCTTTCGCGAGTCTAGATTGCTGCTATTTTTCAGACATTGTACCGGAAATATCAGCGGAAATTTGTCTCCCATGAACGTATTCGTAACCACGCGGGAAGATGAAGTGGAAAAATATATCTTACGTCGAAGCGCAGAACCCGGAAACAGTTTTGTCTTCGTTAAGGTCCCGGGCGAGAACCGATCCGCGCGAGAATCATCGGATAGGGGAAGATCATAGTCTGGACACGCGAGCACGCCATCCATCATCGGATTCGAATCCAATAAATTCACGTCCATGGTGTTGCATGGGAAAACACCGCGCGGATCTCTCCCACGGGATCGTTATACATGACAAATTGTTACACAGTTTCCTAAATACGAAACATATCGGACCAACGACCCCGCAGTTTAGGCCGAACAACTTCCTTCAACTCCGAGATGATCTGCATGCGATCGGTTCCCGTTTCGCGAACTCCCTCTTTAGGCAGTATCTAAATCTCAAAAGACGTTTACGGAAAAGATTAATGGTTGCGGGAAAGAAATGAGTTTTAGGCGAGTCAGAAATGAATCCGGGCACTGGATTATTTAGAGGTAAGAACGAAGTTGAAACAATTCACAGCTCCGGCTGCAAAGTTGCCCCTGCTTTGTGCAGACTGAATGATGAGTAGCCGTTCACGCGTCTAATATTTCGAGTTCAGAGACTATGTTGTTCGATTCGTGGCAATCCCGAAATAAATCGAGATGCAAATAGCAAAGGGGTGGCGCGATTTGCAAATTTATTCGCGCATTCAGGCGCTATTTCATTTTAGTGGCAAGCAATACGGTGGCGCGGGACGCATGACATATTGCAACCACGTTGCGATTATCTCGGCTGCAGTTACAACATGCTCGTCCCCCTCCTTCCCGGAAAGTAAACAGTGCTTTCAACGGTCGAGGAGCCGTGCGCTAACAACGTCGTCATCATCATTCCGCGCACGATCGCTCTCCTCCACGCGTAAAAACATCGCCGCGGCCTGTTTACGGAACGCTTCGACTCAATTCCGAGTTCTCGAGGCGATGAGTCCTCGCGAAATGAATATAAAAAAAAAAAACATACAGAGAGAGAAATCCTCTGTGATCGAGATAGACAACACCCCGGCGCAATAAAGATTGATGAGCGGCTATGACATTTCGAAACGGCAGGCCGCGGCGCGGACCCGGAGTGGATGGAAACGTTACCAGAGTCGGCCATTTGCTGGCTGAACGGTTCTCTTTTAAATGGAATATTTAGATTTCCTAGACGAGAACAGGAAGCTTCTCGTTTCACTCGGGAATTTATTGTTTCGGTTCACTGCCGTGGAGACCGACCGTGCGGACAAGCTGATTTAAACGGTGTTCCACAGGCGGTGTGGATTGTAATTGTACAGGATGTCGGGGAAATGTCCTTAAAAGCAATTGCAGTGAAAAAGGTAAATCATTCTTCCTTCTAAAAGAATATACAAAAGAATGTAACGGAAACTCGTTACATTACAGTCTGGTTACATTATTTTTTCTCATTCCTCCACACAATAATATATATCCAGCAGCCTCATTTGCATTTTGCTTGCACCGCAGATTACACTGTAGTTACTCTGTGTACGCTCTAATCGCATTCAACGGCGATGAGGTCTGCAAAAAGGACGGAAGAAGCGAAAAGTTTGATCCGAGCTTAGGGGGTGAATAAGAAAAGAAAGCAGATTTTCAAGAGAGAAGAATGGGAACAAGGAACAATGATTCCAAAGTTTTTTCCGGCGGAGGAAACAGACAGAGAGAGAGAGAGAGAGATCCGAGAATTTCTCGATACAGAAGCAACTTCGTTATCCGCGAACCCTTTGCGGAGCGTAATTTATCGGCGCACTTAATTAGACCGCTTTATGCGGAATCAGGCCGGGCTCCTTGGAAAATAAATCCGCCCATGAAAATTTCCAACCAGTATCTGAAGAGACCTAATTTGAATTTCGTGTCCCCTAGGGAGACATTCCGCGAGTCTCCCAGTAATTATCCGACCGAACGTGATTACCGCTCATTGTCTCTTTCTATATAAGATTCGAAAATCATCTACCCGATACTCGTTTCGTGCCTGGGTAACACGCCCAGTAAGATGCGTATCTTGTCCGGCAACCATAAATTCCCAGGGGAAGATCATTACGAACGTTCAGCTAGAAAAATTTATGCCGTCAGCCGGCTCGTTATCACGCCCCCGTTTTCGGAATCGTAACAAAAAGTTCATTCGTTTCACTTATCGATACATCTTCCCCCGACTCGATACGATGAATTTTAAGCCGCGTGTCTCATTATGCGATCCGGAGTTATCGCGTTGCTGTTCCCGACAAACCGCTCGAACCTCCGTCGTCTTATCATAAACTCACCCCTTCAACCCCGCTTTTTGCACCCTCTACGATCGGACGAGGGTGTACATTATTTGAAGAACAAAATAAAGGAGCACCGACACGCTCGCTGAACGTCTAACCTCGACCCTATGAAAACGCAATACTGTTTTTAAGAGCAATCGTAAAGAGTCCCTTTTTTTTTTACGCGGCGCATAATGTCTCTGGCTGCAAAATGACTCCCGAGTGAATCGCACTTATCGTTTCTTATCCCGCACTATATAATTCATTGACTACTTCTTCACAGTCGCGAGCGGTGTACGAACATTTCGATTGTTGCTTTTGGTCAAGATGTATTCAGACGATTTTAAGTCGATTTCGTAAAAATCGAAGCGAACCAAGTTTTCCAGTTAATTCGCTGAACTAGGATGTATGTAACTCGCGAGAAAAATTCGCACAGTCGTTTTATTCAAATGATCCTTAAGCCCGCCCGCGAGGTCCGATAGGAATATATATTTTAATTAGTTTCGTGCACGGCGGAACAGGGGGTGCACGGGTTAACTCGCAACGTGTACGAGCTTCGTGCGAAATGAGAGGCATAAAAATTCCGCGCTGCTTTCTAATACGACGCATTCTCGTTCGCCGGGATATGAGGAATTAAAGCGGAAGGCAGCGGCCACAACTGGCGCGCGTTGTTTGAACACCGGCCAGCTACGCACGCGATTTTATACGAACAATATCGTGTACATTTTTGAGTTATGAATTATCGAACGCTGCGAGACGGTTATTACCACCCTGCCCCCTCTTCCGACTCGTAAAAACTATTTTATTCCGGTAACTATTCTCATAAGCCTCTCGGCTCGAATTTCTGCTTCGAATTAGTCCGCGGTTCTCGCGATTCCCCGCGAACACCGTTTTTCTGCAAGCGGACAGGAAACTTTACGCAAGTTAAATATGGCCGTAATCATTTAATAATGCCGTACAGCGTGTCCCGTTTTAATTTACAGCCGAGACGGGCATGGAACAATGGAATTTAAGGATCCCTTCAGGTCGGCTAAATTCATTTTTCCACCACCGCTGTTTCGAAGCTGCTTTCATATTTTTCATCCCCCCAGAGATAATACAAATCCATCCTGCTGGCCGGGTAATTAGCTTAATGCACCGGCTAATCGTGCGCTATGCCCAAGGTTTTATTTCGCTCGGATAAAAAGAAAGTGTGTTTGGACCTCGACACCCCGTAATTTACGGCAAGCGGAAAGCGTGTCTCGAAGACACGAAAGGTTTCCATCGGAGATTTCTGTTTCTCGTTTTTAGCTGGTCCAACGAGGCAACCGCTAATCCCTTATTTCGTCGGTTTTTCTTCGCCCACCCTTCGCCGTTATCGTCACCACGTCGACGACCGGATAAATTACGTGCTTCCAGGTCGATTTGCGCTCTTTTCAACGCTCTTACACGCGTCGACCCGCTACCGGTTGCATACGTAATACATACAGGCCTTATCTATTCGTGGCTACAGTTAATAAATTCCGCCCCCTTTCGCCGACCACTCACCGAGTACGTTAACCCCGAAAAATGGGCCGCGGTAAATCACCCCCATTAACCAGCTCTTAATTGACACCCCGGCAGAAACCAGCTAAAAATTCATGAAAAGTTCCCGTTACTTCAGAAACCAACTGCGCTTTATAATGCTAATTTTCTCGGAGGAGTATTTTTAACATTTTAAAAAGTGCTGGATGCGACAGGGTAACACAGAATAATTCTTTGGAAATATCATGAGGAAACGATGCGCGTCGATTTCCATTGAATAAATTTCATTGTTGATGGTTATTCGTGCGAAGGGCAGTTACGGCGTGTCAGACCACAATGTTTGGATTATGACGCTTTTAAAATCATGTTTCAATCAATTGTTCATTACATCAAGTGCTTGAATGAATACCGAATTAAACCCGATCGAGCGTTCAATGCTGACGAATCCTTCGACAGAATATTTTATTGTTTATGTAAATCCATTTTGTATTGTTCTTTCCTTCCATCGGGTTTTATTTCGGTACGTCAGTCCCATAAAATTTTGAGCGGAGTACTGATCCCATAACGATTTAATCCTTATCAGTATCGTCAAGGATGATAAACTTTAAAATTAAATAAACCAGCAAGCGCGGGATAAGAAAATACTGAAGGGCATAGTTCGTAAACCGATTGATCCAGCAATAATTTACGAAACGGTCGTATTGCGCGACGATCGAACAAACAATCGCCGAGCGCCATTAAATTTTCATTTCCCGGCTACGCTTACGGCCGCGCCGGTAGACGTATTTAAACAACCGGCAACGTAAACAACAACGTAATTTTGTACCATCGTTACAAACAGCGTGTTTCCCATTCTCCGACAAACACGCCGTTGATGTGAATGCATAGAAAAAGCTACTACGTACAAAGCAAAGCGCAATCCACTTTAAAAAGGCATATATCAAAGTATTAAACCGAGCAGACCTTACACGCTAGGGAACAATAATAACAATAATCCACCTTAACTGCACTCGTTAGAAAAGAGTAAAAAAAAAAACTGATAAAAATAATATTTATCCGCGTAAGCTAGCACACGGAGTACTAATCTCAATTTAAATCAGCTATTATACATTTTTTACAAGCATTACAGCTGGCGAAGCTCGTGAATAAAATATAATAGCAATAAATCTAAATAAATTAAGGAAGTCACATTTGCCTTATTAGACAAATTCGGGAATTCCCGCTCTGCTGAAAAAGTGCGCCATATTCGAATCCTCCAGAGACCAAAACAAGAACAGTTGCACCGAAGCATAATACTCTCAACAGATTGGAGCATTCAATACGCTAAGAATAAGAAACGCAATAATAAATTCTTTATACACAACAACAGCCGCAAGCGCGCCTCAGCCGAGGCGGCAAATTCGAAAGCCAACGAAAGAACCCAACCAAAACGGGCCTCCGCCATCGAGGAGAAATAATTTCCAGGAAACCGTAACGCGTCAACCAGCGAGTCCAATTAAAATAATCCACCGGTGTTGAAACGCATCGGTATCGCACGCGAGACCGCGGCCGGGTAATTAATTTCGAGACGGGCCTTGAGTGTGCCACGAGGGGATGACCGCAAGAAACGCATGATCGGCAGGTCGAGTACGCCCGTGGCACAACAAACGCGAGTTGGCGAAAAAAGCGACGGAGCGAAACAGAAACAGAGGGAGAGGAAGAAAAAGAGAGAGAGAGAGAGAGAGGGTGGGGGAAATGCATTACTACGAACGAAATACCTGTCGAGCTGTATCCGTCGAGCGGTTTATTTTTCTGGGGCGAAGTCTCGCGTGCCAACGACGCCGTCGGCGTACATTGAACTCTTACCTCAGCGTCCCTCAGCTGCATCCAGCGGTGGTGAGCGCCAGAGCCCGCGTTCATCCGTTCACTATACGTCGTTCCGGATGCATGTCCTCTCCCGTTGGTTCCGGTCCAGGGAGAAGGCCGTGCAGCAATTTCTAAAACTGTCCCGGACGGCCGTCGCCGAAATTCGCGGGCGCGGCAAAATACGATTTCTTCGGTATCCTTGCACACCAAAGAAACTGCCTTCACAACAAACACTGACCGATGTTTTGCTTTCACTTGACCCGGCGCATTTTCCGGGTGTGCATTGTTGGCCTCTCCCTACGCCACCACCGGGTTCACCCCCCGCACGCTCTGTTGTGTCCGACGCGTTCTCTCGAGTTTACCCGTGTATACTATTTCTTTCTCTATCTCTCTCTCTCGTGCGCGCGGGTTACGCGCGTCGACACCGTTTCCACGATTCACAGGTACGAGATATGCACGAGACACGGGTAACAACGCGCGGGTGTAAAGATTGAATGAAGGGTAGAAAACACACGAGAGCCGAGGGAGAGAGCGATAGACAGAACACAGGGGGGCTGTGGTGTGCACGCGTGCTGACGCCGCGTCAGCCGGCCGACAGGACAAACCACGACAGACTGAAAACGAGGGTAGAAAACGTGGTTACCTTCGCGACGCCCTCGTGCGCCGTCGGCCGGCGCCGCCGACGATCGTACGTCTCGGTTGACGCTCAGGGCCGTCGCACTCCCGGTCGGCACCATTCGGGTCACGTGGCCGGTCGAGGGGTGAACGACGCGACGCCCGCCTTGGAACTTGTGTGTATGGTTCTCCGCAGCGTGTGTCTGTGGTTTTTAATGGAAATCAGGGGATAACGATAGTGCAAGCATGAAGAAACTGTTCTGACTGCATTGTTGTCGTCGCGGAACTTTCACCATCCATTCGTTTTCGGAATATTTTAACTAACACGTTCTTCATCCCCTGACACTGAAAGACGCTCTCTCGTGGCAATAAAATAATCTAAGATGGAGTTTTTAACATACAAAAGACGATGTTGCCCGGCATACCCTTTCACAACTCGTTTAAATAAAAACCAGCCTCAAGTCGTCCTAACACGATCACCCCTCGCAGCGTTTACATGTAACGTATTATCTCATCAATAAACCAGTCCACGCCACGTTAATTACACCGTTCCCTTTTTCCCCCACGGAAACAGATAACCATAATTCGGAACACGTGATCCACGCAAGCCATTTCCACGGGCATTAATATTCGCCCGTGGAATCCGTACCCGCGGCACGGTAAACATTAACGAGCACGACGACTATTTTTTTGTCCGGGAGACAGTGTTTCCCCCAAGCCCGCGAATTTTAAGAGCCCGTTTAAAACCGCGCGGTAATTAATGTACGCGACGTCATGCGTCGCTCCCATAAATAATGCTACGTGACAGGGTTATCCCGATATCCGAAGATTTCCCGACGGACTGTGATGCAACCCTTAGCAGTGGATGCCCGTAGGAGACGAAGGGTTATGAGGTCGCTTCGTACGGGAAATCGAGTCGTGTGCATGTAAACCACCCTCTTCCAAGAATCTTGAAAGATTTTGGTTGCGATGATATCGATTGCTAGGATCGTCAACAGACAAACTAATCTGCTTGACCTTTGCGACGCTTTCAGCATTGTCCACCGGTCTCCGGCGACACTGGGTCTGCAGGATGATCAGCATAATTGAAATTTTCGTCTCTGCAATTTTCGAGAAGGTCAGTCGCGTGGTACCTCCCGGAGAGGCGATACGATCAGATTGTTCTTGACTGATTGAGATTAACAGAATCGTTTGTTGCATTTAGACACTTTACCACTCTCAACGAGCTTAAAAATTGCAGCAAGGTGGTTTCCGCAAACTCCGTGCAACTTTTAGCGACGAGCCGCACTTGAAAAGGGTAAGTGCCGTGTAACCAGCAACTATAAAACTGAGGCATAGCACTCGTCGGTGCCATCTAGCTAACTTTGCAGTAATCGTTCTCCGTAACGGCAACTTTTCAATTGTTGAAGAAACTCGTTCGCTCGAGCACCGGCGAGGATGATGTCGCGAATAATTCAGGAAAAAGCGTTGCACCACCGAAGCTTCTGTATCTCTCAAACGGTATCAAGTTTCGTCCAAACAACATCCTCGCCGGAACGCGAGGAGTCTCGTAAAAAGCACTCAAAGCATTCGCTGCGAAACCGTCGGCGGACAAATTATAAGGTGCCGTTTCGCAAAAACAACGGGATAAGGTTATCGTGTATATTCCAGATCCTATCTTTGAAATACGCTGCTCCAGGTGATCAAAAACTTTTTATCACTGTGCACTATGCAATTAAAAAGCTAACCAGAACGAACCGTAGCAGAATATAATGTTAATCAAATGCACCATCGTTAGTTCAAGGTGCACATTTTAGAAGGTTTAAGGTCAGCTTAAGGGAAGGTTTAAAGTGTGTTCGTGTGAAAAATTGTGCTAAAAATTTCATTGTTAAATCCCGTTGATCGTCTCGTCGCGCGCAGAGTAGGGTAATACTAATATCGTTAATACATTAAATCCGGAAATATCGTTCGCGGAATTCCCCAGAAAGTTCGCGACCTCGTTTAGCGGTCTCGCATGAGTGTCATCCCATTCGTGACAGCGCGATAGGGGTGGGAGGTTGGTTGGGCATCTGGAAATTTGTCTTGCGTCGGAAACTTTATCAGGACAGAGTTTCTCGTCCTGGATGTCGGGTTTCGTACATATGGAAAAGATGCTTTGCTCGTTTCGCTCGCACGAATGCCGGAGACCTGTGGAAGTAGTGTCGCATCGTGCCGTGACAGTGCAACGGCCGGTGCCTGCACCGCGCCACCAGCGCATTTGCACATTCATTGTCGATTGTTCACTGCACCCGCGCTGTGCTCGTCGCCATGACAACCTGAAACTCGAAGTGTACACGACCGGCGACATATATTAACGTTACGCCTGATAGATAAGGCCGTCGGTGAGCAACTGCTCTGCCAGATTGCTATCCGGTCGATCGAGAAATGAAACAACCGCACACGAATGCCACGAAAGTTGCGTGTGCGATTGCTGCATTACTCATTAGCCCCCCGGTTCCGCGGCTATGGAGTCGCCGCTATCGTCGATAACTTCACGCGACGCGTCAAATACGCTTGACTTCCGCGAACTTTGGCAAGTTGTGGTCGAACAACTCGTTTCCGATTTTTTATCGCAGTATTGTTAAAATAATCATGAGGTTTGCAAGGGATGTTGTTCAATCTTGTCAATTTCAGAAGTCCGTGCACTGCACGTGCGTTAAACATTTATTCGATGATCTTTCTATTTCATTCATGCCGCATAAGCCATCGATGGTCACGTGTTACCTAATCTATTAGTTATTTATTTATTTATTTATATGGGAAAAGCTCCGTTTATAAATACGGAGAATATAATATGTAAAGAGGCGAGTTACGCGAGAACATAGAATGTCGCAGAAAGTGTTTACTGAACGTGAAGCAAATACGAAGCATGGAACAATAACTCTGTCCACGCTGTTTACACAGCATTACCGTAATTGCATATGTTTCCATAAGGGTAACATATTATAACTAATAATTTCTGTGTCTCTTGACCGTATCTTCCTCCATATTTTACGACAGGAGATGTTGCGTTTACACTCCGGGACAGAAACATGGCACATCATCTATTTTTCCTCATTTGGTACATTAAACTGAAGAAAATGAATATTTTAATATCTGAATATATCATCCTTCAACTTTACTTTAATAGAAATGTCAAGAAAGACACACTAAAAATATGTGTATAAAAATAATTGAATTTCTAATGTTTAATAAACAGAAATTACATTGATTTCAAATTGTGCTATCTTTTCGTCCCGGAGCGTAACATAACCGCATTTGTTGAAATGAACGCTGCAGGCCAGCTTTTTCAGATCCGTATTACCGTGTTGCCGGGAAAAACAAAAACCGTAGGTTAGTAAATCCTCGACTGAGAGATGGCGTGATTAACGCCGTGATGGCGTTCCTGGCGAATATGCGGGGTTATCGGTGTCGCGGCGGCAGGTGTTGGAAAGTAAATGCGAAGTCGCGAAGAAAAGTCGGCGGTCCGCGAAAGTGGCACGGAAGGAGGCCACGATTTATGGTCATTAAATAATGTAGAGAAATTTATTCCGTCGCTGCCATTCCGGGAACCCGCGGCGTTAAATTTTCACGGCACGAACGTGTGTCTACGTTTGCGATATTAATGGGCGGCGTGTAATAGGGATCCGATAACTGGCGCTCGGCCAACAATCGACTCCCCTCGGTCGTTGCGAAAATTCCGCGAGCGAAGAAATTCGTTTCGCGTATTGTACGGTGGTATGTAGGTGTGCGGTTTTTCACGCTAGCCATCCACCCCCATAGGAAACGCCGTAAACCGCCGCGCGGTGGTTCGCGATGGTGTCGCTTCTTGCAAGCGGCCCCGTTTCTGCCATTAACGCAGCTGCGCCATTTTCCAGCCGTCTGAAAAATTCAACCATGCCGAGAAACTCGTTCCCCGCAGTCTCGTACACAGAGACGTACACACATACTTCGAATACATTTTTCCATAGCCATTACACCAGCCGCTGTAACGAATTTTCTCCTCGGAATGGGATTACCGTCCGACGATTTTTCTTTCGTCTTCCCCGTCGTTAGCGACCTCCTCGCCGTTTCGTTTTATGTCGCCGCGGCGATCAGGCGAAATTAAAAGTTAGGGAAGTTTGTATTATACGTCAGGAGTTTTCCTGCAGGAAACCAGCCCGAGGGGAGTTAAAGTGGAGCGACGTTTAATAATTTTTGTAAGAAGGGGAGACGACGATGATTAGAGGTTTGTGTTCGCGTATCTCATTTTGAAAATGTATAAATGTGGAATTTCGCAGCTTTCTGTTTAACGGTTCTATTATTTAGAAGATAACACGACGCCGAGATGAGCGATGGCGTTCGTTTCGGCACAGATGGCAGAAACTGTCGACAGGAGCGAAGTTGTTAAAGAATTGCTTTCCATCTAGCCATAATTTTCCCACGGAACTCCCTCTGTCTCTACATCGGTGTCGAGTAATACCTCATTTATGGTTCTCACACGCCACGGAAAATAAAACACCCCCGATTCGTTTCATGATTAGTCGCGGGCTGTTCAGCGTCCAGTCATTTTTCAAGCCGCGCAATGCCACTGATTGAAGTGCATCCGACCATTGTTCACACGTTAATGTACGTTTAATAAAGGAGAATAAAGGTGAGACGTTACTTACCGCGCGAGCCATCGGGAAAATCTCTGTCGACTTGCGTCTCTATCCTGATCGATAATTGTAAATTAATACGCTTATAAGTTTCGCGAGGATGGCGAATTCAATTTCGGTTCGCCGATCACACACATAAATTAAAACTATGTACTCTATTAATCTAGCTAACGGCACTCTCGCGATTAATATACACGAGCCGTATTGATGCGCGTGTACTTTGCATCTAATGTATGCAATTTACTAATGTAATCAACGTGCTTAATGATGTGACTGGAAATAGGTACCAATAGACCGGGAAACTCTGTCCGAAGTGTGTTAATGGCCTTTGGCAAAATAGAAGTCGGACAAAATTTGATAAGTTCTACAAAATACAAGAGGTCCGCTGCAGTACCTAATACCATTAATCTGAACGTGTCAGACTGTTGCTAAGTGAATTCATCGCTTTCCTCTAATTTTTGCAATTGCGGCGGCGAATGTGTTCAAGATGCATCGAGCCAAGTGCTTCGCACGCGATCAGAAATCGCGACGGTGTAACCGCAGCCTAACGAGAACCCGCAGAAAAGCGGGTAATTAACGGGACCAATTTTCCCGCATTTTGCTATTTGGAACACAGGTGCCGGGCGCGGCGTTTAACGACTCCGGTTACCGCAAGATTCGCGCGCGATCTTATTACCGGGACCGATTGCAATAATTCCGCGCGTTGGCGGATTCCTGGGCGGAATCGGCGGGCGAAATCTCGACGTTATCGTCGTGGCGGTCTCGGGGTTAGGGAAACTTTTCATCGTAGCTGGGTCATTGGCCCGCAATCGGGAGATACTCGGACGGATAGGGCACGCGATGCATTAAGACCGAATTTAGTCGACGTACCGGCGCGGCGTGGCGCGCGATTCGGTGCATGCATTCTCCCTGTGGGGTTGCATATGCATTCGCGTGACCCGCTCGCTCGTAATAAGTGAATTCACCGTTCGCCCACGCTCGAAGACTCGGCTGACAAACTCGGGCTCCGCCGAACTCGCTGAAATCTCGTCTAGTTTCGAGACGGTTTAACGGTTTCCCGTGAGACGACCAACCCGGCCCGGCTCGACCCGGCCCGGCCCGGTTTTTCGACGAACAGCATGCAATGCGAATTACAGTCGTGAACTATGGATCCAACCGTTTGCGAGAACCTGCAACTCAGGCCTCGCGTGCGCTCACCCCTTCCTCCGGTCATTGATTCGCAACGTGTTTACACTGCTAGACCAAATTCTGAGACACCCTGCAAATATCGACGAAATTGCAACACGGATAATATCGACGAACGAAATTGTGACGAGCTGAAAATTTCCCGGCTAATATGGGCGCAATGGTGTTTTCAGTTTTCACATCAGGGTTGGGCAAAAATTTAATCAAGGATTAACGAATAAATTTCTACTTCAATCGTTAATATCGCAATTATCAATTAAACCCCTGCTTCAGTTATTACTTGCGGTGAACGATTTCATTCTTTTCAATTGTAATCGTCAATCGAATAATTGATTAATGATTAACTGCTGAAAATTGATTAAATCAGTCTGTGATTATTCGATGGTCTCTTTTTTTAATCAACGATTGACGGTTAACTTCATCAATCGATTGAATCTATCGTCCATTTTTCAATGGTTACCTTTTTTAATCGTACACATTAATCAATCAATTTTCGTTAAAATTTTATTTTATTAATGCCCAACTCTGTTCCTACAAATTTCATTATTGATGTTTCATTGAATGACCTCTGTATTTATTCGAACTATTGGGAAAATGATCCCAAGGGAAACCCAAGGGAACCAAGGGAAAATAATCTGAATAAACCTTGCGTGGAACAGTTAAGTGCATTACACTCTGCATTACTCTTCCCATTCATTAATATTCGTTAATCCGGAACAGTAATGAAGAAAAATCGTGTGCACCCCTAAATTCACGAAACACATTATAGTTCATTAATCATGTTTAACTGCAGTATTGGGTGCTGGACTCAAATTAATTTTCTCGACGATGGAAACATCGATAATTTACATTTCACTGGACAAATCGTTTATCACAACGCTGCTGTTAAGTAGTTAGTATACTTGTGTGGCACAGTACTTAAAAATTCTGAAGGACATAAATCAAGACTGTAGCTGATTTTGGTGATCTCACAGATTTTTGTCGATTGTAGTTAGACTAATTAAAGTTTCTCTAGGACAAATCACATCAAAGCACAAAGCTTTCTGACGATAAATCATCGTAAGAGATCTTGCGATCCAGGGTTACACGAGATTCTATGCGTCATAAATCAGGAAACCCGAGAATTTATTGATGATTCCGGGGGACAAAGATGGCGGACGACTTATTCGCCGACCTAATATGTGTCATGCTCGTTCCCGAATTACTGAGGTAATGTAAGGCCACGAAGATTCCACAATGATATCGACGATTCTATACAAAGTGTTCCCTCTCAAATTCATTAAAAAACAGATTCAGAACTTTTTACTGTCTCGCATTCGATGTAAAATCCGCAGTGACAACACATGTTCATTTCCAAGAGACGGACTCGTCGGCAAACGTAGGTTGTTCGCGAACGATAGTTACGAGTTCCGTATGGCACATTCGGCCACATCCGCTTCATGCAGTCGTACGTCAATCATGCGCGACGGATTCGCCGGGAGTGCGCGATAAAAGCTGCGAAAACAACGGCGTCCATTACCCGATTTCTAGAAAAACAAAAAAAAAACAAATGTTCTCAGCAGTTCCGAGAAGCCTCGCCACCGGCCGTTATATCAATAGCAAGACGTAATGGTGATAAAAGTTTCACTTGGAAAGAAAATATATAGAGATGTGATACACACTTCACGAAGACGTATACTTCCTATCTCTCCCGATACCGAAACCGATAAAACTTTCCACGTGTTTCCGCCGTCCGCCTGCTAGGGAACTCATCCTTTCGCGCTACATATTTCGCGGCACTTTTTCCGCCTGCAAATATTTACGGTGAATGCGACAGAATTGCGGCCGATGTTAATACAAAAAAAAAACGGTATTTTTTAGAGCACCGGTCAAAAGTTCGAAACACCCACTCGCCTCTCGTAGTTTGAACTGTGGTAAACCTGAATTCTTTTACACGTCGATCGGTCATCGTAAATATGTTTTTACGAGAAATACTCGTGGTCGATAAATCTGTGGATAGTGTGGAAAGTTTGCGAATAGTGTTTCGCAATTTCGATCCCGTTAATTTTCCTCGGGGAACGCGTCTCTTTCCGCAGGCCGGAAAATCGCGAATTGCGGCCAGAGTCGGTGCTCCATCTGCCGGAAAGGAAGATTAGATTACTTAGAACTGTCCCCTCGAGTTCAGCCGTAAAGAGGTTTATCGCGGCGAGGGCGGGGAACGGCGCAAGAACGAAGGAAAGACACAAAAGAAATCGAACGCGTCTCTCCGCCGACGTCGTAAAAGTGACCGGGACCCGTTTCGCGTCGGCCGACACGGGGGAAACACGACGACCCTCGGCCGACATTAAGAAAACTCCACGAGTTCAATAAACTTTCGAATAAAACGGTTGAGTTATTGATCTTCTCGTTACGTCACGTCGCCTCTTTTCCACCTGGCCGCTTGGAATAGTACGGCGGACTGCACTCTAGCGCGATCCGAACGTGGACAGTAAGAAAAAAAACCGAATCCGAACAACAATTTCCCAATGGCAGAAGCTATTTCTAATCTCGCGGAAACACTTCACTCTTCGTTAACTCCGAACAGATTAACAGACAAGCCCCTCGATTAAAAACGTCGTACTCGTCCTGGGGTAAACGTTTCCAGAAAATTGTTCTCTCTTCATATACAAGGTTGATGGTGCATGACTATTTTCACTTGGATATTAGATTCTTCGCATCTGTGACATTTTTCTGATTAAAATTATGCCATACTCGATACTCGATCGAAATTGTATCGTGTTAGGTTTCATTTCAATCCGAGAAGTGTCACGAGTAGGGATGGGATCAAGTTCCATATGTACTCACGAATCTGAGTCAATTTCGATAACCAAGTTTCATTTCATGAGTTTCGATTACTACTTAAAAGCAATAATGTTTCAATGAGTATATTTGAAAAGTAATCATTTTATACAAACTGATATCGAACCTCGGAATGAGTACTTACAAGTTTCGAAAAGATACTTATAAGATAATTATAAGTACAGAACTGCATAGTAGGTTTGAAGCACTTTCATTATTAAATCCGTAACTATTTCAGAATAATATTTCCGATAGATTATGAAATTATAGTTATACATGTTGAATTAAGAGACCGTAAGAAGACCGTAAATAAGTCTCGAAGACGTATGACGTATTTTTAATGGAGAGTCCGCTAAACGAGCAACCAGCAGGCGTGAACTTGGTTGTAATCTGATTAATGCGTCGAGCAACCGGTCGTCGCGAGATTTATATTTGCTGAAAGGGTTTTAAAGCGCACTCGTCGCGATACGGAAAGTGGAGCGATGAAGCAGATCTTTATAAAGGGTTCCGCGAAAAGCGGAAGGGGACCTTTGACGTTGGAAATTGTGGACTATCCATATTTCATTTTCATCGAAGTCGTGGCGCAACCCGGTCGGCGTTATGTGTGAGTTCGAAAGTTTCTGCTTCTGATTTACGACCTATTTTAGGATACTTTCGACGCGATTTGCGATCCTGCTGTAGCGGATGGCTGTGGATTTAGGAAATTTATACTAAACCGAACACGGGAACGTTTCGCGACGCACATATTAATCCGGGAAATTGGAAAGAGTCGACGAGAAATTCCGTGGCAAATCACTTTTAATTGCTTTATTTTTCCACTTCCTCTTATAGAAGTTGGTTAAAATAGTGCTCCCGTGAACACAGAACTCCACGAGTTTCAGAAATGATTTACTGGAAGGCTAAAGTTCACAAAGACAGTAATTTGTGCTGTACAGCCTGTCTGACCTTTTCCTTCTAATTTTACAACGCGACGTTGCTATTTTTATTCGCAAACTCTGATGAATGGTTTCTATGCAAAAATCAAAGAACCAAGTTTTTACAACATTGGATATATTTATCGTACAGAGAATAGAACAAGATATATTAAATGATTCTGTTGTATTAAAATCTGAAAAAAGATACGAGATAAATTATAGAATAAATTGAAAATCACAGAACACTTTTATCGTACAAAATGCATGATCAAGATACACAACAGGTGTCCAAATAGCAAACGAAACGCGCAGCTACCATATTTCGGCAACTCTTATCGTCGTCCTTTTCGAAAATCGATGCTTGGGGTAGCCGTAGAAAGCACTGGGAGCTATTCATTAAAACCTAGAGTTAACACCGCTCGTTAATTATTAAAACGGCCATTACCCAGGTGACTGAATCGTGTTATTCTACAATTAACGATGGCCAAATAGTGTGGCTATTGGTCTAAAGTAGTCGTGAATCGATAATATATCTGCTGAGTGACCCAGTTTCTCATTAACGGTCTGCCTCTGACCGTTTCCTCGGGTCTCTTCTTCCTTCGGCGTGTCGATGAATGATGACATTCCGTGGATGACACTTTGGTCCCCGGCGATTCGTCATTTAAGCCCCGACGATGCGTTTGACCATGTATCCAGGGAACGCGTAGATCCCCATGGCCACTAGCAAGGCGAAGAGCATCACCACCAGGCAGCCGATGATTCGCCATTTGTAATACCGGCAGACCACGTAACGAAACGCTTTCCACGGGTTTCGGAACCAGGAGAACGAAGTATCTGGTCGGCTAAAAATCCCAGAATATTGTGGTTACTCGTGATACCAATCGTTCTGTGATAGTTCAAAAAAAAATGTTTAGACTTCATATGAAAATAAAATTATCTAGTTATTCAGATCAGTCATGCCAATTAATCAAGTTACCAGAAAAGAACGATCATCAATGGCTTTCGTTGTTAAAAACACTCGTGGTACTGATCATTCGGTGATAGTTCAACAAATTGTTAAAGTTCATATGAGAATGATATTATCGAGTTACATATTCAAATCAGTCACGTCGATGAAACAAGCTTCCAGGAAAGAATGATCATCAATGGCTTTCGTTGGTTGCCGTGTCGATGCACATTTAATTACGTAATGCCGGACTAATAGCAGCCGCGAGATTCGGCTTAATTACAACGCGGAATCGATAATCTGATCGCCTATGCTAACACCGCGGCCATTAATTGTTATGCTGTTCTCCGTTAACCGGGACTCTGTTTTACGGAAATTCTCGAGGCGATATTGCGGAATTAATTATATTAACTTGAATTAAAAGAGTGGCGAGGAAGTCTTCGTAGAAATAGAAAACGTGCTAATCATTAGATTGTAACAAAGGGAAAAGTTTGTGGCAAGTCTCATTTTCATAAGGATTTTGTTAAAAATATCATTCCTGTGATACATTCTCCCCCACGAAAAACCTGCTCGCCCCGCGACACGATGTTTTTAATTAAGTTTCGTCATACTCTGGGGGAGGAAGTTCTTCAGGCGGGTCCCTTCCTTTGCCCGCAGGTTGTTCGTCGGCTTCCTCCGCTGGCAATATTGTCATTTCCAGTTCGATTTTCCCCTGAATAGATACATTACGTGTTCGATAACGCTTCTCATATGCCCCATATAGTAAAAATACTAATTAATGAATTGGAAGATTTGTACATGGTAGAAATGTTTCGAATAAATCTAATAATTCTGAAAAGAACAAACGAGCTTTTTTACAAGAACATTTACAAATTATTAAAGAAAGCGCACGTTGTGATCTCATCCCTTAAAATATTCGTTAGACGCTACAGTTATTGATCTGAAATTATTATGAAAGATAAATAACGATTCTGAATTATACAAACCGCTTGTACAAAATTTCCTGTCCCTATGCTTCGCTGGAAGGGCCACCAAGCCCTGATCCTAGTCATTTTGAAGAGATCCATGGCGGGCAATCTCGGATCAAGCAGCCTGAGCGTGCAGTTTTTGGAATTCGGGCTCCCGTGCGGCATCCTCGACAGATCGAAAGCCAGGGCTCCTGGGGACGATCAATCGGTCGGTGATCTCTCGTCGTGCTCGCTATATCGCGAACGATATCGGTAATTAACTCGGCAATTCGGACAGCGCACGGCCCCGCACCGAGGAAATCGTCCGGAGAGAAATGATCGTTGTCCCAAACTTGCAGCTGCAATTTGCACGGCAGTTTGTCCTCGGTCTCACTCCTAGATAGGACCGACATCTTCTTCCGCACGAACATAACCCTCTCACCCTTCGAATACGTGACGCGAAATATGAACCTCCAGTTGAAGTTGCCCTCGCCGGTCAGGGAATTGTAATGGACGTCGGTCTTCTGGTAATCGTCGTAAACAATCCAGCTGGAACAGATCGGCCCCCTTTCAGCGAGCATTATCGCTTTTTTACCTCGGTACGTGGTAGCTCACGAAAATAAGGGGTGTCTGCGGTTTTTTGCTCCGAGGGACAACGAAAAAGTAATGAATTCCGGATTACGTGTAATTGGATCGATTATTTAGTGTCTTGAGATTGATAGCAGGGATGGGATCAAGTACCTTGCAAACAGGTTCGAAATATAGATATATTTCGAATATATAGAAGATATATAGAAATATAGAAATCAGTAGAAACAGCACCCGAACGCTGGCTCGCCCAGTTGTCTGACCATTTCTCTCCCTAACTACTCATTGATTGTCAGCGCTGAAGCCATTGTACGTATTTCATCTTCCAATTATCGTTCCGCATCGAATTACTAATCAGACCAGATAATTTCACACTATTGTTATCATACCGTTATCGTCAGTCAATGTAAATTTGGGCAGCTAGCAACGAACATAGCAACGCACGATTCGCATTAAATTCTTCGAGCACGTCTATCTAGAACTTCACAGAATATTATTATCCTATTACTGTAAACTTTCCGAGCTGAAGTTCCTTGAAGGTTTTCAATCGACTCCACTTTTCCTACTTCAAAGTAGCTTCTAATTGATTCAACGAAAAATCGAATTAAGTCAACCAATTTTGTGAAAAATATACAAACATCAAAGAGTTTTGTTCTTACACGTAGATAGAAATAAGAACGCCGAACTAGTTAACTATTAGTACTTCGGCCACTGTGCTCTAGGTCGGTATAAATGTTTAGTTCTTAAGTTAAAATTGCTCCGAGATGAAACAGTTAATTTTTGGATATACAGGGTGTGACTAACATTAACATCAATGTGAATAACATTCTTTTCGTATGACGCTTCGTGTGATTTAAATAGTATATGGAGGAAGTAGAATTGGTTGATCATGGTCAGACGCGTCAGACGATTCCTAAGAAGATTCCTTCGAAAACGAAGCGCCAAACAAAAAAATGTAATTCCTTATTTTCGACTTATTTTTACATGTAGTATAACCCCCTGCTCGGTTGTACCACCCGTCCGACCACATCCTGTATAATCCATGCCAAGAATTTTGGTCCAAAACCACATAATACATTTCGCCCAGTCCATGAACAATTTACTACCAAAAGGTGAGGCGTGCACCGCAACAGGAAGCGTGCGCCGTGTCACGAGTTTTTCTGGTAAAATCGTAAATGAAATTCCTCGCCGGCAAGTGCTCGGCGTTCGGTAAATTTAAGAGGTACCATTTTACCAGAGGTACCAAGCGTCGTTCGCAAGCCCGTACCCTTTCACGTAAATGTCGGAGCACTTCTGCCCGGTAAGAAATTGGCTATCGACGAGAGGCACATCCTCGGTATTCCAAACGATCACGCGAATCTCGTATTCATGCGGCACCGGAGGGCTGATGTCCGACGCCGGTTTCGGCGGCAGTTCCCCGAATTGAAACATGTCGACCCAAAGTTCCAATTTGCCCTGGAAAACCATCGATCCTGTTCACCGTTCTGCCGTCAGTACCTGCGCCATTGAATATTTACGCCGGGCCGAAAAAAGCTTGCAATTCTAGAGCGGTTACCGATGTACATCATTCGACTAATAAATCGACCGCCCCGGGAAAATTGCATTCCCGAGCCGTTCACCGGGATCTATTTCTGATTCGAATTCGTCTGCGGAGTATTGATTAACGATACTCCTGCAGTTTTCATGCGGAACGGCTGATTTTACAACCAGAAATAGCTCGATATAAAAATCATTTGTTACTAATCCAGCGAATTTCTGCGAAACGTGAGTTCTCGCTAAAAAAAAGCGGTCGATACTCGGCTCGATTAATTATTTCGCCGGAGTATACATTTTTGCTGAGTACCTCGGTTTCGAAGTGACGCGATGTTCATTTTCGGAAAATGAAAAGTGGAATTGGGGCACCATGTTTCATTTATTTGACGGGCTCCCGATTTTCCTATAGATAGTAATTTAATCACGGGTGATAAAAATGCGCTTATAATGTATAAAATCTCGAAGCGTCTCGATTTCACTTTGTTAGATAACTTGCTCTGGTTTCACCGAACAGTTCGTGGTCTCCGAGTGACCGATCCAGGTACTAAGCACGTTTCACGTATTTTTAGACAGCTTTTTACATTTTTCCGATAGAAAGCAGAGCCGGGTGTACATCTATGTAACTGTCTATAGATTTTCGTTTCGCGAAACACGGGGAAACATCGCTTTCCAGAACCTGCTTCATATTACAAAAGCGAATGAAAACTCGCGAGCTCTTCAGATTCGGTACATGTCAAACATTCGGTATTTGTTACGCATATGTAAAACTTTTCGCGATTCAATGCGCAAATTCCACGTTCGGCTACTATTTTCTGCTTTGACGAAGGCAGCCATTAATCGCGAAAAAAAGATTACAGAGATCCATAACTCCTGGCAGCGCATTGAATGAGATAAGCTGACAGTAAGATATTAGCAAAGCAGCGGCCGCGTTATTCCGAGGGCTTTATGCGACTCGACAAAAGGAATATTCAACGGAAAGGGAGGGTCCGTGAAATTCTATTTCCTTTGGCAGCGACCAATCGAATCCGTTCGCAGCCGTGCCACCTTGTACCCTCAAAAGCGACAGAGCCTTTATTCCCCTTGTTCGCCTATTTCGCGCTCGCCCGTCGAACGAACATCGTGTTTTTTCCTTTCCGGCTATTGTGTATACAACCTGCTCCAAACCGGGCTTCGCAGCATTAAAAAGCGGCCGTCTTTCAACGTGCTCTGGGACCAGGGTGCTGCCGCAAATGGGGAAATCGCGCCACTGATGAAGCACGTTCAGAGCCAGCCGTTCTTCCTGGTCTGGGGAAAAAATCATTAATCACTGGTCAAATCGAATGTCCCTCTCTTTCCTCTAGATTCATTGTTAAAATGTTTTATCGAGCGTTTATCGACATCACACTAGCTCCTACAATCGCGAATGACCTGTATTAATCATTCGAGCAGACCTGCATCATCCGAATCGGCGTCTTCACAGGGGAATTTTCGACGGCCAATTTTCACATGATCTGCTTTGTACTCTGCCAGAGGCAGGTTGTTCTTCTTGCAGAGATTCTGCAAAATCTGTGTCGGTTTCTCGCGATCCCTCCAGGCGTTGTAACCCGACGGATTGTATCTGGTCGACAGGCCGCAGGTAGCTCGATGTTTGCTGTAAAACCGATTCTCTAAATCGATCTTCGTTTCGCCTACTAGATCGTCCGAGGTTGTTGCGTCGTAGTCCCACACTTGAATCTCCATCAGGTAGTCCTGGGGAAAGGAGGCTTCGATTTCGAATAGCCTGTCAACATTCAGTGCTAATTACTCTCCAGGAGAAAAGACGGAAGAGCTAATCGTCAGCCTACCGTCCGAATGTGGGGTTCAGCTGGTTAGGTATATAATTCTTCCTGTCGTTGATAAACGTTTTTCCGAGTCTGACGCAGAGATACGGGTCGGACTTGCCGGTTAGGGGATCGCTAGGCTGTAAGTTGATGCCTGCGAAGAGGATCGATCCGGTTCCGTCAGTTCGTCACGCGGGTCGATATCGTCTGTGTTACTCACCCTTTATCACGTACAGTCTAACCAGAAGTCTGACGGCCTCTGGCGACGGATAATCGTCGCATATTCCGTCGACCATGGTCTTCCCGCTTTTCGTTTTGCATGGCAGATTGCTCGGATGAGGCCATCGATACACGCAGATCCTGCCCTGCGAACGAATCATTTCATAGTAACAAGTTCTTTATGTCTAACAAAAATTAATACATTTCCCTCCGTAATACTTCGTAGAAGTTTAAGTGAATTTAAGCAAGGTGGAGATCGCATTCCTGTAGAAAATAAAGCGGTGAAGACCGTAGTTATCGAATCGTGAAAATTATCTTCTAATTGTTCATCGGGAAGCAGATACTCCTTGCTTGGCGACGCTCCAGGTTCGTTAATGGCGGCTGATTAAACGGACTTTTAACGGGTTATTTAAAGGCGGCGAGAAGCTTCCGAGTATTTTTAACCCCAAGCGACACGTTTTCTTAAATAGTGTTTCTGTTTACGCAGCCGAGACAGCGAAGGAGAATTTATTGCTCAAAGAGAGCTGGCAGCTTGCAGGTAATGGCAGGCATTTGACGCCTTAAATACACGGCATTCCGGTCGAAAACACAGGAATGCGAAGCCGTTGCAATACTCTCGTGAACAGTTTGAAAATTTTCATTTATTACCCCAATTTCATTTCCCCGGTTATTCCAACATCAATATTTACCTGCGTTGCAAACGCTTGTTGTTCATCGTTATCGCATGTTGCCGCTCGGTAATTTAATACATTGAACAAACGCGGATGAAATTACGTGATTTTTGAATATTTTCGTTTAATATTTTTCACGGTTTATTTTGTCGCAGAATTTAATATGTAAATTGATGGATTTTAAAGGAAACGATATGGGTGCCTCTCGAGGGACTGATATCGATATTACAACGCGTCTCGATATCGCGTTTCAAATAAATTCCAGCCGCTGCCCATTAATTACCGTTGCAGGTTTCAGGCAAACCTTGAATTTCCCGACGTAATTATCGCTGTCGTAATCCGGATTCTCGTGCCTGTTGCCCTTCCACAGTTCGAATGTCCTCAGACGGTCCTGGAACCCGGCGAACTGCGGTTCCATCTCCAATTCCCCGTCGTACACCTGTTTTCCGTCCAATGAGACAGGTGAGCTGGCGAAAATGCGCTAAATCGTAGGGTACCTTGAACGTCGCGACGTCCTCGCGACCGTGGGGAACTAGAATCCCGAGCTCTCTGCTCCTCTCCTCCTGGAAATGGCATGCTTTGCTAAATCCCGGACAATTTAGACGCGGAATACGTGTCCCTGTTTACCTGTTACAGTTCTATTACAGACTAGACGCTTTTACCGTAGCAGTCGAGACTACATTGCTGAGATGAAAGGGGATTGAAAGGTGAAACGAGGAAATCCGACGCTTTTGCCATACTATTCAATGATACAAGTTTACATTTAAGATAAAAGAGGAACTCAGAGCTGCAGCGAGATCAGACCCTTTTATCACATTATTTGATGTTACGAGTGCACATTCAAGATCAAAGAAGGATTAGGGATTGTAACAAGCAGAGCAGACGCTTTTGTCGTACTATTCAAGACAGCTTACGACTACATATTACGTAATGCGATGAACGTGATGATATGTAATGAATATAGACAGCGGATCTTTATGCAAAATAAAAATTGTCTACCCGAGTTGCAACAAACCGGAATGAAATAGAAAATTATTTTCATTCTTAATATGTTTAGTAGATTGAAAATAATATAAGAACATGTTTAAATTATTCTTATGCCTTCACTGTTTTAAATTATACTGACTGATTCTTGTCACAAATTCATAAAATCCGCAGTCTAGTAATGAATATTTAAGAAAAATTGTATTTCTTCTGAATTACGAGAAAATAGTGAAACTTTCTCTGTTTACAACTTTTCTAATATTTTAAAGGTCCGAATGTGGTTTTATAATATTGTTTGATAACGCTATTTGTTTGTTTGGTAAAAACCGCTGTTTACGAAGCGATCAGATTTTCCCAAGGCCGATGATAGAGTCATTATCTTTGTCGATTTGTTCGCTTACCTCTAGGGAAGCGAAATATTTGCTCCACCAATCGAGAGACTCGTCTTCTGCCTTCACACGAACCTCCCTTTCCTTCTTCTTCTTCTTACGTTTTCCACCCAGCACGCTCCTCATAAGCTTCTTCACTGACCGCAGGATTCTCTGAATCCCCTTCGGAGGGGAATCTTTCCTGGTCATCTCCTTGTATGTGATCAACCCCTTGTTCTCGTCCCTCGTTGAATCGTAGTCCATTGGCAACGGCACTTGATAATAAATGGAGTGTCATGCTCGAGGAATGAAAATATCACCCACTTTGACAGTGTCTTCGTTATAAAAAAGGATGTTAAAATGAGGCTAGCTTAGAAAAATTACGAAGCTCTGAAATAAAATAAATAAAATGATGTTTCCTAAAAGATGAACTTTCTCATTGGTTCCGCGAGGTCGATAATGGACCCTCGCGGCTTCATTCCGTGAAAATTGTTTGTCGCGAAAGTTTCACGTGGGACGCCGCGCGAGAACGCCACGGGTAAATGAACGCGGGTTAATTCTCACCCTCTGGCCACGCCAGTTAATGTTTTTCGACATACCATCGGCGGCGAAAAACGTTTAGTCCTGGCCCCGAAGCGGATAAATGCTCCCGCGAAACTTTAATTAACAAAGTTTTCTGTTGCGTGCGGATGAGAACGGGATTTTCCATGGCGTTATTAACTTTCGGGAGGAAAGTTTGGAATCAATGCGCGTCCCGTTGTTCAACGAGCAGGCTTAAATATTTAATAAGCAGTTGGGATGCGGGGAAACGTTCAGTATGTTTAAATATCGTTGCGCATTCAGTACACCGCGTGGAATTGTTATTCCGATTATACTCGTTGTTATGCGTTCATAAGTTTATTGTATTTGCGTTGCGCGAATATTTTTTAGTCCGGGGAAATATCGAATAATTAATTCCTGTGTCCACAAACAAAGCTTTTATTTCACGGGTGATTTTTCTTATGTGGTCCAGGAAAATTATAAAATATTTCTTTCTGTGTGAAATGTTCTTTTGTATACTGTATCGAATATGTTTGTGTATTTTTGGTATGTTTATTCATCAGTGAAATGTTTATTTCTGCTGGAGCTTCTTTTGATATTGCATTCAATTTAATTTGTGTATTATAATTGGCATATTTGTTCATTCGTTTTACGTTGTTGCCATGAACATTCTTAAGCTCAGAGAAATATTGAAAAATTAATTTGCACAAGCTTTTTATGGAAGATTCTTATCGAGCTGAAAATTATATTATATTTGTTTACGATCGAAACGATAAAATGCGATTTAAAATTTCTTTCGATGTTATTCCGAACGGTTGTTTTGTGGCACACTGGTCTGAGCGAATAAAATTCACATGCCTCCAAGGAATTTCCATTTTATACGGAAAAATCGGAGGACGTTATTAAATAAGCTTTTCATGAGTAATAGTCGGTTATTTTATGATTCGGCACGTCTCGTCTATGAATACTTACGAATGGCGGATTGCATCTTCGTCCTCGTAGACTTCAATTTCACGTCGTATATCTGCGCATCGTAATCCTCTTCCGTTATTAATTGCTCCAGGAAGACGTAAACGCTCGGTACGATGCATATACCGGCGTACTTAAAGCAACCAAATGCACGCGAGTCATAAGCTTTTATGGTGACGGAGGGGTAGTAGATTTCAAGCACCGGCATATCCTTTGCCAAAATTTCCAACGGGAAACATTAAATCACGATCTGCTTGTTAGCGTCAATACATTGCAGTTTTACAAAAATCTCGTGGAAAGAAATTCAAAAACAATCTACAATAATGTATAATTCTTTCTTCAATTCCACATTTCGTCATGCTCCTTTAGTCATTTTGAAAATTCTGTACTTGTCTCAAACAATTTTGTAAATTTCTTAACACGAAGATTCGCGAAAGTGAGCTGATCAGCGGATTCGAGTTTTCGGATAAGAAGAAGTTCTGGAGAAGCACGGATTGAAGACGTTACCAAGTCAACAACGATGTAAGGTTCCGCGAAGTTACTAAATTTCTTCGCGTTCTCCATCACCTCCGACTTGACGTCGACTCCGGCGCACTCTATAATAATCCGAGGCCTGAGAACCGGCACGTAATTTATCTTCTTCATGTCTCGAACGCCCCAAAATATTGCTTCGAGCCGGTAACTCGCCATTTTCGGTCTGATGTCTTCCGGTATCTTGTATATAATCTCCTGTTTCGTACCGCTTATCGGCTTGTCCGTTGTCTCGTCTTCCACGACCTGAGTGGAAGCACCGAGATTTCGTCGAGGAACATCTGTATTCGCCGAGACTGACGAAATCGTTTAACTTTACGCCAAGGAAGGAAGCGAATGCTCGCCCGAAGTGTCTCGAAACTGCGGGATCTGCCGAACTACCCTCCATTTGCGAACTTCCCAGAATTCCATTATCGATTCTCTCCAAAGCTCGACCAAACACAATAAACATAAACTATCAATAATCAAACATTGTTTAAAAAAAAAACAGTGATATATGTAGCAGTAAGAATACACTGCCCGAAATTACCATGAAGCCACCTGACTTTTTGGTGAAATCTTATAATTATGTCATAGTAATGGGAAGCTGATGCTCGATAGCATTTTAGGATTAATAAAGGAAACCATTTACACGATTACATTCATAGATGTATTATTTATTTCCAGAAAAACCTGGAAATTTCGCAGTTCGTTTTTTGTTAAACTATATAACTTTACGTTTGTCTGTAAATGAATAATATAGCTATGAATGTAATCATGTAAATGGTTCCTTTTACTAATCCTACAATGCTATCGTGCATCAGCTTCTCATTACTATGACATAATTGTAAGATTTCACGAAAAAATCAGATGGCTTTATTGTAATTTCGGGCAGTGTACTATCGTTTTAAACAATTCCCTTGATCACGTTATACGAGAGTAGACTGTAGCTAAACTTTTTAACGATTAATGCAGAAGTGGGTTAGCCTCGACACACTACTTCGAAATGCTGTTAAACTTTCAGTGTACATTTTTCATCCATTTAAAAACTTTCCTCGTAATTGAACTTTATTTTTATAGAATTGTTTTTTCGAAACTTTCTACCTAAAAATTTTTCATCGCTCTATGCAATACTCTGGTACGTTAGAATGTTCTAGAAGCGTTTAGATATATTAATAATATATATTTTATGTTTCACTCGTTTATAATTGAAATATTTCCCCGAATTTTTTCAAATCTTTATGCGACGCCAAAATTGTCGAGCTGGGGTGTGTATAGTGTTTCCGATGCTTTTAAAAGCCGTCGAAATATTCGGAATGGCAGCTGGATTTTTTCGAGACGCTGCAGATCCGCGAGGAGAAGGGAACCCAGCACGAAATTAATTTGCAAAAAGGGTGGCGCGGAAATATGGAAGCCCTCGCGACTATCGATCAGTATCGCCTCTTTTACCTCTATGAGCTCGAAGGCAGCGAGCACTGAGCTGCTGGTATCCCTTTGCGATTTAAATTTGTACCACTCAAGTTTCGGAGGGAAATCAGGTGGCGAGTAAGTTTCCTCCGTGAGTTTAACTAACGGGATGGCTGTGCATCTTCCGCAGAACTCCTTGGTGCCCTGCGAATTCCGATTCGACATTACAGCTTGAACTAGTTCGCGACTTGTCCAAAACTAAAACCTATCCGTTTGCCAAGAAATTAATCTTTATACGAGTGTATAAAAGTTCATCAATTACAAGCTAATACATATAACTCATTTGTGGATTTCTCTGTTTATAGGAGAGCTTGAATAGTTTTAGTTTGGAACCAATCCAGAGCTAAATTGGCAGACTGCCATTTAATTAAGCAATATCGTGAAAGTGATTAAATACTAACGCAAATATCCTGATCGAAGACCTCTATGACCACACTGGGAGGATGTCTCTTGAGGTACTCCTTCGTCCCATGAACAGTTCGCGGCGGCAAGATCAACGTTTGGTCCCAGAAAGGGTCCAAGGTCTGCTTGATAACCTGAGGAACGTACTTCACTTCTAATCCCTTTTGCTAATGCCAGATAACACCCAAATCCCTTTAAGCATTCGCACGCGAAGTTGCAAATTTCGGGCTGCATATATCGATCCGACCCTCTCTGCCAGATGCAGAGCTTTGCTACTTTTCGCTGCCACAGATATTAGACGCGCTCCTATTAAATCGTTCCGTAATTTCAAGGCTTAACCTGAATGTGTCTATCACCTAGCAGGACCACTGTGAACTCCATTTTGCCGTTTCGAACGGTGCAGCATTTTCTCCAGCTTTTCGAAGGCCATAACAGATGCAGAATAATTTTTTAAAAATGTATTAACTCCTTGCCTTACAATATCGCGTCCGACTCGTGATGAAGATTCTGGACAGATTCTGATAAAAATGCATGTTAATAAATTCCTTTAAATCGAAATAAAATTCTATTTTGGTTTTGTTAATATACAGCTGTTGGAGAACATATAGCCATACAATTTATATAAATTTTCTCCTCTTTCAGGAATTTACGATCTACAAAAAAGTTCCGATCACTGAAACCGGAAAATAAATCGTAGGGCAAGCGGTTAATCGAGGTTAAAAATTTCTCGTTTTAAGAAGCTGTCAGCTGAATGTAAGCTGTCATTCTCGCGCCGGACAGGCTCGGATTCGCCGGAGCGAATGAAAGCCGAAAATTGGCTCCATCGTTGACAGCCACCGCGGGAATCCATTTGCCAACAGCGCGGTCGAGCCTCTTCACAAAAGAAGGCTCGGGGCTTGTAATAATAACAACACAACTCTCGCGCCCACTTGTCGGCGTAGCCTCCGGTGAATTACATCGACCCAGAAAACTTACTCTGGTGGCGGCGGTGTAACCATGAAACGCAACACGTACGAGTGGATCCAATAAGCCGGATGCATCCATCCCGGGATCAAAGCGACCTTGGAATATGTGAGCGCGTAATTGGAATACCTGCAACGCAAGATACGGTGGCAGGCTCGCTGGAGCTGTGTCGAGTGGCTTCGCACCACTGTTTTCAAAAACACGTCCCAGAAACTCTGATTCCAAAGCAGAATCATTCTGCGGAAATTCATTTCCCCATATTTTCAAACACCGAATTTTTAGGATATCATTTTCTAAAAATTAGAATTGGTGGAATTTTTAAATGTTCGATCTACACTTTCATGGAAGCTCTCGCCGCACTGAATTGTGTTCAGCGACCTAATTATAAAGTGATTTGTAATTTATGAACGCATGCGAGTTTGGAAAGTCGGAAAACTGTAATATCGATTTATCGCGGTAATAATGGGTCGCGATAATTGTAATTGTTTGTGGCGAGCGTTCTACCGTCGCAAAAGGAGCGACAGCGTTTAAATGGCAGGTGTGATTAATTGGAGCGAACGGAAAAGAGGTTCAACGCTTAAAACGCCCATTCAATTGCATTTAAAAAGGCGTGTTCGCCTGGAGACTACTTTGCAGTTCTAGAAAGGTTCAAATTACATTTTACATTACTGTTATGACGACCAGGTGCATCGAGCACCACTTCCGTAACTCTTTTCAGCGATATTTTCCACGTCGATCGTCACCGTTTCAATTTTATGATGCACTTCTTGGCTTGTCGATTTTCATACGCACTTTTATAATTTTTTTTTTGTATATGGAAATCTCCAAAACACTGTACGAGATATCAGATTTAATCCGAACGAGCTTTAAGGTCTACAGAATACTTTAAATTTTTTATAAAACAGCCTTTAAAATTTGTGGAATTGTTAAACTCTCCGTAAGTAAGTCGTCTAAAAATTTCGAAACGAATTTAGCAAAACCGAACTTTAAATTTTGCGTGCACGTATAAATTTACATAACTGCCGCGCATGCAAATCAGCTCGGTACAATTCAAGCAGAAAATCTGTCGAATCGAATCAATAATGAGCTCGCCAGCGAACAGAGAGCAGTGCTCGAAAGAAAAACAACCCTCGTTTCCGCTCGGCGTGGTTCCGCACCGCGTTGCATCGATGATTAATTAAAGCGGTGCAGCGCAGCAACTTAACCTTGTCCCGAAGTTGAAAAAAGGAACTTATTGTACCGAGGAGCGAATGTACTCCACATATTTCGGGAACGAGTCGACGGTCCTTTCGTGTTCTACGTCATATCCGGGCGGGAACGAAGCCCAGCATGCGTTCATATACTCTGTGATACCAAGCCATAGAAAGATTTCGATTTTGCAAGCTGCGTAATCAGCTTCGGGATTGTCTCGCGGCTTCCTCATGAACACGTCGATTTTTCTGCCGCAGTTACATCCCCTTTCGGTCTCGTCTTCTGAGAAAATTAATTCCTCCGCCGGAATTTGCGAGCAGGCGATGCGCTTCGATCCGGACATCATCCAAATGAAAATGTCTGGGAGACTGTGCTGCGGCTGGTAAATCATTACATAATTAATTCGCGACCGGACAATTTATTTTCAATTTTGTTTTAAGGTAGGGATTATTAGCTGCACTTATTGATTATTTACAAATTATATCAAAATAATGTTCATCACTAGGATTGTATGTATTTATTATAAAAATTGGCAAAAAATGAAAAAAAATGAGCGACGTCCCATTCAAGACGACGTAATCCAGAAATGATTCCAAACACAAGAATTGGGTCACTATTTTTAAAAAACTATAAAAATCATGTTTCCAAGTCAATTTACATCCGGCACGCGAAGTTCCCATTCCTTCCATTTGTCTTCGCGATCCGACAAAGGGATAGACGTTTTATTGCCAACTGTCCTCATTGCAGCCCTCGCATATTGCACCTCAGGGAGGGAAGTTCGCGTGCGAGGCGAGCATAAAAGTCGACTCACATCTTCGCGCAAGTTCTTCAGTTTTTTCAAGTACTGGTACGCGTGCGCCATCGCGATCCTCAGGTAACGGTTGTTCGGTAGTTCCCCGTTGATCTTGATCCTGTGCAGGATGCTCTCGATCTCTTTACGGCAGAGGTTCACGCGATGCCGATCGAGCCGAGTGGTGCCACCGTGCATGTCGTACCTGTCCGAGCTCAATCTGTCCAAATACCTGACGCAATTGACCTTTAAACGGCGGATCGCTTCGTTGTAGAGCCTGTACGCTTCAGGGTCCTCTATGGCCGCCATTCCACCTAAGGCCTCCAACTCTTGTTCCTATAAAAATGTCGGGGACATCATAATTTGCGTATCATAAAATTGGGACGATCGGAAAAAGACTCTTCAAGACATTCAATGTATGGTTGAAAACGAAGATATTTGAGGTGATAGCGTTAGGTGACTCACCCTGTATTCTAATGATAACCCTGTACTAGAGTGAAATACATGTTTTCAGTGCAAAAATGAAATTTTATAAAAATTCTTTATATAAATATGTCACAGATAGCTTTGCTAAGAGAACTTTGGAAACTTTCCATTCGGTAACTTTTCGTATACTTTTTTATTAGTCTGTGGTGCGTTTGCACCCCTATACGCAGAGTGAAGGTTAACCCGGAGATCTCGTCAATTGTTCTCAAGGAATCATTTCTGCAATTCGTAGGAGGAAAACTTCCTTCGTTCCAGCGTGGGAACCTGGGTCCAGGACGTATGAAATATTTCATTGAAGCGTCCTGGAAGTTCCCAGGACCGAGCTTTAAGTCAACGACGCTCTGCAATCTTAATGCGTCCCGGCGTCGATAAATTTCCAACTGGAAGCAGCACGGCGAAATTTTTGCGGAACTAGTAAAATTTCGCATCGTCAAAGAGAATAGCGAGGAATAAAGAAAGTATTTTCTGCAATTTTACGAATCCTAAACTAATAAACCACTAATTTAGAAAAAGGGTCGAGTCTGACGAGATCAGAGGAGGTTGTTCGATCGTTACAGTGCAACGAACTCGTTCCCGATATGCATAGCGGCCGAAAATCCAATTTGCGAGGGAGAACCCCGATAAAACGATATTCGACGTCCGAATAAAGAAGAAGAAGTAGGACCAATAAAAAGGAGTATACAAACATCTCAGAGGTAAAATACAAGCGATCATAATGCTTGAAATAAAAACAGTGGACATCGAATTCGGCAAGGAACATAGTGTGTCGATTTTACCAGCGCACACTTAGGTATTTTACATTCGGTAAAGGTGTGTGATCATAGTCCAAAAGGAATTAGTAACAGGTTTGCACAGATTTACAACTAATTTAAGTAGAAATGAGCATCAACAGTCGCAGCATGTGTTTCCCAATGAAAATTGATAGTAAGAATTAAAAAATTTCTTAAAACATATATTTATTTATTAGAAAGTTTCGCGATCTACGCGTATGTAGTATTAAAAATAATTTTTTCCAGCTTTTCAGCGAAAGCACTCCATTATCACGATGTTTCACTCCGATAATCTGAGGAAAAAATGTTTCCAACAAAAGTTGAACAGTATATTTAAAATAGTTTCAAAATAGCCCCTCAAAATAGTTTTCTCTAACTTCTCGGACCAAATACCTCACTGTGAAGCGGTTCAACGATCCCGTGGAGTAACAGCGCGGACGAAAAAGATTGAAAGAATTGCGGATCGAGGAAAACGAGTGCTCACTAGGAAATCGGCAAGGCGACCCAGGCTATTGCTATTGTGCATCCTCCACTCGAGGTCGGGCCACCAGGACTTGACGTACATGCACGGTTTTCGCGAACCAAGAGGCAGATAATTATATTTGCCATCCAACGATCCAGTCAGTCGTGAAACGGTGCCACTCTCGAACTCTGGTCTCCGCTCTGGCATCCGGTTTCCTGTTGATAATTAATCACATTTTACGGTGTACCTATCGTGGCCATCCTCTGCGCTAACTCTCGACCATATTAACAAGCAATCTGCGAGCCTGCGAGCGATTAAACCCGAACGAACGTGAACGCTCTGCGCCACTGTTGTTCGAACCATACGATTTTCCAAACCAATCCCAGTATACAGAAATAAAGAACTTTTGATACCATCAATGTTATACTCGGAGCACTCGCTGTAAGAGAATTGTCTGTTCCCAGCGTTCCCCAAGCTAATTTCGAAGCTGATCGGCTTGATACGGCATTTTCGACGGTCGATCATGCTCGCGTCGTACAGGATTGCGACCAGGCAGTACTCCTCCGTTGCCCACAGACGGCTCTTTGAAAATTAAATTGATTGATCATTAGCTTCAGAAGAGGTTGAGCTGTGTCAGTGCATTGTAGAGAAACAAGATCGTGCAGGCGAAAGTAAATGATCTTCATGCAAAACAATAGAGACGTTTAAAATCTTCAATATTAACAGCAGAGCTTATCAATTTTCTATAAGAACATTTTCTAAAGATTATCTTCTGTAGAAATAACTTTTTAATACAGGGGATGTTCCCTTGGGAAATAATTAACCTGTTCAGTTTTATGAATTTTCTATCAGCACACCTTTAATGATTTAGTTACGAGGTTCATCAGAAAATTACGAGAAAGTCTTGTGTCATGAATGCAAAACTTCATGAATTTTCTATAAGAACGTCGTCGATAAATTGCCTTCTCTAGTAATAACTTTTCAATATAATGAAGAAAATATCTTCTTGGAAAACAATTAACCAGTTGTACCAATCTTTAAAAAAAAGTCTTTTAAATAGTTGTGACATGAAAGTCTGGAATGAAATCTTCATGAAGGAGTAATAATTTGATGTGACGATTGAAAATCTGATGATTGGAAGAGTAGTTGATGGATTCTACCGGGCTCAGTTCGCGAGAACAGGATAAAAAGGAACATCAATTACGGAGTAGAATGGGGTTGTTATTTTTCGATGGATCAGCGTCAACGAGAAAGGAATTGAAGTAGATAGGACACGTACCTCGATGATGGGAACCGTGGGCTCTGTTTCGGTGCCGATTCCGGTCGACGCTTCTGGGTCATCCATTTCCGTTTTCAGGGATAGAAGAACTCTGCCACGGTAGAAAGGAAGGGCTGTCAGGCAGTTGCCGAAACAGCTGCTCTTTTCTGCAGATCCGTAGCCGTAAAAGTGAAGGAACGATGGTCCGAACGTCGGCAGGAAACCTTATAAAGGTGATAAGCCAGCGCATCAAAGATGCTTTATATTTCTCTTGGGAAAGAGGCTACGTATTTCTCTTGGACACATAGGATCCGCGTGTATCTTTCGCTTGGGTTACTAGTTCTCTGGCTTAGTAGAAAATTCTGTGACAGTTATTAAACCTCGAAACTCGCTTTCCCTCCGATTCCCGTCCTATCGCTCTGTCAAAATTGTAGGGAACCGAATTACATATCCAATTAAGAGGATCCGTTCACACGCAATTTGATTGTGACACATGCGAATTGCCGGTATCGAATTAATCCTTGAACATCGGTAATGTGAAACCGCGTTCCGAAATGAATGCTATCGGTTTGATTAGTTTTAACTGTTTAGGACATCTGGGATTTGCGGAATATTTAGCAGAGCTAACATAATTGATTGTTGTGGGAGGCGATTCGATGGGACAGAGTGCGTTACAGATGAAAATAAAAATCTGTTTCGTCTGACACGACATTGCCAGCCGTTTTGTCAATATTTTGTTGCCTCGTGCAGACGGTATTTTTATATTTCGCGTCGTAGGATTCGCGTAATAAAAGCGGAAAATGTACGGGGAATAGCCCGAGGGAAGCGGAGACGATAAAAGGAAGAAAATTGTGGCTCGATTAGATCGGATTGGTATTATACGCCGCCGGATAAGGGAAATACGATCAAATTAGTCGGTCGTAAGAAATTCGAGATACAAATAGACTGGAGAGCAAACAGGTAATCATGATTAATTGAGGTTTCATTAGACATTGATCGAATTTTTATTCTGCATCGATGAAATTTCTTGAATCATCATATGAAGCGTAAGTACTCAGTAATTTTGCAGCGAACAATGAAAACTGTAACTGAAATGTAGATTACACTCACCGTATTCTCCAGAGTGCGACACTTTGCTCAAGTCTAGAATGTGAGACGCGACAACATAAGTTTGACAGCTATTAACGCGGTGCTTTATAGCGATCCTCACGCGTTGGCAGAGGGAGGGAAACATTTCCCTGAAGACAATTTTCTCGTTAAACCTGGGCCCGAAAGTTTGCCATGCTTCACTGGTTGTCCCCTACAAATTGTTATCGCAGACGTGATCATTTTATTACGTTCGTGTTTTATTATCTCTAAATCAAGTTTCACTATTGCAAGAATGGCTGCGATGTTAGAACTAGATTTCAACGCTTTAGAAATGTTCGATTCGGTTGTCGGTTTGAGTACCTTCATTCCGGCGAAAGATATTTGCACGTATGGGTTAATATTTTCGAAATCGATTTTCGAACATATGCTGCTCATGTCTGGCAGCCCATCGGCCCGGTAGATCGTGAAAATATAGCGCGCGTGGCTTCTGAATGGTAATGACTCGCCACCCACTGGCAGCAAAAGATTCCTGCAATTGTCGTTTTCTATTAATTCTCGCATTTTACCCGCCACGCGGAGATATTGACGAGGAGCAATATCGAATTGACTATTTTGGAGCCTAGTCAATTTATAGTTAACAAACTACAGACATTTGCTGCAGACGAAGTATAGAATTAGACCGATCACCATATGGAGTGATGTGTAACAGTATGATTATCTATTATAAATGAAGGGATCTGAGAAGTAGAAGGAGGGATCTAGGGAAAGTTAGAAGGATCTATTTTGTTTTACGCAACTCAAAATTCCGTATTGTTTATTGTGATTTAGTTCTGTGTCTATACCTCGGCTTTGCATTTTTTAAAAATAACTCAAACAGGAGATGGTTGCGTCATCTCTGGCAGAATGCCGGAGCTTCTACTACGAATAAATTGTTTTCCTTTGGAAGATAACAAAGAAATCTCGCTCCCGTCGATTCATATCGGAAAAATGATAAATACATTGTGAAACAACAAAAAATTTACATCTTAATAAATCTTATAAACTTCTACGAATCACAAGAATACAATAATCCAGAGCTAATGACTGCCTATCCATAATTTTATTTGCTTATGTAAAATAAATTTTAACGTAAATATTTTGAAGAAATGTTTTACATAGTTGTTGAAATATTTTAGAATTAACAACACAAATAATCATTGCCAAATGGAACAATCAAAGAAAAATACTTGTTGCACCATCTAGTGGCAGGACTGTAATACTGATTTGCTAGAAGCTTGGACGTCCATTGGTAGGTGGTACTACATGTCCCTTTATTTAAATCAAACGACGCAAGTAGTATTTATAAGAACAATTAAGAACGTATAGATTGAAATAAAATAAGATATTAATTAAAAATATCATAGATGATTACCCTAAGTATATAAAAATACGAAGGAGTAGTATTAAATCATTGATGGAAAGTGAAAATTACCCTTCAATGTCATCCTCACCATCCGTCTCCGGATGCACCTTCAACTTCTCTCCTTTTACATTTATTGTAATGTTACATTTAACGTAACCCTTCGACCCGGAAGCTAAGTCCATCGGATTCGTTAACATTGCCCATTTATGATAAAATTGCCGATCTGTGAAACCGTATTCCCAAAATTACCATAATTCTCATGATAATTACTACTTCTTGCCATCAAGCGTTTGTCATGAGAACGAGTAAGATAGAATAAATTATAAACACCTGGCTGCTCCCAAACAAGGGCCACTTCGAAGCTGACGCTTCCATAGAATTTCAAACGCAGATAATGCTTTATGTATACAGCTATCTCGATCCTGCTACTCAACAGTTCATCCAAATCACAGAATAAATCGAACACGAAGTACTAAAACATGATAACACAATTATCGTACCTACAAAAGTAACCTTCCAACAATTTCAACAAAGGGATTCACTTCATTATAAATCGGTTCATCGGTTTTCTCACGAACCACCGTCTTCCTTTTCTGGTTACCAACTTTAACCACCACCAAGGGACTTGCATTTTGCAGCAAGTATCTCGCTTCTATTATTGTAACGCACACTTGATAAGTGGTTCGCCGAAATTTTCGGTTACCCATTGCGATTCGATAAAATCGAATATAAAATCTGCAATGTACTTCGCGCAATTACAGTGTAAAATTAATTTACTGTGCACCGCATTTTATGATGTAGGATCTGATCTAGGCTTCTTTGGTACAGATGTCGTCACTATGCGAATTCCTGGAAATCAGGCTCCGATGATAATTGATCAACGGATGGTCACTGAAGCTCAGTGATCCCTATTTTGTCAGTAGAATGTTTATATATTGTATTATATTATATTGTTACAGAAAGTCGATAGATTAGTTGTAATTGTTGTTGATTAGTTGTATTCGGTACAATAATTTAATATTCTCAGTACCTTATTCTTTGATTTCGAGTACAATTTTAATGATCCTTGAATTTTTTGTGATCCTTTTTAACGTTAACTATCGAAAACTTGCAACGTAGAACGTATTTTTACTAAATGGATAGAGTCTGCTATTCAGACATTTCTGACAATATTGATAACACAGAATCTCAAATCTACAATTTTACTCCTGCGTTTTATTTGTGCCTGTGTCCATACCTGCGTTTTATTTATTTTACTGCCGATTAACAATTACTAGAAAACTGGACGACCAAAAGCGGGCCATTTTCGTTTAACATAAATTATGAAAGCTGAGCCGTGAAAAGGGGCGAATCGGGTTTCGTTCCAATCACATTCGTTACCGAAAATCTCGGCCGGTCGAAAATTATTTCAGCGAAGCGTTCTGCTATAATCGAAAATCTGCAGAATTGCAACATCAACGAGTGTTCAACGCTGCCGGATTTAACGCTGACTTCTCGAATATGATTTTTCCGATTTATCGAGCCGGATAACCGAATGAATCCAATTAAATTTGCTCTGTGAAGTTTCCATGAAACGTTCTACCCGCCACAGGCGGGTACACAAGGGAAGTCTATTGGATTCATTTGTGTAAAATGGAAAATACGCGAAAAAGAGTGACCGAATACTTTGAACAAAAGCAGCGTCGCGGTATCTAGTCTGAAAATAGAACCCTTATCTATCTACATATAACCCTTCCTATCATTAATAGAAAGAATAAAATTAATATATTGAATAAAACGAATGAGTAGATTCTCGGCTAATCGAAAAACGCCGGAAACGTCAAATTTTCATTTTTCCATGCACGATTTCTTCCATTCGACGCCGGCAGAGCTGGTGTAGTGGCTTTTTCAACCCCTTCGCGTCACCAACCTCGAAGGCCCGGCTGTCAGACACAAGTGTGCACTTCACACGTCAATTTGCGTAGCGACGTGTAAATAAAAATAAAAAAGGAACGGCACGCGATGACGCGTTTCAACTCATTTCCCGATTGTCACAACAACGAGCATTGATCGATCTGACGAAATTAGTCCACGAATTCCCCTCGATTCACAGTCGAGCATAACTGAATTCATAATTCACCACGTACAAATTGATTTTCGAACTTGCAACTTTCATTTCCGTAATATATCGTATTCGAACGTTCGAACGCGAACGGAAAATGATTGAAACTGGTTCAGCGTGGTAAATTGATTTATTCATTCGTTTATTATATTATCCATTATTATGGTAGTATCTATTGCATCTTCGTTTGAAAATTATGCTAGTTCAAGTTTCTCGTGCTTTTATTTAATATTTCATTTAATATGCAACATCTTTGTCACGTATGTCCTTCTTCAGTTTGTCCATATGAAATCGAATTTTAAAAACTAAATTTTTAGCAATTTATTAAACCAAAAGACATTCAACAATCTAGGAATTGTTTGTAGAGTGGACAGTCCAGTGCAAAGGGTTAAACAATTCACGTCTGAAGTCTGGTAACGAGGTTCACCGTAAGATCGAATTCCCATAAGAATTGTTCAGCAAGTACCATGCTTTGATTGATCCCTGCTAATCATTTGGGACGGTGTTAGAATCGATCAGAATCGGATACGAAGCGTTCAGAGACAGGAACGGTTTCCCTGATATTGTCAGGAATCACGGTATCGGTGACACACGGCGCAGATATCATGGTGAGATAAAAACGTCACACTTCGGCCTGGCTAGAGACTCTCTCTATGGGGCGTGCACGCAACAGACGGGGCAGAATAGCGAAGGGCGTGCGCGCAATTCAGAAGCTATTATAGGCACGCGGTTTATTTCGACACGTGTCCTTACGGGCCTCAAATTGCTGTCGTTTGGTATCCTAAGTACGAACTTCCGACGCGCCGCTGCGAATCGTGTCGCGTATTTTCGCTAATTGTCCCTCGTGATTTATCGGCGAGACTTGCCGAGATTCGTCTGAGCTGAACTTGGTCCTTCAGATTTTTAGTATGTTCTAATAGAATGCTTTGATCCCAACATTAAAGCCATCAGTGGAATGCAACAGTTATTTCTGAAGTCAGGACATAAGTGTACTAACAAATAAAAATTGATCCTTAATTCATCTGAGCTGAACTTTGTGCTTCACGTTTTTGGTATGTTTTAACAGAATGCTTTGATCCCAGCATTAGTGCCATCAGTGGAATGCGGCATAAAAATTAACCCTTATAATGTAAAGGTGAGTCATTCGTGTTCGGACAATTTCGAATAGTTTGTAAAATCAGGTATTTGTTTGACTAATCCTCCCGATAAAATATCGCAAATAGGTAGAAGCCAAGAATGCTGTACCACGCAGAAGGCCACCGTGCGAAAGCAGCAACAACGTTAACCACACAGTAGCACGGAAAGGCGATTAGCATCAAACGATCATTCCGACCGGTAACAACGTATCAGAGCCAAGAAAAAAAATAGTATAGAAAAGAAAGAAGAGAGAGAGAGAGAGGATGCGGGAGTCTAAGGGGAAAAAATCATGTTCCAGCACGTATTAGCGGTGGGCTTGTAAGTTAACCCCGCTAACTGTCGTAGGACACGAGCGCGGAGCGTGTGCCCCCTGTGGGGGTTACGCCATTGGGGGTGTTCGTTATATTCCGAGTCCTTTTGAAAGGGTCACGTGCCCGCGGCAGCCCCCTCGAGCCCGATATCGTATTTGTACAACACGCATCCATTATTGCAATCCGGCTGTTTGTGTGTTTTGCGCGCTCTTTGTAAGGACGATCCTCCGCGCTTATGCGAACCGGTGAGCTCGAGCGCTCGCGCTCGCAGCCGCGTTTTGCCGCCCCCATATGTTCTCCGCCTTTCGTTTTTCTTTCCCCGGGACGGAACGGCGCCCTCTCGGCTTTTCGCACACTTGTCCCGGCCTCTGCGAGAGAGCGAGACGCGGGCCCATTATTGTGCCCGTGAAACAATGAGCACTCGCGATCGCCCGGCCACTCGACGCAACAGAGGAAACCAGCTCTCTTTCGTTTCGCCGGATCACGTGGGAAAACGTCGTCGCCTTTCTTTCTGCCCGATGAAAGGGAGAATATCGATGGGAGGCCTCTCCACCACGCAAGCGCGCCCGCACGTGTGCGAGAAGTCAGGTCTCCTTTTTTCTTTTCTCCGGTCGGTCGCATTATTTGCGATGATCTTCGAGGAACTATTGAGATGATGGGGTGAAACGAGTGGGAGATCGATGTCAACGATTCGTAGACAGTTCGTGCATTGACTTTTTATCTTGCTTCACTTGTAAATACAAAGGTGGTTCTGGCTAATATAAACTAGACTTCGGCGGACTTTAAACAAAATCTCAAACCCAAAGGACCTGGACCAGCAACCAGAGCAGAGTAGCTAACTCTCGCAGAGGTCTCCCTGGGTGGCTAGCGGGTATTCCGTACCGCGCGGTCTAAATAGCGGAACATTATCCTATCTTCCGTGGCGGAGGACGCGCGCGCGTCCGTGTGTACCTGCTCCGTCCATCGGATATCATCTCGAGCGGCACGGAGAGAAGAGGATAGCTGTGCGCGTCGGTGTCGTGTCCAGGTTCGGCGAGCGTAGATGATGGGATGACGGACCGCGGGCGTGTCCGAGTAGCCGATACCGGGCGCGTGATCGGGAGACCTCCCGGGGCCGACCACCCTCGAGGGGCCACGAGGGTCGACTTGTTAGCCAGACAGAACGGGCTCCGGGGCCGAGAGAGAGCTAACGGAGCGATCCTCTCCACCGACGACAGCTCCGAGAGAGCCGACAATGTTTCTGCAGAGAGGCAGGCCCTTGCCTCTCGGTCCGGAACACACCGGCGAACGGTGAACCGCTTTGCATCGAGCCGGGCCCCGGGAGTCGGGCCGAGTTCGGCCGCATCAGTTCCCTCTGTATTCCACGGGCTCGTGACTCGCGAGATCGACGATTCGAGAGCGAATCGTATTGGAGCACCGGAATCACCCGTCTACGGCTCCTCTTACTCTTTCGTCTCGCCCTGGAGGATCGTGGGTGGTGATCTGGGGACATCTCGACTTCACCGGCTAGCACTATACACCACTGCCGCTGTGGGACGTTGGCCGATGTCGTTGGAATACCTGCTACGAAGCCATTCTCTTCGGTTGATGTCGTGTGCAGCATTCTGCATCTTCCACGCACAATTGATATGTTAACATGCCTATGTTGATCACTGAGGAGTTTTTAATTCGAACCATTAACGTACCCTCGGTATCAAATATTCCAAAGAGGAAGTTCATTGTTGTATACGATAAAACTTTGAATTTCGAAATGGTGGATTTGATAAGAGAGTGAATGTTTCGTGTTGCAGCTAGTAAATTTTCAACTTCGGTATAACACAGGGCCCATTCCCATAATTTGCGTTGTTTCCGCGTCTCGTTTAACACGGTTGTCGATGCGAACAGAAACGAGCTGATAGTGTTATAGGATGATTAACTGTATCTGGAGAAATTCTCGTTTGCGAAGGGTAGATTTCTGGTGAAATTGCGAAAGAGGATGGCCGGGCGTCCGGCGGTAGCGTGGGATCCATAGCAACGTGGCTGCCGACGAAAGTTCCGTAAATAGTTTCGAGTGGTTGTTAGCGACGGACGTATCCATTTTTTGAATAGAAGTTCCAGAAGCGGCGGTGAAATTTCAAGGAGCCTCTGTGTGGATGTATTATCCGGCGTGGAAGGGCCCATTGATCGCCCGCACTATTTCAAAGGGGTCGGCGTCGTTAAACAAATTTTTAAGGTATTCCCGTGCGCGCGGGGGCCCTGCCTAGGCCCCGACCGAAAAAATGTTATTATTGGACGGTTTCGACCGAAAGCGAAACCGTGTTCGTCGAACCTCGCCTTAATGAAGGTACATTCTTCGCTCGCCCTCCGATCAAGATATCTCCCGTATAAATTGAATGCTTTTCACCGAAGCTCAATCAAGCCTGTGGCCCCGGTAGTCGAAAAAATACTACGGAGTACGATCTCGATTAGAGGAAGGTGGCCGGTGCGGACGCGGTCGTGCCGCACTGAACTTTGTCTTTTCCAGCGATTATCTTAAAAACGGGACGAGTCGCAGCTGTGACCGGCCCACGGCGAATTTGTTGGGAGCACTGTTCTTGTTTTCTTTATTTAATTGCCTCCGGGGAACACGGACGCGCGCCGTTCCGCCGTTCCCTTTTTAGAATCGAGGATTTTTTTAGTTCGATATTTATTTGCCTCCCGGTAAACAGAATGTTGATTTTTATGCATTTCTGCCTGGGCCCTAGAATCGTAAAATATGGAAAAGCATATATTATCACGGAAATTAATTGGACTCATTTCGGCCTCTCCGAGAGAATCCTTGTTTCGTTCCGGGCTCTGTGTAACGATCTTATAAACGAGAGTTTGCGTGGGAAATTGATATTGCGGAAATAAAAGACTCGGGTCTCGTCAATGTTCTTTTTATTGAGTCTTGGTTTATTAATTGCCCGGTTATACGCCGAAGGCTAATGGCAGTTACATAAAGAAGTTCTTTAAAATGTGTGCATAAATTGTACGACATAGGATTCGATTTCATGGGTGCAAACACGTGACAACTTCTTCTGGTCCAGAATCTCTAAGGAGGCCACGGGATGAAGAAAGACAGAGGCGCACAAGAATCAGTTTAGTCACCGAATACCAACCGAAACGTCTTAGGACACCGCCCACGGGCATGCTAACGAAGCATAAGGTCGTTATACTCTTTCTAATTAATGGCCACTCTCGTCTTCTTCCGCCCGTCCTTACTCTCGCTCTCTGTTCCTCGACAATCTCTGTCGTTTATCTCTCTCACACTGTACACGGTAGTGCACGACAGTGTAAACCGCACTATCTGGTAAACACCGATCTCCAAACCCTTGGCTGTCGACGTGATAAATCGATGCGCAGGACGAACCGATTTTTCAGAAACATGGAACGATGAGTACGAACGAACGTTGAAGAACGACGGATCAATTGATTCGCATGTGAGGCGCACAACTGCAATCATGATATAAGGGTGAACAATTAGATAAGGGGTGAGAACGTCCTCCTTTGAACCCCGGGGCAATCAGTCTTGAGTCGAAGAGTACAAACAAGCGTGGAAGGTGCAAATCGACAGCACCCGATCCGAAAACCTGTCGGCGATCCGGCGTGTTGCTCGGTGGAGGCCTTATTTCACGAGGGCCGGATCGGTCTAAGCGTAATCAGCGCAAGCAGGCAGGCAAATTAAAGGCTCGTCGGGCTCGGCCTCCCTACGCGCGTCCCACTGACCTGATTTCGTTTCCACGGGGAAAAAAAGGAAGCAGGCGTGCAGCAGCAGCTGCAGGTTCGCGAGCCTGCGATCCGTCCGCCGGTCGTCTGAAAAGAGGAAGAAGACGGCTAGAAGGTTGCAGAGAAGGAGAAAGAAGAGGATGAGAAGGAAGCTAGCCGTGATAGAGGGAAGAAACGAAGAGGAGATCGAAAGGAGTGCTGCACCAAGGAGAAAGAGAAGAAAGAAGAAGAGGAGGAGATGGGAGCTAGCCTTGATAAAGGGAAGAAACAGAATAGAAGATCGAACGGAGTGCACCGAGGAGAAAGAAGAGACATAACCGGGGAAAGGAGAAGAAACGAAGGAGGAGGAGAAGGAAGAAGACGATGATGAGAGTGGTCGGAAGGGAAGGAAGAAAGAGGCTCGCTCGAATCTGGCTAGGGGAGAAGGACAGGGAGCCAGAGTAGGAGGGGTAGAGGAGAGAACGTTTAACGGAGGAAGATGGAAGTCTTGGCGAGCGGCTCGGCGCGGCGGAAGAGAGAGCGAGACGCGGCGCGGGAAAGAGAGAAAAAAGGGTCAAACTCGTTTTCGTTTTCGTCGCTAATTAGACTCGTTAACCGCCTCTTCTGGCGTAGCAGGCGTAGCCATAACCGGGCGACTTCTCTTCGGCTCTCTGAGAGGCCGCCGAGAAGAGCGAACGGAACGGCCACCAATGTGCTCGGAGGCTAGTTTGTTCTCGTCGCCCAGTCCTCCAGGGTGCGTTTGCCTTGATCGCCCCTCTTGGCTATTCGACATGCGTGCAGCACGCGAAATTGCAGCTGCACCCGGCGCTCTCTCCCGAGAGACACGCTCTCTCCTCTTCTTTTTCTTCTTCTTCTTCTTCTTCCCCCTGCCGCGGTTTCCCTGCGCCTTCTCTTTTCTTCCGTGCACCTTCCTCTCGGGAAACGTGGTGACCGATACATCCCCGTGTCTATCCGCGTGCACGTGGAAAAGCTTCGCCCCGAGGTTCCAAAGCGACACGCTGCCCCGCGACGACGCCTGGTGGTAGTGCCCGGTTCACCGTGGAGATATGGCGGCGGTAGTGGTCGTGGTCGTGGTGGTGGTAGTGGTCATGCCAGTGGTGGTGGTGGTGGTGGAGTTCACGCGGGACCGACGATTATCACGAAACGCGACGATGACACCCCTACCTGTCGATATCACACGGGCCTAGCGCAGGTGGACGCTCCGATGGGACACTTCGAGGATCCTGCTATCGATACCTCGTCATCAATTGCATCTAGACGCTCTGCAAGTGCACTCGGCGACATGGAAGATGAACACGGTACCCTCTGTTGAGCTGCTCCGATGGTAGCCTGGACACACACTAGCCTCGAGAGGAGATCGTTCAGCGAGCTGTGGATACCTTGAATTTTCAAGGACCATTTGAATGGCGCCAAGCAATTTTCAAGAAAAGTCTACCCAACGATAGGGGTACCTTGGAGTAAAGACAAGATGTTTAGCCAGTCATCAAGGATCATCTAAGAGCATGTACCAGAAACATGGCTTTCTTATCGCGACGATCTCGTTACCCAAGTGATCGAGCCTGCGAGAGCATTGGATCCTCTAACTCGTAAGAAGAATCACTATACCTCAATCAGCGCACTTGTTCGTACGCAGCCGCGAGTGTCGCAACCTCCGCGCTTCTCGTTCACTGCAACGCGGAATCGCCGGGAAAACAGAATCTCGTTGTCCGAGATCGGGCTGCGAGTGTAAGATAATGATGGATCGCATAAAATCTGGAGTGCATCGGTATCCAGTGTCCGCGTCCAGGAAAAGGGATCGATCGCCGTGCAAGTAGCACCGCTCTGACCGTTGAAAATAATTAATCATGTCACCGATAAGAACGTCGATGCTGACAGACACGCGGATTGGTTTCACGAAGGGATCCGGCGGCCGCGCGGCGAGACGGAACGAGACGAAACGGTTATGGCTGGCGATCGGCATGCCATCGGGAATATTCGAGACTAATGGTGGCTACCTGACGACGAAAACGAAGAGAGGAAAGCCTTCCTACCCGGGGGAATCGGCGTTACCGATCTGGAAAAGTGACGGGTCACGCGTATATACCGGCGATCCTCTCTTCGCCACCTGGAGCATGTCTCTTTTCAGCCAACAAGCGGAGAGGGATCTCGAGACGCGCCGAGAGAAGGCAGATTGAGACACTCGCGGCTACCTGATCGCCGATAGAGGAATGGTAAAATGAACACCGGTGCACCGAGAGGCCAACCAGCCAGATAAGAATCATTTTTCAAGGCGTTACACGGACGGAGGGAGCCCCGGCTAGCCGTGGTTTGATAAACGAGCGCGCCGCCGATTTTCCAACGGGGACGTCCTCGACGATCGGCGGATATGAAAAATGAACAGACCAGAATCTCTGACTCTCTTTCTTTCTCTTTCTCTCTCTCGAAGGAGTATATTGAACGGACGCATTTTTCCCCGGAAACCGAGAGGTAAGACACCCTTTATCTCAGAATACCATCATCTCCCCGGGTAGATTGCGTTACCGTTCATCGGACGGATGATGTACTGCAAATGGGATTGCGCTCGCATTGAGTCGTCGCATTTTTTCGCTCGGAAATTGTCCACGCGCTGCGAGTGTCTATAGATTGGACAAGCCGGTACAGGATGTTGCGCGTGATTTATGGGCCAGCCTATTCCTCGCAGATCGATATAGATATTTTTCAAAGGAACGTATCGGTTCTGTGCTCTCATTGTGCTCGGATTCGTCTTTCGTACTTTATTCTGTCTTTTGAGGGATCGTTATTTCTCGGATTCTTGCAATTTGTTGCCGGAGCTCCGGGAAAAAGATCAAAGCAGATCAAGCATGATCAAAGGTAGCCGTCTTTATCTGTATACTATATGTTCACATTATTAAATTTTTTGTAACATTCAGATTGACAGGATTCTTTAAGGCGAATATGAAGGCGAGATAGATCGTCAAAGAAATTTTTGTTAAAAATACAAACACCATAACCAATTGTCTAGTCCTCGGTACACCTCTACCAATTTCATTAAATTAGTTTGGCAGAGTTATACTGCTCCTGAAAAAGCCAAGATGTTTTACTTTGGCGATTCAATTGTTGCATCGAAGATGTTTAAACAGGGGGGCAATTTTAGGGGCGTAGATCGTCGCAGGGACTTGTCAACTTGTAATCCGGAGCATTCTCAAGGCGAGCATCTCCCGTTGGAGGATCGTAGGACTATAATTTCTGTGTCCGTCGCTGTCCTTGGTGCTCGGTCTGTTGCGGCCGTTGATGCACGATATACCGTATTTCTTACATAAAGCGGACATTGACGTCCGCCATAGGGTCTAATACTCGCGGTGGGCGGCCATATTGGATCGTGATATGGGCCCGCAATTAAGGCCGAGTAGGCCACCCGGACGAGGGAGCGCGATAAGGTGAGGTTCAGCGTCTCAGGGCTAAGCTTGACCTCCTTGGCCCCCCTTCTTGGCTCGATGCGCTTCCCAAAGCGGTCCGCGCTGGAGGTTAGGTCACGATTAAGCACTGATTGGGTGGGCCTAATAACCGGGGACCGTGTGCTGTATGCAGAACTTTCATCGAGGGAACGTCGCTCTCTCTGATGGATTAAAAGAATGATTTCACGTTCAGGCCTTCGACAGGGCCGGCCGAACTCTTCCGAGATTAAGCAGGTTCTGGTGGTGCACATACCATTACACCTCCCACACCGAGTGTTCGAACATTTTAGCGGCGATGCACTTTGGCACTTGTAGCTTTTTGACCTGTTCCCAATTGTTATGTAGCTTCGGCGTCGAGACACATTTTTATACCTTCTACAATGATTTTCAATCCCTCAAAAATTTTTCTGATCACGTACTTCTTTGATTCTTATAGCATAGAGGTTTCATTTTCATCATATTTGGCTTTGAATCTAAAATTATCAGTCGCCAACAATGCTCGAAAGTTCGGCAATACCCTGCTCCCAACAATGAGACCCTAGACCAAGGTCTCGGGGACAGGAGCGATGAAGCTCCTTCAGCAGTTGTCTCCGCGGAGGATCAGATAAACGAGCGAGCCCGTGGTATGCAAATCCTAAACGAACTAATGAAGATTAAGAATGCCCCGGGTAAAGGAGTTCGCCTCATTTCTAAAACATCCTGTGGCAGCCCCTCCCGCGTCTCCTCTCATTCTTCTACTGGGATCCCGTGGATTCCCGCGGAACGGCCATTGTCTCTGGTATCGTTTTAATAGTGTCAACCGGGTTCGGCCGGGGACCTCCTACGGCGATATTTCAGCGACTATGAGGTAAAGTTCTATCGGGGGCCCCGTCATCCCCGGGGCCCGGTAGCCGGCCGAGATTATCATCTTCAACGGTAGCGGGCGCTATGAGGGATTCCCTCTTAATAGCTCCTTGAATTTTTCGTACTCTCTCTCTTACCTCTTCGTACCTTCTTTCTCTTCACGTGCGCGCTCCTGTGTGTGTGTGTCCCTTCGTGGAACCGAGCAACCGTGGATCCCCGATCGTTTTGTAATATTTCACCGGAGGGTACACGGGATTCAAACGGACCCTAATTTGGTTGGCGCGAATAAGGACGTTCCTGGTCCTCCGTGGGCCCACGGGACCGCTTTTCTGAGTTAATGAGCGTGTCAGCGGCCCCGAATCCGAAATATAGGAAGTTGAGACGTCGGCGAACATCGAACAGGTGATCGGGATGGTGGTCGCCGAGATGACGCTGGGATCGGAATCCGTTAAGCAACCGAATCCTCTAACCGAAACCTCTTCCCGCGCGCTATAATTGCAATTTTTCGTCCCGGGGAATCTACTAATGGGCCTCAAATACCGACGGGCATTTTTGAGTTACGTCTTCCGGCCCGCTCTCGTGGTCGCCTTTGTGCTCGGACTTATCGTTCGCTGGGAAACGAGAGACCGGGAGAGCCAGAATCGAGGACAGGTTCGATCTTTTGTGTACTCTCGAAATCTTGCTGGTAATTGAGAGATACCCGGAGTCGCCGGACATGATTAACGTGGACAAATGATCGTGCTCCGCCGCTGAATTAACAGCGAATCAATTTCCCGAACGAGTCCTAGCGATTTGATTTACGGCGCGTAATTTATTGCGATGGATTTCTGCGAACGTTGCTTTCCATTTGTTTCAACGGAGATGGAAATACATGGCGATCTGTTTGTTCGTTTGTACGTCGTTATCGTTCGTGATCGGTGTGCAGTGCGTTTATTTATAATCGTTCGAATTTTCTCGTGGTATCGGCTGCTTTTATTTATGAGAGGAAATAATTGATATTTGCGGCAGTTCACGCTTTGGCGGAGGCGGGAATTAATATTGGACACAGGTCTGAGTAAACTTTCCACATTTTAAACATCCCGGAAGAAATGTACCACAAATTATTGGAAAGACGTGTCCTCGTTCGATACGAAAGTACGCAGATTTTTTAAAATCGTGGTGGGGTCATGTGAGATAACCGAAAGTCTGACACAGTACGAATTCTGGATCCAGAGTGATCAGAGGAGTTTCTCGGAATCGAGGTACTCGCGACGGAACATCGAATTCGCATTCGCCGGAGACGATTCGGCGATAAACGCGGGACGCACGAGTCTGCGGAGGCACAGGCGTTTCTTGCAATTCAATGGTAAAGAGCCAATCAGCCGCGGAAAGGCAATAGATTATCGAGCCGGGGGCCCGATAAGACATAAATATACACGCGGCCGAGCATACTCATCGACGTGGCTGCGCGGCTATATCGAGAAGCATCATTATCCGATGCCTGTTTATACCGCTGCGTCCTTACGCGAATTTTATCGCGAGTGGCTTTCCCGAACAGTGTGCTCTCCCGATACTAGCGGAATTCGATTTCGCGAGAAACTGGGACGCCCTGGGAAAAATGAAAAGTAATAGAAACAGGTTCATTAACCGGGAAGAAATAACCACGAATCGATTGCTACGATAGACTAGAGATTTCGAGCGATTTCGAACGCAACATTCGGCCCGTAATTATCCGCGAGATCATGCTCGGCGCGAAGACACGGCGGAAAGTGAAAGGGCAGACAGCGCGGCCGACGCGGCGATCGCCAAGCCAATTTCCCCGGTCGCCCACGCAACGCATCCAATTAAAAAACATCGATAATTCAAGTCTATCCCGGAGGAGCTCTCTGACGAGACATTACTTACGTCCCGGGGGCCCGTTCGTGGGGCCAGCTGGGTGGTGGGGGTAGGCTAATCCCGGTGTAATAATTACACCCACGTCGGGAATTTATTCGCGGTTATCGCGAAACAAATGCGCCATCACCGGCGGGGGCCCGGCCCAGGCCCTTCTAAGCGGCGCTAAAACCCGACGCGACGCTAGGACCGAGGGGGCCCGAGGCTCTCGAATCGGGGCCCCGCAAATGAACCATAGCTGAACTTATTTCCACCAAGGGCCCCCGTTCTCCCACTACCATCGTGTGCGAGAGGCCCCTCCCCCCGCCACCCCCGTGGCCCCGGCGTGACCAGGGCCCCCACTACCGGGGGCGAAAAGGGGGGCCCGAGCTGTTTCGCTAGCGGGCCCGCGCGAGGTGATAAATCACCGCGCCATAAACAACCAATATTTCTCGTCGAATGTTTACCGAGTACGCTTTAAATGCCTTGTTAAAACAAACCTACGCCCGTGCGAGGTGGACTGCACGCCCTTTTTGCCCTTGTTGGGGCCCCTCCGTGCGGCCAGGCCCCGGACGGCCGACGGGTATATATCACGGACCCGGCGTAAACTCTTTGACCCCGCGCTCAAACTCTCCCGGCGCCGATGGAAAAAGTCGCCGAGCCGAGGCGAACCTCTATGGCGACCCCGTGCACCCCATAACGTGCGCCGGGGTTGCTTCCCACGGGAACCAACCCTCTCCCGCGTTTATCCCCGTTTCTCGCACGTCTCTGCCGCGCAGTCGTCGATTTCCTCTAAAAGGCGGAACGAAAAATAAAAATTCCCATTTATGGTTTACCAAAATTTTTATACAATTTATTAATTTATAATGTAAATTTGAATAATGGATTGAGCATCAGCCATTTCGCGAGCATAAAATGGATGACGATGGACAATCAATCATTAATTCCATCTCGCGTCCTAGGGTTTCGAGTTTCAACTCTAGGACGTTCGTACTTTTTTCTCCACTATTTTCTAGCGCGCTATAACTCAATCGGCGGATGAGCTACGGGCTACGCCCACGTTTCGAGTCTCTCTTTTCCAACGGCTTTCGGACTTTCCACGAAGGACGCGGACCCATTAAGCCACGTTCGTTGACCTCCTCCAAACGGCCGTAAATGAGACTGGACAGGGCCCCGACCGACGATTAACATTCAAATTGCTTGCGCTGGTCGCGGTTTGGAACAAAGTGGCGCGGCCCATCCGCATCCGAAATTTAATCGTCTCCCGGCTCCATTCGACTGCTCGGACGCCCGGTTTCGAGTGTAGAACGATATATTCCGTCGGGAAAAAAGTCAATCGAGATAGAAGAATTAATTCTGACCGATTCGATGTTATTTATTGTTCCGGGGATCGTTCCCACTTGTTAAACGTCCGTTCCATTTCAGATTCGAACGGAAACGATCCTCTCGAGATTTCTTCTTCTTCAATTATCGAAAATGCGCTGCAAAAAAAATTATGCAATATCCGATGAGGCAACCTGATTGTTCGATCTTTATGCGGAATAAGATTTTCCTGCAGCGGAGTTACTTGGAAGTTGTTTCATCACTTATTTCAGTAGGTCAAAAGTAGTATATCATTTGACATGGTGATTCTACAAAATTCAAGTAATCTCGTCATTGTCATCGTAATTGATTCCCACCAATTATAGTGAATGTTACTCGAAAATAAACCACGACGACAGAGTGCGACCGAAAGTAATGTTAATATAAAATACCTAAAATCTGGAACGAACATTGCGTTATCTAGACCGGATTCCAAACTAAACTATAAGCGGAGCGTTATGCGAACTGAGCTGTATAACATTGCATTTACAATTCCATCAGTATGATCGTCTATTTAAATACGATCTGTTTCATTAGCGCTCGCGCATCGGCAGTGCAAGAGGATCCGCAGTTTTCCCGGCGGTCCGGTAGCAATGTAAATCGAGCCGGACATCGTTCGAATGATTCTCGTATCGAAACACAAGCCCTGCTACTATGTCCGCTGGGGGTGCGAGGAGGAGAGCACATGGAGTCTGGCGTTGGCCATCGAGTTTCACGATCTCCAGTCGCGGAATTCCGCGGATATCTGATTTTCGAGGCGGTTCGGAATATAGCGTCGGCTATATCCGGCGTCATGTAGCGATAGTTTAATGACGGGCCGGTGATTTATTTCGCGTTTCTCGCGGCAATAAACGGCCGATTCAAAAATGACGAGAGATTTATCAAGCCGGGGTGGCGAAGGTGTGGGCAGAGGGAGAGAGAGGGTGAGAGAAACGTCGCCTAGAGGCACGCTCGTGCGGCTCTCCGGCCAGATATATACACAAGGTTGCTTGAAAAACACACTGTAGACACAGCAGACATGGCCACTGGCCGGGTTATCAACCCGATCAGGAGTAAATCTCCCGGGCACTGTCAGGGAGCGTTCGACAGGCACGATAGTGAATTAACTTCGGGAATAAATGGTGCCTCCTAGGACGAGATTCCATTCACGAAATTTCTCGGCTCTCTCCCCTCCTCCCCTTCTTTCTCTCCCTCCCGTTCTCTTGCCCCCGATAAGAAAAAAATGCACCTACTTCGGGGAAAAATTTCGTACACCTCCTTTTGCGAAACCCGGCTCCGGCTTTAGCTGAAGCTTCGGCTTCGGCTTCGAGGAGCGAGTGAAACAAGCGCGCGGGATCAATGATCCTGATAACCGGCCAGCCGAGGCGGGACTTTACTCGCTGACTCTCCCGTTTACTCGCTCCCACCATCGGAAACGCGATGATTAATTTCGTAGGTGTGCGGTTGATGAATGAACGGGATCCCCGGTTGTTTAATAAATGATCCGACCGGATTTTCTAGGCCCCCCTTCTTGCCCGGCTGGAAAAATCCGCGAAGGTCGCCGAGAGTGAGAGTACACTGAAGTTTAGTACCGTTCGAGTGGAGTGGATTGGTTGCTGGGCTCGTTAACACGTTGATTAACACGTTCGCCGCCTGGTTGTTCGCATATGGGTGGCAATAAAGAGGGACACAGAGGTCGCCGATATATTTCTTATAGTTTAACTATTTTTAATAGAACGAGGATTTGACTAGGTCAATAAATGTTATGCGATTGAAATGTGAATCAGTAAAATTGAAGAATCCGATAGGGTAAGGAATTCGAGACTGGTCGAGCCTAAACCGCGATCATCCGAATGTTCAAAAAATTGAAATATTAATGATTAGAATGGGAACTTGAGGAATGCAGAAGGGTAAGGAATTGGAGAATGGCCGAGCCTAAACCGTGAGCATCCGAATCCTCCGCCATGTTCGTGAGGTTCCCCCGGAGCAAAGAGTATCTTGATAAGAGGCAGAGCCTGGGCTGACCAATAATCTAATCTCGCGCGGCAGTGCTGTATCTATTATCCGGGGAAAGTCCATGGGCACGGTAGCCACGCACGAGAAAAAACGTTCAATTTGCATCGGCCGCCATTCTTCAGCTCCTTTGAATTCCGTCGCTATAGCGACCTTTGTCCGGATCGTGCCACAATGGCCACTATCTTCTCCCTCGGCTCTCCGCTCTTCCTGGAGAAACCGTCGCAAACAAAGAATCCTCCCTGCACCCCCTCGAGAAAAAGGGCAAAACGGCGAAAAAGGTCGATACACGAATAAGCGATGCGCCGGTTGGATAATCCGAGAAAAAAGACCGCGAAACGTGAACTCGCACTGTGCCGCACCAACCGACCCACCCCTTTACCTCTCTTGCTCCCTTCCTCTCTCTTTCTCTCTCCCTCATTCTCCCTGTGTTTGCCATCCTCTTTCTCCTCGACCCTCTTCGACCGACGATGCACCAACCTGTGTGCACAAGGATGGATCGAAGTGCAGCACAATTTCGGAAAGTAGAAACCCATTACCGAAGACATCCTGAATTTTAACAGGCTCCACTCTCACCACTCTCACCTGACTTATCTGCACCATGGACATGCAAATCGTTAATAGTAACTTCGAATATTATACCGTGAAATTCGTAACTAAACATCGGGAAAAGGAACATGTACTTGCTCATTAAGATGAAGAGAAAACTGTAAAGCTTTATGATAGTTCCCCAGTTAGAAGAGACTTTATTTATGAAGCCACTCGAGATTTATTGCTCATAATATAGTTAATAACGTTCTGTAAGGGAAAGTTACAAGTGGATTACTAATTATTTAAAGGACATCTAGCGTCTCCCCGTAAAGAGTCTTCAGCCTCGGGTTAAAAATATTTCCAGATTTTGTATGTCTTCCTTCCACATTTTCCGAAAAGGTATTTTCTCGCATTTATGAATCTCTCGAGAGCTATAATTTGCTCTTCAATTTCCCTTGGATCTTCTTTAAGATATTTAACAGGCATCAGAATGATTGGTATTGACATGTAGTAAGATGAAGGTCAGCTTGAAATAGTTACGAGACAGCTTCTCTGGGAATTTCATCAAATAACAGAAAGATGGTGGACATAATTCTAGAGGAAGTTGCAGCGAGTCAACTTCGTGCAGTTTATCTGCGAGAATGTTTTAAATTATTTGATTTCTACCTGCAAGTTTTTCTGAGAAGTATCTATCCACTCGAGGAAGCTATTTTAATAGAAACTGTTTAATCGTAAATTCGGAGTCCCGCTAATAGGACTGCGATTTCTTCCTCGACGTCTACGCCGGCGATCACCGCGACACGCGAAGTACTAGCAAATTCATTTCACAATAATATTAAAGAGCCCCTCCGCCGCGAGAGTTATGCACAGGTGTTCCCGCATTAAACTATAACTGCTATTGTGGCCGTTCTCTATGAATATCAAGTATCTAGTCGTGTACGACGCTTATCTGCAGCATCTACAAGCGTGCGTTGTCACGTGGACGGCAGTATGCAAAACTTGCCACGTTGACATTTTCCACGCAAGCGATTTCATTCGCGGCCGACAATTTTCCTTGTGAAACCACGGCGTCACGTTCATACTTCGTTTCAATCACGGAACATGCTCTTTCAACTTATTTCGCATTTATGCAGCCGTTGAAGTCAGCGTCTGCTGCTCGAGATGATGATTATCGGGAAAAATGATACTTCGCTATCGAGTTGGATTTTTACGTAATTTCTCTTCAGACAAACTTTTATCAGAAAAACTTTCCTGTCAAGCCACGGGCGCATAAAAATCATTCAACAATGCAGCCGGGAAAACAATGCGTCCAAATGGATGTCCGATAAAATTTCCATTGAAATCCGCTTTCTGAAATCAATCGATTAATCTACGTCTACCAACAAAAGCTTCCCGATTCTCCGCCAATAAAAAAAAAAAAAACAAAATTATCAATCACGCTTTCAGCCCGTTCGCATGCACGGAGGGTCCGAGAAAAATCGAGAAGGAAAAAGGAAATAACGTGGGAGCCCTTCACCGGAAACGTCGAACGTCGAAGAGCGCGTGGGCGGAGAGAGAGAGAGAGAGAGTTCGGGTTCGAAAGCTCGAAAGCGCAGCAGCTCGGAAAGACTGCGCGGGTATGAAGAGGGGCTGCAGGGGGGTTCAGTGAAAAGGGGTGAGGGTACCGTGAAGAGAGTGACTCGTTAGGGGTGAGTCCTCCCCCGGGTGCAATCGTCACGGCTACAATTTACCGTGGCCGATAAACCGTTTTCCCCCCGCGGTGTCCACGGCAACTTTCGCGAAATATTCGGCGGTCCGTGTGGAGAGGGTGGTCCCGCGAAGGTGGGTGGGAGAGGGGAGGAGAGCGGAGAGAGGAGAGAGAGAGAGAGAGAGAGAGAGAGAGAGAGAGAGAGAGAGATCGGTGGAGAGACGACAAAGGGAACAAAGCGAACGGCGTGACTGCGGTGGCCAATGGGAGTCCCGTGCGAGGGGACATCGGGACCGAATCAGTTTATGCGCGACAGGTTCTCGAAAGAGAGAAAAAAGAAGCGGAGAGGAGGAGAGAAGCAAGGAGGGAGAGAGAGAGATGTGTAAAAAAGAAGAAGACAGAGAGGAAGAGAGCCAGGGGCCAACCAGACCGTATAGTTTGCCAACTCTCCAACCTTCTGGTTCGCCGCCATGGAGAGACATTATTTACAACGGAGCCTTTGGTAGACAATGCTGGGGTACCCGCGGCCATCTTTCCTTCCTTTTTTGTTCTCCATATGCAACAGCATCTGCTCCGGCCATCCCATCGGCTCTCTTCAGCGTCGCCGGTAGAAAAGAGAGCCCGCTCCTGGCTCCCGCAGCAAACCAGCACTCTCTCATCGGTCTCTCTAGCTTCCTCGATGTGTGTCTCTCCTCTATTTCGCCGGGTCCGCATCAAGGGAATAGCCGAACGAGAGACCTTGCCGAGCGCTATCATTATCATAAACTCGCGGGGCCCGACTGCGGGACCGTAAAATATATCGGAGCGTGTGCCACCGGTGTCAGTTTCCCATAGAACCTGGACAAGCCCCTCTTCGTCTCCGCCCGCTTTGAGAACAGAGACCTTATTGTCCCTTTGCGTTCCCCATCGAATCCACGGAAACGCTCGTCGATCTCTCCCCCTCCTCCCAACCCTGAAGATTTGCAATATCTCCGCTTAACAACCTTCAACCAGCAACCTGTCTACACCAGCTTCTGCACCCTCCTTCCCAGCATTGTTCAGGACTGCTGAAATCAATAGATTAGCTCATTCCGATTCAACGGATACGCTATGATTAGCCTGGACGAGGAGCAGAGACCAGCATCACGGTCCCCGCGACCGCATTATAGATTTCATCGGACGTCTATCCCGCAGAAGAGACGATTGAAACGATACCTGCGGGCAGGTGCACAGACACACATCCCCCCCGGTGCTGCCCCCCGATGTTTTTGCCACCGGTGAAAGCTTGGGCAGACGCGTTTCTCGCAATTTAACGTGCTCACCTGGTGAACGGCGCGTGGTGCATCCCCGGAGCCCCTGCACTGTGGTCCCGAACTACTTAGCTGTTCGTGTAGAATCAACTTTCTGACAGCAATTCATGGTGAATTTATACTGCTTTCTGGAAAAGATGAAGTTTTATTCCAATATGATGGTAATTGTGCCAGTAGTCGGTCTACTATTGTGAGGACATAAGGTTACATATTGATAACAAGGAATAGTTTGACCATAGTGCTCATTACAATTGTATGTCGCTGTGCTAAAATAATCAAATAAGTATGGAGGGTAGGAAGGAAGGAAAGAAATTTGAGAAACATGATTTCTAGTCGTCGATTCGCCTGGTCTAGGATATAGTGGATTCATAGAGTCCTTTTTCGAGGTGTCCCGATAGAAAAGATAGTTACCGGTAGCAGAGCCAGGTAGGTCCAAAGATCCCCATGCTTCCTGCGAGGGAACCAAGTACATACTGGTTTTCTTGCCGGCGAATGTACACAGGTAACGCGTGCCTCTGTCACCCTGTCGGCAGCCATCTGCTGTGTCCCTCGCAGCTTCCGGTGAGGCGAGGCAAGGCGAGGCAAAGGTAAAGGCGAGGCTTTGGCAAAGAGGCGAGTCGCAATCGAATCGGCCGCGCGCTCTGCAGAAGAGAAGCTTATCGCGGGAGAGCTCGGAGAATAGCGGTGGCACAAGAACGGGTAGGAAGAAGAAGAAGAAGCGGGTATAACAGAAGACAAGAGGAGACGACGGGTCCCCTCGGCTATCGGCGGAAGCGTACCATCCAATGCAATGGCGGTAGATGCAGCGGTAGCAGCTGGCTCTCTGGCTGCCCTTCTTGCAGTCAGAAAACGAGTCGCGGTCTCCTCTCTTGCGTACACCGTCTCTCTTCTTGTCTGTGTGCGCTGGATACACCTTCGCGACTCTCCAACGGAGACAGTCTGAATATACAGGGTGTCTCGTGGGCGATCTTATGGGGAGGGGGTGGATCCGCGTGAAAAAATACGGCGAAGATATGGAATGAAATTGTTTCGTTCGAGGCTTTGATTTTAGGGAAAATCTACGTTGAATGTTCTTGAAAGAATTTATTAGCCCCATCTGATAAAACTGATTACAGGAAGGAAGAAATTTCTGTGTGGCTCCTAGTCGTTGTAATCGATGCCCGCGTCTCAACCCCTCCATCGGTATATCAACTTGGTGCGAAATAGCAGCACGCAGCAAAAATTTGCAAAATCCAGAACAAGGTACTGCATCGTCAGGAGCCCAAGAAACGGATTCCCGGAACCCCGGTAGTCTTCATCGCAGCAAGAACAGGCCGACAAGATAAGTGCACATTAGCGTCGGAGCCAGCAAAGCGAAGTTAAATACGAAGAGCAAAGAGAACGCAGCGCGAGGCAGGGGTCGCAGGGAAGGGGATGCAGAGCCCGCGCGCCACCGGTTAAGGGACACCCTGTATATATGTCGAGTTGGCAATCGTCTCTTGCCGGACCCTAGCTGTAAGAGCAGCCGCCCCAATAAAAACTCTGCTCCTCGAGGCCCTCTTCGTTGTCTCCTCTTCTCGGCTGGCTTGGTCGTCCTCATGCAAGACCGAAAGAGAACGAAACAAAGAAAGAAAGAGACGGTCACGGGTGAACAGAGAGGGGAACGAAAGGCAGGGAAGAGGTCTGCCTACCTTCTCACCCTCCCTGCCCGTTTCTCCCTCCCTGAGGAACCGGGCGCGGTCCACGTTCCGACGTTTGACAGAACAAAAGACTATCGACCGGACCCGGTGGACGCGGTCCAAGGCTTCCTCTTCCCTTGAAAGTAGCCTTCTGCTAGCTACCCTTCGTTCCTCCTCTTCTTCTTGCTGTCTCGTCCTCCCCCTTCTTTCTCCTCATCCTCCTCTCTTCCACCTCGTTCGTCGTCTTCTTCTTTTGCTGTGCCGGCCCTTCGTTCTGGCACAGCCCTTCAGAGCTACACTCTAGGTGGTCGCACACGCACGCATGTGCGCTACCGTCCTTCAGCATGATCGAGGGTAGGGACAGAAAGGGGAATCACCGGGATGCGTGCACATCCGCGGCCCCGGCGCGTACAAATTACTGAAAATTGGTCCACTTTTTAACCGGCCGGCCACTTCGACACCGGATACCAAGGCTGGCTACCGTTCCAGACGACGCTCTCGATCCTCTCCTCTGATCCTCTCTCGCCTCGGACTGACTCTCGTTCAGCTGACAGCCGTTCTTCTTGCCGCGAGACTCGCAGACCTCCTCGGCTTCTAACCCTCTGGCTGAACCGGGAATGCGACGATCAGCCGACCGCCACCGGGACCTTGCTTTTGCTTCCACGGTCTCTCTCGGTTTTTTTACGTTTTGCGGAATCATTTCGATGATCGCCCCGGCCAATTGAAATGTAGGGACACGGGACCCGCTCTGCAGACTAATTGGCAGCCGGTGTCTCTAGGCCTCGGTAGGCCCAGTTTGCCGGTTCCGAGTACTGTCCGGTGAAGAAACGGGATTCAAGGTTTTTCGAAGGAACACAAGGATACGTATTGCGTTTGTTCACTTGGAGGCACGGTGTGTGTTGAATTTACTGGTGGTTGTAGCTTTCAGTGATTCTTGGAGTGCTTTCCGATGATTTTTCTCGGGAGAGGCTGTAGGATGATTGGGGATTCATTTTTGCAATACTCAATAATTTCTATGACTTTCTATGAATCTATGAAAAATCCCTCAGCCAGTCTCCTGCAAGCACGAATAAATTTTCAGACGAACCGGAAGAGTCTATCAGACCATTTCCACAATTATCATAGACGAAACAGCATAATTTTCAGTTTTCGAAGGCGACCGAAAATATTCGTGTCACACACGGCATGTCCTCCATTACTCGTGACACCCGGACGCGCCCGCGCGCGCGCGACTTAACGACGCTTAACTAATTAACGTAAAATTCGATCGGTCATGGAACACGGGACTCTCCTCCCCCCAAACCCCCTTCCCTCCCTCTCTCTCTCTCTCCCACTGTCTGGCTGCCGTGTGCACCGGTGGACACGTACAACCTGTTACTTCGTCCTCCTCTCTAACGGGGAGCCAGATATCACGCCGCTATCTCGGCGAGCGTACCCGGTGTTAAAGGTCGGCCGATTTCCACGGACAAATGAAGTTGGTCGGCCCCGTGTACAACACCTGTAACCGGGTTGTGTAACACCGGTTGCGATCGGGGAACGCGGTTTTCGCGATTTCTCGGCCAACTGTCGCCCGATACAGCTTGCCAGACCGATTACACGCGGAAACATAAATTCCCGCTCATAGAAGCTCGTGCGCCGTCGTCTGGCAGTTGTCCAGACTTCCAAGATCGAGATAACACCTGTGAAATGGCTACTTGGCCGATTACGTCCCGGGGAAAATGGCCGGTCTCGTTCCTTCAGACGCCACTTTGCGCTGTAACCCTTCACGAAACGATAGTGTACACGAGAGGCTCGGGGGTCCGGATCAAAATTAATCATTGCCACTTCTTTGCAGTCTTCAGTCTTCTACTGCAAATATTAACATTTCTCCCGATGTAGAAAGATTTATTTAATAATGTAAACAATATTGTGCATAATGGTGCAAATTCTTTTTCTCAAAATACATGGTGGTCAAAAGTCGGAATACTTCCCCTCAAAAATGCAATGATTCAATTAAATTCAATTTAATATTCGTCTTCATCGAAACAGCAGCATAGTGAGATAAATAGCCATGTTCTTATGTTTGCCGATTCAATAATTTTCTTAGTATAAACTTGAGTGGAGCCGCAGGTACTTTAACTACATCGAAGAATCCCTCGGATCAAGCCCAGCTTAATTTGATTAAACCTTAAATCGCCATTCACCGAAACGGTTTACACAGAAGTCAAACAATTTCCGAAATAAAAGCACGTCGAATTGCTTGAAGTTTATGCTTTTCTGCGTACCGCGTCGAACCAGTGTTCGCAAAAACCGCTGCTACTTGAAAATACGCGTCTCCCTCTGCGTCCCGAATAGGAATAGCTGGTTAAAAAGTGACGTTAGCATAATTCGAGCCTTAAAGGGTTAATCGTCGGATCGAGGAGCTGGTTCGAAGCTCGTAATTCTGCGGGGAAACACTTTGTTGCGTTTTGCTGCCGGTCGGGAATCGGGTTAATCGTCGTCGTCCGTGGTGAAAAAGAGGGGCGGTCGCAAGGGATTGGTCGAAAACGAATTTATGGTTTCTTCGGCGAGATAAAGCGCGCGCGAATCGATATCCGCGATCGACGAATGAGAAAGGGAGGACCAGATTCTGGCAGGCGGGAGCAGCTGTCCGTTTGTCTGTAAAAGGCAACCGACGGCCGCTTTTCGGGATATGCGGAATAGCACGGATGCACGCGCGTTGTATCCCTCGTTAGGTTGTGTTTACACATATGCCGGTCCGGTAAGGCGAAGCAACTCGCAAATTAGTTGTAAATAGGTCTGGCCGACAAAAGAGGCGTAAATTGGCACCTTTCGAGGGTGACGGTTCTGTGTCTGCTACATGTTGCTCTACGGTGTTTGTATTAATGGCCCCGGGACTCTCGCGACTTCGTCAGCAGCTGGCCGAGGATCGTCGCCGATACTCATACTTTGGAGTAGCCCTTATCGCGGACGAAATTGAGAAATGGCAGTAGGGCCCGGGTTAATTCGTCGTGACGTAATTACCAGTTTGCTCGGCGCCGACCGATGCAAATTTCGGCGAGACAGCGTTTCTTTCACGGAAGCGCGTTTGGTCACGCGTCATTCGTATTCCGGAATGCATTGTGCGAATGACGCAAATTGAGCTGGGAAAATACGCGCGGTATTACGAAAAGTGAGAGATATGTGACGCGTAATAAATTGGTTGAAGGGCGTGTTAAAGAAATCAAGCGGATGAGGACGAGAAAGGTCGCAGATAAATAGATACAAGAAAATTGGACCCGGACAGTCCACGTATTATCATTAAACCGAAAGCTCCATTGGTTTAGAATAAAATTATAATAATATTCGAACATCCTCCCCTATCTTCGGGTCGGGACGACCGTCCGATAAACATGTTCAAATCTATCCCAGAACCATCTCTCTCGGTCGGTGCCTCGAATCGTGGATAACAGGTCATCAACGGCTTCGATGATCCTCGAATCCGCCCCCGCTGTTGTATCTGTGGTTGCCAACACACCTGTAAATCCGATCCGCAGTTCGCGGTGCTCGTTCAGGTGATACACCGGCGAGTCGTCGGGATACGGGTCTCTCTCTCCTGGGCCATTGTATCTCCCCGCGCTCATTAAATATTAACGAGAGTCTCAATTTCTTCATTTCGTTGATGAGTCGCCGCGCGCCATCCGAGAACCCGCATATAGATTGAAAATTAACTTATATGAGCGCCGACAAAATATATACGGCGCACGGCCGTGCAGCGAGCTGCACTTATACGACTGCAGGGCCTACAATTTACACGGGGCGATCCCTCTGTTGGTATAACCCCTAAGTAGGAGACCTTCTTGTTCGTTTTCATCCGCCTCTCGACCTTCCCTTTCTTCTCCTTCTGCTCCATCGTCCTATTCTTCTTCTTCTTCTGCAGCGTCGTCTTCTCCTATCTCTTCTGCTTCTTCTTCTTCTTCCTCGAATCTCTCCAGACACCCACCCTCCTCTTCCCAAAGTGACCAACCCCGTCGCAGCCCACGCACAAACGCGAAATCCTTAAATACCTAATTTGATGCTAATTAGAACTCGCACTTGCTCCGAGGGCAGGATCTCGCCGGCGCTCCCGCGTGCGCCGGAAACGATGGGAATGAGGCTCGTAACGCGGTTATTGATGCTGCCAGGGAACAGAGCTGTCAGAGCGCAGTCACAACTCCGCTTGAGCCCTGATCAGGCTCAATTTAACCCAAGCACAACGCCGGGCGCGAATAAAATTCATGTTCCATGGCCACCGTCGCCCATGTTCCAATCTTTGCCTATCTTTTTGGATCGTATTCTCTGGAGATTAAAATTCAGTAAAGAATAGGTCGGCTTCAGAAATTTATTTCAAGAAAACTAGATCAGGTGGAGGGAATAAAGTTTTTGCAATATGTTCAGACGTGATTCGAAATTATGTAGGAATTTTTATTGCAACGAGCCCTGTTGAAATGTTGACGTAATTCTCGGCAATCTGGCGACTGGAGGAATGAAGCGGGATGGGTGGCGATAAACGAAGAGTGCCGTTTCGAAAAGTCCAGATGTACGTAACTATTTATTATACGATAATTAGTCGCACTCGAATGCAGCACATTAATTCATCTATACAGTTTTACATAATTGGTTCACGCACTTGTGAGACGCCGACGTGTACATGAAATCATCGCTATGCTACACATGCCTAACATGCGACTGCCGCTGCCATTTTTCTCCGGCTGTGCAATCTATGCTCCGACCCTCCGGTTCTGTGTCGCAAAATGTGGAAAATCAGCTTAAATAAAAGTAGAGAGTTGTGAAAGAGGGACGTTACCAGATGAGACACGTTTTAATTGACGAGATCCTGTTTCACGTGGAATAATTGCACGTTTAATTATGCGATTTGGAATTCGCCGAGCGGCGGCCATCTTGCTCTGCAATCAACAAGTGCAATGTCTCGCGCCATCATACATACAGACCAATTAATAGTCATCTGGTTCGGTTTTTTTTTTCATTTGCTATAATTAGGAATTCTCGTTTCTACATACTTCTTGCGTCCGCGGGGAATTTAAATTAGTTCCTTAATTAAAAACAAAAAAAAAAACATGGCATTTCGGTGTCCAACACTTTGCCACACGTCGATCCTCCATTGAAAAACATAGTGTCCCGAAGCCGTATTCGCAATTATACCTTACGTGTCGCTTGGATCAGCTAAAAATGCTGCGAGCTCGTGTTCTCCGCTAATTTTCGTTCTCACTAATGTACATACCGTGTCGTCAGTGGTCGAATGAGTGTGTTTCGTGCCGATCGAATCCAAAGATCGTGGAACCTACCCGATGCATCGGCAATTTATCATCTCGTAACAACAAGAACAAGAAAAAAAGATTCACTTACAGTACTTCAGACATTTTTGTCCTAGTGTAAAATTTGGTTTTCAAGTTTTCGAATGTTTATGGTTGCGCGTGGTGGATGTGATTGAACAGCATGGAATTTATTAATCCGTGGTCACTTTGGATTCGCACAGCACCGTAGAAAAAACTCGTATCTTAGCTACGTTTTGGCACGAGGAGAGGAACGCCGTTTTAAGACACGTCACCTGTTCATTCGCGATTCTAGCCGTGAATGATCGTTCTCGATATCAAAAAGTCTCTATTACATCGGTTCGGCTAAAAAGGATGAGAAGCAGCTCGCGAAATCCAGGGCCGAGATGCGCGGGACTAAAATATAATTAGAAGACTCGAGATATTATCTTTTGTCTCTGATTTATTTACACGTTCAAGTAAACAAACGAAACGTCGTCATATGTTCAGACACTGTTTAATTCTAACCAAAGAATTAACATCAACGTCCATGAAATGGCACAATTATCGTACCATTCCTCTTCTTTCAATTTTCCGATATTCTAGTATTACCATTCTGTATGTCCACAGTCACTAGAACCTCTAAATCAATTTTATAAACAACGTCAAGAATGACACACTCGCGTAAAACGGCCCTGTGAATCGCGCGCCGAGGAACACTGCGCGTTTTTATAATTAGACTGCGGATTTTATGCATTTATAACGAAAATGAATAGTTGAAATACTACCCACAGTAAAAAGACTAAAAAATGAAAGGATATCGATCGACCAACTGATCCACCTAAACCATCCCCTACAATCATTTTATTAAAATTGTAAAATGAGGAACACGCAACCACTATAGAACATTTCAATTTCGCACAAACATCCGCAGTTAATTAAGAACTAATCGCAGCCCGCCCCCTCTCCGAGGAGTCCCTAATGGTGGCTCGTTCTCCGCACAAATACCCAGCTCGCGCTAGCGAGATAAACTATCGCCTAGTACCTTTGGTAATTCGGATGTGCATGGAACTATGATTATTATCACTGATTACTTAAACATAATCCATCGTTCTCGTCACCGACGGTCGCCGTGCCCTCGAGTCTAACCCGGTGAGCGTCCTTTAAACGCGAGGATCGGAAGGATCAGCCGTTCGCCTCTCCGCTCGCTCCTATCGACTGATTGAGCAGCCTGTTGCCACGGGGCTGTTTGTTATTCGAAATGATTCCCGTGATTGATGAATAGTCATTTGTTCCTGTTACAAGTGATTGACGTCCGGCACCGGGAAATCCGTAGTTGAAACGTATCCATCGAGCACGATCGCTGTCCGAGCGAGCGGAGTCTCGCGACTTCGAAGAAATGTCATCGATCAGAATGATTCCGACGACTTGTCGTCGCTTTCAACCCTCGTGCACTCCTCGGGGTGTGAACTTCGCCACTTTGCGCTTTTAGTCGGCGCAAAACGCGCGAATCCTTTTCACTTGAATTTTTCAGACGAGTCCTTTTGAATGTGTGACTTGGCTTATAAAAGTGAGATTGTCTTATAACATTCGAAATGAAAAATCTGAGACCTGTGATCTAGTGGTAGGTTCAGAATTTAACCCCGAAGCATAAATTAATGAATCCTAGGATCCTCTGTGATCTCGCACAGGGATTTATTCGAGGGTTGGAACGAACGATGATCCTTCCAACCGGCGCGTTTCACAAAAATTCGATCTACTCACCAGGAATCGCGCTTGTCCTGTAATTCACCTGTTCGCGAGGGAATCCCCGTGAAAATCGAAGGAACACTGTGCTTCGTCCTCTCCGAAGCATCATCGAGATCAGAGTCCAGTTCTCCGTGAACCTCCGGAGTGTTATAAAATCGAAGGAGATGCAAGAGTAGGTCGCGTAGAATAGCGTCTCTGTTCCCCCCTGGTTCGAAAGACGGTCGAAAGTCGACCCCGAAGAAGAAGGAACGCTCCCGGTTTCGATCCTTCATCCAAGATGGCTGGAAAGGCTGCTGTAGCTGTCTTCCTCCATCTCAAGCCGTCGTCAGTAAAGATCGGAGAACGAGACCTGGGAGGAAACGCCGGAATGTAGGTGATGAAGAGCGTGCAGCTCCTCCATCGAGGTCGACGGCATGCTGTTGCTGTCCCCGAGGATGCTCGCTGCCGGTCCCACGTTAGGCGAACCGCCTGTGTTCGATGGCACAGGGGTCCCAGGACACCCCACGTTGCTCGCGGACGTGTTGCCCTCCTGCCTCATCATGTTCCGTCGCCATTTCGCGCGGGCGTTTTGGAACCAGACCTGGACCAACCAGAACTCGACCGGTCACCAGAAATTTCCACACACAATTCCCAATTTTTCGACTATCTTAACAGCAGGATCTGAGATCCTCCAGACTAAGAATTTTTACTCCAATCTTAACATCTACGGGAGCGTATTTAATTTTAGACGGGAGCGAAATTATTTATTGTTTTATCGGTTAATGTGTGCCTCAGGGTGTAATTAAAGTCTTACGGAGTTTAGAGTATTTGAGTAGCAATTTTAATTGAATTGCTACTTACTTGATAACGAAGCTCTCACCGTACACTATAATCTAGTTAATTTGAGCATCACAACGAATTGATATTTAGTGGTATTAATTTCACGTTAAATAATGGGAAATCAATTTTTGGGATAGCCTGATATTTATGGACTGCGAAACGACAGGAGAATCGAAAATGAAATCGATGCCCTACCTGAAGCACCCTCTTCGAAAGCCCGGTCTTCTGCGCCAGTTGCTTGAGGTCCTTCGCGTCGGGGTTCTGATTTATAGCAAAATAATTCTTCATCGTTCGCAACTGATGGTGCTTGAAGCTCGTCCGCATCCGCTTCGTTCGTTGGCTCTGGTGCACGGGGCCAGGTGATCCAACAGACGCGTCGTACGCAGCCAGGGATTCCATGGACGAAGACAGTTCGGTGGGATGGAGAAGCTCTACAACAAAATGTCCTCCATTATTCAATACCCTCGTCCCCCTTCGCGTTTCAAACATATTTGTTGCGAAAATTCGCTTCTTGTTTGCTCAACCGGGCCCCCTTCAACCTCCGCACTCTCTAAAAAAGGAAGTCTCTACCTCGGGGCAGCCTAACGTTGCCATTTTATCCATTCCGCCGCTGTCCGACAGTTTTATAAACCGCGAACGTTCGAATTCTATCCTTTAAGAGACAATACGGCACGGACAATTTAATTCCGCCAGAAATGAATGTCCGATAATTTTATAAACCACGAACGTTCGAATTTTATCCTTTAATTTGTGACAATGTGGTACAATGTAATTTTAAATAAAATTCTTCTTCTTTGTGACCAAAGATGAATTAATCAATGCAATAAAGTTCGAAGTTTGTTCGACGCACGGATTGCAACTTGTCTGACGCGTCTGTCCGTTCCACACCGTTTCTACTTACGAGGCAGATAAATTGTCTGGCGACATGGCGACAGACTTTCCGCGAAATTTTTGCGTCGCAGAGGAGCAAATCGTTCGATGCGACTAGATAGCCGGTCCCAGTATCGATTGATGGATCACAAGCATTCAGAAACGATCGTCGGGAGGAATCCTCTCATTTACGATCGAGCCTGGCGTGTATCGTTCGATCGACGCCTGCCTTTTTTTCTGTCTGCTGTCTGGTCTTTTTACAGACACGACCGGGCTCCTTTCGCGCGTCCTCCCGGCCGATCAGATTAAGAAATCTTTGTAATAGGTACGCGAAAGCCAGCGCCGTATGGACGCCATACACGCGCGACGAGCCTAACCTCTTTTAACAAACTCGATGACGACGATGATGATCATGCGGGGAGATTAAATTTCTCCGTGGAACTGTGTTTCTCGGTTCAATAGTCGATCCGCTTGACTCTCGAATTTTTATTGCGACTTAGATTAATCATAAGCTTTTTCGCGAAGCGCATGTTCATTATATTTATGTAAGCATTGCGAGAAAGGTCGACGGATTTAATCGCGGATTATCGATACATTATACGATGTAAGATTAGGTGTTAGTGGGGATGCGGATTTATATATGTAGAATGCTTAAATCGATGAGAAGAGAAATCTTATTAATTTTGCCGGACACACTCATCGTTTCATATATTTTAATTGATGATTGATGGAATTATATTTTGACCGACAATCGATTTTCAATGGAATGCAAAATTTCATTCTCTCGCTCGCAATAAAATTCCACAAGTATCCACTCGGAATCAGTCCCAGTTCGAGACGGAAGTAGAACGCCTGTTGAAAAAGTCTGCGAAGTTTGAAGTGAATTGGCCGATTGGTTTTCGAGATATCAAACAATTTCGAAAACCATAGTTCCCGTAAAAACGTGTTCAAAGTTTCAGGTACTATTACAAAGTGCACGAGAGTCCTCTGGTTTCAAAGTCCGCGGGCTCGCTGATTCTTCAAATTAGCGAGCAAACGTCGATTGCATTCTCCAAACACAAAATTACGAGAAAATGCCAAACAAGAAACACAATGTTTCAAATCGATGTACAATTATAAATATTGACGACAATGAGACTTACGCATCCCGGACACGTTTTAAAAAATCCTCCTCCACGAAGGGCTGGAGCCGGGAAAGTCAAATGAAAAGATGTTCACTATCCAACGTCGATTGCAAAATTCCTGAATCGATCTTGTGGACGTCGCGAAAGCGTAGGGACGCGGGCTCAAACGAATTTCCGCGCACGTAACCGCTCGTCGCGGCTCTGTTCTCGTTTTGCTCGGGGAGCGCATCGCGGAGGACATCGAGTGCAACGGTTGCAGTGCCGTTGCAAGCCGCGCCGCGCCGGAGCGAAGGAACGCATCCAATAAATAAGACGACGAGGGTAACCATTGAATTCAATGGAGAGAAAGAACGGGTTCCGGCGACGTTCGTGGACAGGCCGGTGGACCCGGGACTCTGCTGTTGGCCGCGGACCAGGAGGAACGGGCTCTGGAGGCCTCAAGCTGCAAAGAAGAAGAAGAAGAAGAACCAGAAGAAGAAGGGGCGAAGGGGAGACAGAGAGTCATCCAGAAGTAAATCCCCGAGCACGTATCCGCCATTACTGTTTATTGTCCCGAACTTCCATTCCCTGCGGACGACGGGCTGTTCTCCGTCTCTCGCGATCCAGAAAAGAGAAGAGAACACCGACTCGTCCATTTGCTCTCTTCAGGGTGAACGACACGGATTTTTGTTACCGAAAGATCTCCGGAAAATCCAGTCCCGTTCCCTGGATCCTCGATCTTTGGGGAATCGAAGAAAGATTAGGTGCACCCGGGCCAAATTGATGATCCTGTCCCCCTGATGATGCTGGGTATTGATCGATCCCTGGGATCGATAAGAATGATGAGACAGCGGTTTTCTTGTTGACCGCGGAAGCCTTCTTCCTAATTGGTATTTTACCGGGACAAATTAGCCGCGGATGGTGATCTTGCGGCAGACACTTTTCGCTAGGGGATTCTTGCGTTGCTGTGGCGATGGGGCGTGCGTAGGGCATGGTGTTTGATGGGATCGGGGCTGATTTGTTTTGGGAAATTGAGATGGGAATTGCGGTTCAAGCTGTGGGTAAACTGTGTTGATGTAGAGATTGGGGAAACATTGAATATATTGAGTTAAGAGTTAAATTTAATTTTTCCCTGCGAGATTTAATATTTGAGATTGTGGTAGGTGCTCATTCCCGAGGAATGACGAATTATCCAAAAATCGGGAAGCTTTGCTAAAACGACAGTCTCTTTTCCCACGGAAACGAAAGTCCAGAGCTCGCAGCCGCGGAATCGCTTTCCCTAGAACCAGCTCTATCAATAAACGTAGCCGAGCGTCCTGGAAAAGGAGTACGCAAGTTTTTTTCGCGAAACTGGCCTGGTTCCCAAGGCGAAGTCGCCGTGTTCTGGCGGCGAAACGAGGCCGTCTCGTCTCGTCTGCTCTCGGCCGTCCAGGAACGGCTTGTTGGGCATTTCGTGGTTCAAGAATGAGATTACAATTTGTCAGGTCTCGGGGGCTAGGAGCCGAAATCACACGGAGACTGCTGAACCTGCTTCAGCCTCAGCTAAAACTGAAGCTAAAACTGAAGCCGAAGCAAAGGTGAAGCCTGGCCCGAGGGACGGCCGGGCTAGCAAGAAACGCACGCAGGCGGCATTATAGTGTTTCGCCGGCCATTCTGCTGGCTGCGGCCACGTATTGGCCGCGGCAGCATTCTTTTCCGGCCAGATCGGCCAATCGATGCATCTCGCCACCGATACCCATCTGTCACTGTCCGCGGGGCCTAGCCTTTCCTCCGCTCGTCTTGCCTCGCCTCGGTTTGCCTCGCCTTGCCTCGGCTTGCGAGCTCCTCGAACACGGTGAAATTGCTCGCCGGACTAACCTCTCGGACTCTTCCGGGAGTGGAAAAAATTCGGAATGTTTTTTCGATTCCTAGACGGTTAACGAGGAAGTTCACCAGCAGGTGAAAGCGCTCAATGCCCGATCACTTTTTGCACAGGCTCGAAAAGGAACTCGTCGGGGATGAAGACTCGTTCGCTCCTTTTTTATTACGTACTTCTTACGTACAAGTATTTAGTGGCATGGTTCTGCACAGTTTCCCGATGTCGGAGACTGTTCGATCCGTTTTATGTCATCTTCTCCGATATTTTCACGAGCCGCTTCTTTCACTCGTGAACTTCTTTATGAGTGTAGTTATTTGTTTCCATTTTTTGTGTTAAAGCTAACTTAAGCTGGTTGTCTGTGTACGTCCTTCTTCCTGACTATTTTACCGATCGAAACTTTTCATTGAAAATCGAAATGTACGCACCCGGAATTGTCAACTCACCAAAACGTAACCACCGACAAATCCCACCAATCCACCGAAGAACAACAACGATCTAAAACCCTCAGTCTGCAACCAGAATTTATCATGTCCAACAATTCCCGAAAACAATCGATTGCAACTGTTTCGCCAGTAGCGTACAACGCGAACATAATTTCGATCATGCCTCTGATCCTCCGTAACAATTCGAAACAGAGAAAACAGAGAAAAAAACAACATACTTTCGGCACGGGATCGGTCGGTATCAAACGCGACGGCGTTGGACAAATGTTAATTTAACGAGACGCTAACTGGCCCGCGGAGAGCCGGTGTTGCGGAACACGATCCCGAAAATCGACGCATTCATTTCGCGCGTCGGCCGGCCGATAAATTCATTTAACGGGCGCAAAGCACCCTCGTTTGTCGAGTCCGCCTGTGTGCGATTTTATTCCGGGGTTATCAAGAATCTAATTGCTCCGGCGATGGTTTACGACGTTTTCCAGCGGTTTCGAAGGGCTTGTACACCCGGACTGTTGCGAGCAGATTGGGGATGCACGTGTGACAAAAATGACTGGGTGAAATATGACGCAGGATAAAAGGGAGTTAAGCGCATCGGTATGGTACCATTAACATCGGTCAAGAAGACCGGTTCCAGATTTGTTATTCTACAATTATCGAAATAATCAAAATGGTTTCATAAGAAACGATTGTATCTTTAGCAGAAAAACGATCTTGTCCTTTTTGAAAGGGAACGTACCAGTCACTTTCAGGCTCGGTTGGTTCAGCGTAAAACTGAGGATTATATCAAATGCAAAGCGGTAAAGACATTTGAGGAATAATCCACGATGCGGATTGAGCGTCAGGCATGTATATTGAAACATCCCGCGTGGTCTTATCTAGATAAGAACCGTGCTGTTGGACGTTACAGAATCCCTTAACATTTGACTGACCCTCGTATTTTATAATCGACGTGCGATCAGGCGAAATCACTTTCGGACTACCGGCAAGAATTTACGAGCAACGGCCATAAAATCGTCCATGAAGCGACGCGCCGCTCGAAAGGACGGGGTGGGAACCGGCCGACCGGATCGCGTTTTATTGTCTTTATATATAATTGGGACACTTTTTGTAACCGTGGCCGGTCCAGAGGTCCCTCAGAACTATTCCTTGCCTGGACGTCCGCGCCGGGCGCGTTCGATGAATCGTTGGAATTGCGACCGCGATAAGTCCCCTGCCCGTTGGAAACCCTCGCAACAAGCCTTATGGCTGTTCACGTTGAAAAATCACCGAGATGTCCAACTGGTTCCGCCACGGGAGAAAAACGCGGCCGACTTCTTGCGGAAATATTTTCCCCGGCGTTTCACCGCGCGCGCGCGCGCGGAATCGCAGCGATTCCGTTTTCGAACGGGAATTGCTTCGAAGCTTGCAGACGGGACCGATGGAATCTCGTTCAGAAATGTTGCAGATTTTTAAAATTAATTTCATGTTGTCATTCGTGTTTTATAAACAATTCTATAGACGTTAGGTATGTATAAAAAAAAAAAAATACAAACTTGTAGAAGCAACAAATGCACGAGAAAAAGCATTTTAAGGATTCCACAGTGCCTGTTCGCAATAGGACACTCTCCACGCTGAATTTGAGCTGCTCATTAAGCACAGAGGCTTTTAACACCCGAATCCGAACAAACTTTCCCGTAGTCGAACAAGAAAGATCCAAACGCTCTTTCCCGGTAGATCGAAGTGAAAAAACAGCTCGGCTAACTACTTCAAGCCTGGGAGAGCCACGTTCAACTCCTCAAAAACAGAATTCATTAAGGTACAAAGAGATCTCCGTCGTTCTGAAGCCCGCAACCCTTTCCCGGAAGACCGGTATTCTCGACTGGATCTCTGTGGATCACAGTGTTACACCATCGATCGGAGAGCGGAAACTGGACTGTGGATTTGACGCATTTATGACAAGAATGAGTGTGTGAGAAAAATAAATCGGTAGGAACATTTTAACAGTGCTGTTACCGACTAAAAAGCTGCCCAAAATTATTATTAGGTACAATAGACTTTTAACAATTTATTCAACTGCGATTCCTTAAAGTTAAAAATCAAGGTCGGGGATTTTTCAATGAAATGATTAAGATAGAAAATACAGTTGCAACTTACAGCATTTTTGATACGCACATAAATCTGCAGTCTGCCGATGTCTTTGAAAAGAAAGGGGTGAGAAAAGGAAACACAGCTGGACCACTTCGTACAGTCGCGAACAATAAAGAATTCACAAGAATCCAGTCTCCGCTCTCGCGGTTCGAGGACGCAAATACGTGTAATTGGCAGTGGTGAAACAACGCGGGCTGGAAGGGGTTGCCGGAGGGATAATTGGGCCGGATGGTAAACGGGGGTGTGCTTTCAAACATCAGTATTAAAACCATGGGAACACGTGGTGCTCGCGATCTCTACTCTTTCTTTCCGCTCTCTTTCTCCGTCGTCGTTCTGAGCCAGTCTTTCTCTTTCCGAGCTACGTTGAATCATGTTCCGTCTCTCTTCGACTGGCCAGGCTCCTCGGCAACCCTCGAATCGAACAGGTTAGCCGGGGGAGTTGCATTATTTGCCGAGCAATGAGAATAATGGCCGGGCTCCTTCGGTGTGCAAACATTTGCCGGAGCTTTCGAGTATCGCGACCCGCGAATATCGCGCGCAGATTGTTCACGACTCGCCTCGTTAGGCGCGCTCTCTCTCTCTCCCTCCCATTTTTCTTTCCTCTCTTGCAGACCCCATACGGTTAGAATTCTTCAACGTTTCGCCTTCCGGCTGTCTAGGGGTGGGCTGCGATCAACGATCAAAGCGACGACGAAGCGCCAAAGATGTTCTGTTTATTTAAAACTCGAGTGTTCATACTGAAGCAACAAATTCATCGAGTGCCAAATCTCGCATTCCTGGGAATTATTTTAGTATACATTTATAAAAGATTTTTTAGTCGGGATTTTCTGAGGGATGTTTGAAGAGTATTCTCAGCAAGAATATTCTCTGTCGCAGCTTGTACCCTAATTGATTCTTGGGCTCGCGACTGCGCGACCAGAGCGTCGCGACGCCCAGCGATCGACGGTCTGTCCGCGGACGCTCTCGAAAGCGGTATTCCTTTTCGAGAGCTGAATAAATAATTCGTTCGCAGTCGCTGTCGCATTGGCAAATGCCCGAGAGCTCGCCGGCCCCCTTTAAATTGACCTCGATTTAAATTGGCCCCGCCGAAACGCGCCGGAAGAAGAGACCGGGTCCTCGCGATCCTCGCTCGACGGGAAACGGGGGAAATGGGACGTGTAATTGAGTCGCGAGCAGAGATATTTATAAGACGTGGAATATTGTAATTGATACTTTGGACACGGAGGTGTGGCCGTATTTTTTATGAAATACTGTATTGTGTAAGAATAAGAGAAGAGTGCGAGAGATGAATTTACAATATCGATTTGCGGCGGGGAAAATCCGTAACGTACAATTCCGGAGAAATAATTATTAACCAGTCTTACAAATGACGAACAACATCCGAACACCTCCGCCACTCCGAGTGATTAAAACAGGAAAACCACGATGCAAGTCGCACACGATACCTTGGAAGTAAAACCCATCGCGGAATGTGACGTCGAGCATTCCGTGATCAGAGAGACGTATGATAAGGAAGGGCAAGAATGAGGGCAAGAAGACGCAATTAAGAAAGCTCGAGGATTACTCACCGAGTGCGCCGGCAGCGAGCCTCATGGTGACGGGCAGCTCGGATCCGGTGACTTCGGACAGCTTCCTCTTCCTGGGCCTGCCCTTCTGCACCGTTCCCGAAGAGGTGATAGGACTCTGCTCCGCGGCGCTGTAATAAGCCGGAAGCGGCGATACTCCTGGTGATCCAATGTCCTCGATGCTCCCGGTCGCGCTCCCGTAATCCCCCGCGCAGCAGAGCAACTCATAGTGAGGTCTTGGGACCGACCAGCTCGTCATTCGTGAACCTTGCTGTCGAGTATTTCAGTGGCGACCCTGCGTTATCCTCCGAGTTCGATGAACGAGCGAACGCGATCCCGCTCGCGAGAGGAGACAGACTAATGGCCGGGACGCGGCTCGATCGGATCGATGGATCCCCGATCCGAGATCGTTTTCTTGATCGAACGTTCGGAGAGCTCTCCGGATTGCGTTTCGCGAACGAACGCGGTCTTCAAGGTGCAAATTGTGACCGAACTTTGATCATTCTTTTTTTTTTTTTATCTAAAATCTGCTATTTCGAAAGTATTGAAAAGGTGTTTCTATCGGAAAATCTATATAAATTGGACTGCTGACTTTTCGACAATTTCGTTGCCTCTAACCGCAGCATCAGCAAGTGACAAACGCGCGGATACAGCCGCCTCACCGGTACCAATAAATCAGTGCCAACAAACAAGTAGTAACCCTAATTACTGCATGAGGAAATTATCACGGTTTACAGTTTGATATCTCAATGTTGCCGTGCGAACGATACCGGACAAAATATCCAACAATCCTCGACACAGCTTGTAGCTCTCGGAATTAACCGGTACCATTTGTGCATCCTTATTCGTCGACCTGTTCCCATCAAGATCCAGCACGTCGGTGGATTAATAAACGTCCGCGACGTCCGGTGATAAGCCCTGGTGCACACCGGTACATCCCCATCGATCCGTCCGAGCATCGCTTCGGCATCGCGCGACGCTTCTTTCTTCATCTTTCTCGCGTTTTAACCTCGACAACCCGGGTTCCTCGGGTGTCCTTAGAATTCCAAAGACCGGATTCACTATCGCGCCCGAGGGCTGTCATTACGGTAAAGAACGATAATAAGCTCGGTGCGCGAAAAGCGAACGCGACGCGGCTCGTGTTTCTGTCACTCTCGTCATCAAACTCGTTGATAACAAAGAGACGGCCTTTGGAGGATGGTAATTCCGGCTCGTGTTTCTCACCTACAGTAAACCAGGCCGTCCCTCTGCCCGAAATGATCGCCCTTGTTCAACGGGGTGCCGCAGGAGGCGCACGTGAAGCAGGCGACGTGGTACACCAGGTCCCTAGCTCGCATCACCAGCTCCGAGGCGGAGATGCCTGCTCGGCAACGGGAACACCTCGAGACGGCGAATAACCTGCGACCAAAGAACAAATAAACAATATCGAAACGGAAAGTTTTGATCCCACGGAAATCCTCTACAGCCTTATTTTATAAATAGCATAACTAAAGGGTTTTTCAATAAGGACATAACACAATTTTGTATTTAAATAAAACACAGAATAATTGTGATATCGGGCAGAAATTTATTACAGCTGACAAATCATAAAAAAGTTTTTGGTTATGTTCCGTATTATAAAGCAAAATTGTTATGTCCCTATTGAAAAACCCTTTACTTCCAGGAAAATCCCCTATCTCCCCGTCAACGAGGACCGAAGGAAGACGGCACAATGCAAGGCGAGAGCGATGAAAATTTCAAAGTCCTTTATTGTTAGACATCCAGAGCTCCCACTGAGAGAGAGAGAGAGAGAGAACCACGCTGAGACTCAACAATGGGATGGCGCAGAGAGTACACGTCGTCCCGGTATCTAGCCACCAATCAAACCGTTTCAATTCCCCGGGAGCACTCTGGTACGGCGCGGATTCGGATCGGGTTGGATCGGGTACGCTCTCTCTCTCTTGCCCAAGTAGGTTCAGAGTGGCCGTCGTTCCGGGTTCCTTCAAGGCGACTACCCGATCACGCGTTCTTCGTAGAATCCCCTAATTACAAAATCAACGATCCCGATCGTCGCTCGAATTCATCGATCGCCGGGGTCTCTTCTCTTCCCCGTTGTTCGCGCACGTGACCCCCGTTGTTCGTGACCATCCGCTCGGACCAAAATCGGAGAACAATGCCGGCTCTCTCCCACCCTTCTCTCTCTCTCCCCCTGTTCCGTCGCGTTTTTCTTCCACTAATACACCATAACCCCCTTGCGCGAGCGTAGGCGTGCCGTGGTAGGTGCGCGAGGCGATAGGGGGGTGGTTGTGGCGTTCCTCGCGGGCCTCGATATCGGCCGTCGACGATCAAGCCGCCGTTACAGTTTCCGAAGCGCGAAAACCAAATAGAGACAAAGGGGTTGGCCTGGATATGGATCGTTGCATATTGCATGGGAGAGAGCCGGTTGTATTCTTCTCTAACGAACTGGCAGCCGTTCCAGCCTCGAGGAATACCGGTCTCTACGAGCGCTCTACACCCTCGCTCGGAATCCTATGTCTCTCTAGCTGAACGAGGGGGCACCATGCTCTATGGGGACGGCGAGACACGAGAGACAAAGAGCACCGTGATGCCGAGTTCGCTGGTGTTTCAATGGGAGCAACGAATAGATAATTAATAGTTTCATCTAAAGTGGTTGGAGACCCTGAAAATGCTAGAAGAATGCATCCGTGACTTTTTGTTGTATTAGTCGATGTCATCGTCATTTTATCAGGAGTTGCCTCTCACCTTAAGCAATAAATGAATTGACAGTGAAAAATAAACTGCGAATTTTATACATTTATAATCAAAAAGAAACTGAGAGTGGAAAATGTCGACCAGAAGTTTCTTCAAAAGCTGCACATCAATGAAAAGAATCCAAGTGCAGAACGCGAAGTACACTGCACTGGTTAGCTCATCTCTAATTCATCAAAAAAAAAAACCCTTTCAATTTTCTGCCTGTTACAACATACTGTGAACCACGTGGGACGTTCTGTGACGGACTTAACTCCCACTCCCTGTGCGCCCTCTAATTATATCGTTCCAGGAAAGTTCAGAAGGCGGCGTTGATTAGACGTCGATTACAGCGCTGCAAGGTCGGAACCTGATCTTTTTTTCCATTGAAGGAATAACTAGAGGGGTGGTGTACAACATGGCTGCCGGACCTCGATTTCCGTATCTCCATTATTCCCGCACCTTTCCGGACAATCCTGCCACTCGGTATGCAAACATATCTTAATCCCCGGCAACAGTTTTTCGTTTTTCGTTAATTAATTCGCGCAGCTATGGAGGCTCGGAACTTCGGTCACGTTTATTCACCGGCGGCCTGTAATATTTCCGAAGTGAATAATTCATACGCGGGATTGAATATTTAACGTCCCCGTCGAAGCTCGTCAATTTAACAATTTCAATCCGCTTAACGCGGCCAACAGAGGGAGAAAGGCGGATGCCGGAAATGGAAAGAGACGGAGGCGGTTCTCACGCTTTTGAGGACTCCGAGGGAATTATGCAACGCGTGCCTCCTCCGCCTCGCCCGCTCCTGTTCACTGTGCTCTGAATTTCAACGAGAATATCGTTTTCATAAGCAAAAACACAATAACAACCTTGCAGCATCTAATTCGCCGTAGACCACCTCCTGGTGCGATTAATTCATTTTTAATTTAATATCTCAATACACAACTATGCACGTCATCGGCCTTTCGGCATGCTGAAATGACGTGCAAACATCAAGAACAGCTCACTTCGATCCGATTGGCAAATATTGTTTGCCAATGCTTTTTAAAACCACCCCGTCAGCCCGAAAATTTCAAAATAAAAATTATTGAAACATGTAGCTGCAGGCGCACACAACTGCGCGTTTTGTTGAATTTTGGTATTCGCAATAAATTCAATTTAAAAGCGAATCAGCAAACACGACTTCCAATAATAAAATCACGTGATTACGACGTACGCGTTCAATCCACAAAAGTAAATACCAAAATGCACAACAATAAAATTGAATAAAAACCTCGACGGAGTTCACAAAAGCCGGTGGAAATAATTGATACCGGTTCAAGCATGATTGACAATCGACGACGGCGTGCCTCGAAAAATATTTCCCGCGGTAATGATAAAACTCGCATTACTCACCGAATACAGTCTACGCCGGGGAACTGAAAAAAGAATTCCCCTTATGAAAGAAAAAATAGATTCCTTTATAGAATCGCTACAAAAAGGAGGACTCTAACTGTCCGAAACATAGTGGACCACCAAAAATGTTCAAGCAGGAGGATGGGTAAAAAACGAAATTAATAGTAGGATTATCTAGATTGCTATCGACACGAACTCGCAGAATCGTAGAAACGCCCACGCGAGACCCAGGCAATCGATCTCTCGATCAATGTTCTCCTGACGACACGTACAGTGACGCACACGAGTATTCTTGTCTCTGCAAACAGTCGCAATTTTTTTTCCTGACTGAATAACAACTGGAGTGAAGCAAAAGTTTATTTTCTTTCTTAAAATGTTGAATAGACTGAGATTATTCTCCCTTCAATTCTTTTGGAATATGTGTGTTACTTGCACTATGCATTTGTGACAAAAATGAATAAGTCTAATTAAAGCAGCGAAAATATTGGAAATATTTGGAAGTATATAATATATATAAAACAATATAATATATGTATACAAAATAATATAATAGTACTTCCAAATTTTTCCAATATTTTTGCTGCTTTAAATTAGACTATTATATTGTTATAGTAGCACTGCATAGTGCACAAGTGCATAGTGCAATTAAAACACAAATTCATTGAGGAATTCCAGGACAATTTAAGGGAGGTTACAGCAGCACCAATTTGGGCCTGAACCGAACGTGTGAACTCGGGTTAAAGGGTGTGCGAATATTTTTGTCGGGCAGTGTGGTTCGGGAACAAGACGAAAAACGAAGTGTCACCCGGTGGCGTATTACTGGAAATCGTGACCGCGTGTTTTTATCGGGCCGAGTATATCACCGGATCGTGGAATTCCTGGTCCCCGGTTAGGCTACCTAGGCTCGGAAGGTTCGCGTTGGCCATTAGTAGACATTTTGTGTGGTCCGGGCCGGAGTTTTGAGCGGGGCGGACGCTCCTATGCAAATTCGCGGATACCCCAATAAATACTGAAACGGGAAGCCCGTACGGAGGGACCCGGTTCCACCGGGAACCGGTGGATCTTGCATTAATTCCGCTCGTCATCCTGGTAATTCGACGTATAATGGCGCTGCTGAGCGATCAGGCTCGCTTTGTTTCGCGTGTGCGAAACCCCCGCGCGCTCTTCGCCCGAAGAAATCCTTGGGAAAAGTAGAAAAAGCTTCTCTCCGGCTTTTGTATCTCGTTTTCGAGCTCAAAGGCCGGGAAGTTTAAATTAAGAAAACTACTAGAAAGAGCAGCCCGCGGTAGATAGCATCGTTTATTAAAACTTTCGAGGATTCAGCTTTGAGGGGATACATAAAAGATTCATAAGACGTATTTTAAGTATATCATCTGTAGTACGGACGTGTATCCCTTTGTGAAGAACGGACTGCTTATGGGGTAATGGTTTGAATATAAACATCCTCTTTTTAGTCGTTCGCTCGAGGATAATTTGGACAACGTGGGGAGCAATTATTTCTGTATTAACTCTTGCCATGTTTGATAGGGTTTTTTCGATTCGCGGAATTTTTCTCCGATAATTGCTTTGGGAGAATGACATTTATTTCGCCAATGTACTTTTTGAGGCTGTGTCAATGAACTGAATGAATTTAACGATTATGCTGTAGTTCATACTAAATATTGTTATTTTGCATAAAACTTTAGTTACTATTGTTCATAAAGAAAATTCTTCTAAGTTGCGACAAAGCGCAACCGTGTTTGATGTTGCCGCCGAATCATTCGGGGGAATATTTCGAGCGAAATAGCCAACGGCAGCGTGCAGCATCCAATTTGCCGGTATAGTCAAAGGAATAGTCGGTTAATAGTTGCAAGGAGATCCTCGGAGGGCTAGTATAGCGCGATTCCTCCGCCGCCTCCGATTTCGAGGGAGTTACGGGACACCGGTCCGGTCAACCCTAGGCAACGTTCGCTTAATCCTCTTACGAGCACTCAGTACTAACCTATAATAATCCTCTTTGCAGTAGATGTTGCCGTCCCTGGCGAAGCACGTCAACTCGGCGGCCAAGGGGACTCTGCAATGGCAGCAGCGCAAACAGCCACAATGCCACGCACGATCCGCAGCCCTTAGGTACCATCTCTCTGCTATCTCTCTTCCGCAACCACCGCAACCGAGGCCGCTATCACTATTGTTGTTCTCACCGGTGGTGACCTGACGATTGCTGATCGCACCATCCCCTGGCGGGGGTGTGCTGCTCCCGCAACCGACTTCCTTCAGCATCTCGGCCTCTGCTGCCTCCAGGACATTCTGCGAACAGCGTGAATGCAAAGTGAAAATTTATTTCAACAGCAATACAGTATTTAAAATATAAGATTCTCATGAATACAGCTCGATACACAGAGAAATACGTACCAACTATCTAGAACATCGACGATTTAAACACTAACTATATATTTAGACCTCCGAAACCGCCCGTGAATGCCGGGTCATTCCGATTCATCTGGCTCGATAGCTTTATGAGCACCAAACCGTACACATCGCTGATCATTTAGCTGTTAATGCCGATTCGATAGCCGGATCCGTTGAGAATGATATTTAAAATGAATAATTCCATTAAAAATCGCGGGAAGCTAACATCAAGGACCGTGTTAACTAAAGCGAATTCGAGCGTTCGCCAAAATAATTTGAACAATTGTAAACGGATATTTTTTCAACAAATGACAAAGGTGCAATAAAGCAGAAAATTTTATTACGAATTAAAAAGTCTCGGCTTCGAGCGTCGTAACTCCCGCGGCTCAAGCGTGCTACTGTTTCCGCCGCCTACTGGTTTTACGACCCCTATATTTCTCGCGCCGAATATGCGCAGTTTAAATCGTAGTAGTCTTTAAAACTGAAGTATATTTTCTGCGTACACATATGTAATTAATCGCTCTATCGGACTTCTCACTTCTGCAAAACCGTCTCCATAAATTTTTCTGCGACGCTTCCAATGACATCCTTCCGCAGCAGGTGGGAACTTAGGACAGACATAATGCATTCAAAATTATTTTCTTTGGCACAAATCAACCTCAAACAAATTCAATCACTCCCAGTCTCGTCACTTATAGAAAACAGCAAGTACTGGTGAGAAAGCTCCAACAAAACCTAGATGAAAATTGTCGAAAAATTCCGCGGCTCGACGAAGGCCACTGTAACTCATTACAATTTGTTAATAGTGATTCGCTGGGCCGTTTGCGGCAGCACGGTCCCAGCGGCGTCGGGAAAAACCTCTTGTTCAGGCATTTAGCGGGGCACTCGAGCCGGTGGCCACTCGTTTCACGGTGAAAATCCTGCTCGGGGTGTTTTTTCCTCCTCGTCATCGTCATCTCCTCTTGCCGAGGATCTGAAGGACCTGCTCCTGCAGGAGAGACGTCGGGGCCGCATTCATTCAGGACACTTCTCGGTAGGTTGGAGAGCGCGCACGCAAGAACCGATGAATGAAAACAATTCGTGACTGCTGTCCCGTTAATGAATGACTCCCGGGGTAGTGGCTCTCTCGGTTTCGAATCGGCCGCGAGCTAATTAGTAGAACCTTGCGGATCGCCACAATAACTCAACGTCCTTTACGAGCTCTCTCCCTCTTTCTCTCTCTCTCTCTCTCTTTCTGGGGCCCGCACGTGATTTCCGTAAGTTAAATGGAAGGTGACGTCGCGAGGCCTGGAATCACCGTACACCTCGTTTTACCAAGGTGACGCCGTTTTGCTGCCGCTTGTCACCGACGTATTAGGCCGAACGTGTGCGAGCTGATTTACAACTATACCTCTTCCCTTCCCTCTCTACCGTCGCGTCGGGCCGCGCACACACCACCACGCCCTCGTCCCTTTACTTTCTTTCTCGTTTTTCGCGCCGATACCACGACGATTCCGTCTCATTGTTCCTACCCGCTACGGACGGACATGTGGTTTACGGCGTACCCGGCTTGTACCCGTGGAATTTCTTACTTGTTACCGAATCGACCGGCAAACCCCTTTACCCGAGGCCCCGCGATTGTTTATGAGTGACTGCTCGCGCACCTTGTCTTCGTTTTATTGATTTTTGTCTTCTGCCCGAGGCTTCGTTGTTTTGCACCTTCGCGGGCATTTGGAGGTCTTCGGTTTGTTGTGGTTGGTGTTGCTTTGTTTCTTGTGATTCTTTTTCCATATGTCGTTATCGATGCCTAGATGTGTTGTTGTTTACTTTGTTGTGATTGTTCCTCGGATGTGGCGTTGTTTAGTACGTTGTGGTGTGCTTGTTTGCGTTCGAAGCGAAAGGATTTTGTTTTTGTTGATTATGTACTCTTTTATTTATGTCATTTTTAATAAATAATCGAACCTCATTTTACTTTATTGTCACAGTAAAATCTTGAACCATAATTTAGAATAAAAATTGATTATTAGATCAGAGACGATTAGAGGACTTTGGTGACAATGGTCAACAACCAAGACTATTATAAAAAACAACCATTCCAATCTCATCTATCTCTCCCATCAAAAACCAACACAACCCATCCAACACCCCGACAACCACCCGTCGCATCAATCGCATCCACAAGTCAACTATGACAACTTCAAAGCTTTTTCACCCCCGAACGCACCCCCATGGTCAATCCACCAAGCCCATCACTCACTGTCTAACATCATCGAGCCGGCATCAAATCAACAGCCGGTTTCGGCACAAATTAAACAATTTGCCCAGTATCTCCGAGAAAGGTGTGTCAGGTAGCCGCCGGCTAAAAAACACGAAAAATCCAGCGAACCCCGTCCTCTTATACGTCAGCCGACCATCCGAATCGTCGCCGTAGAACGTCATCCCTGGTCCCGCGAAATTTTAACGATCCTCTATAGAGCCCGGGCACTCTGTTCTTACCTACCTGGACGTCCGTTTAACCAGCTGGAAACGCGGCGTCGGATTCCAGCGTCGATTCGACGTCTCTTCCGCTGCTTTCTGTCGGCCGTCGCTTGACTGCTCCCGTCACCGCGTCACCAATTCACGCCTCGAACCCGGCTATTTCCATCCGAATCCCTCGGGCGACCTTGAACCAGCCACAGCGATCTCTCCTGAACCTATCCGAACCTTCTCTACGTGGCGCAGCAACTGGCCGTCGGAAGATCGACGGACGTGCGATCGAGCAGAAAAATTGGACTCTCGAGGAAACAAGTTTCGGGACGAAGATTCACAGACTTTGGGGATTAGATATTAATTGAAAACAATGTTAACACTCTCCTGGGATCATCAAGGTTAATAGTCGTCAAGGTGCAAGGTTGCAATTGATGAAAGGGTCTGCTTTAGAACATCTCGAGGCGCCCGGCCACGAAAATTGGACTCTCGAGGAGACGACCGATGAACACACAAGGACTCACAGACTCTAACGATTGGAGATGGATATGGAACTCTGTCAACACTGTTGTGGGAGCTTCGAGGTTAACTATGTCTAAGATCCAACGTTTATGAAGATGCCAGCTAAATGCTGACGTGTAGGGATGTGAGGTTTGCTGCTCGATCATCCAATTTCCTTGATGCTCGAGAGTCTCTACCTGTCAGCGGCCCAAGGCCCCCAAATCACCTGGGCCGGGTCATCTTCGTGGACGCCGGCGTCGTTCGCACGGTTCGTCGCACCGCCGGACCTTGTCAACACACTGGCTACGTCGACGGACTCTCACTCGCGGCCGACGGATCCTCTCGGAACCGGAAGACGCCACTTTCCCCGCTCGCGGAAACGGAAACGCGGCGAAAACGGAGCTGCTTTTAGGCCGGCGTGCTCGGAAAAATCGTGCGCGATGTCGGCCGTTGCACGGCAGACAAGTTGCCCGCGAGGGAAGCTGCTCCCCGTCGGCGTAATAGTACGATCCTGGGCTGGCCAGCCAGGGCCAGGGGCGGACGTCGGCATGCCAGGATAGAGGGGTTGGCCCCCGCGTGCAACCACGACCGAACGGGGTGGGGTTTGCGACGTGACGTGGACGACGCGAGGGGTAGAGGCGTCGGGACGCCCGGCGTTTGCGCCGTGACGTCGGCAAGCTCTGTCTTCGTTAATGCGACGGAGAAGAGCGACCGACTGCGACGACGCCGATGCTCCTGTACGATGACGAGACGAGACGACGCCGGAATCGCTGAGAACGACTGACGGAGCGCTGGGTTTGCGGATCTGGAAATTATTTTTAAGCTGGTGAGGAGGGAATTTTGGAAATTACCGTTGGAGCATGGGGCATTGATTGAAATACGGTGAAATGGACCTTGTTTGGAATTGATCTTACAGTGCAAGGCTTTGCGCCTCTTGGAATTATTTTAAAGCTGGAATTAAAGACGGTGTTTTGGAAGGGGTGGAAATTTAATAAATTGGGGTTGACGTATTGTGGAACTATTTACGAAGAGGTTGATTTTGAAATCTTTTTCAATGTATCTTAAACTGCAAGGTTTGCGTCCCTTCGATTGATTTTAAAGCTGCTGCTAAGGAACCTTTAATGGCAGGAATGGAAATGTATAAAATTGATTATTAAAATGGGAGAAATATAGTGTAAGCATATCTTCAATAGCTTCAGACAAAACAGCTCTAGCTTCATCTATCGCACCCTGTATCCTAAACCCCAACTACCCGTAATGAATTCCATTTATTTCATTTCCGCGTCCGACTGAAACACGTGAACAGCTGAGACGACTTCATGGACCGCTGTACGATGTTCTCGAGTGTCTGTAGCCGCATGACAAACGGCTACCAATATCAAAATCGTCCGAGGAAACCCGTTTTTCGTACGGGCCGCTCGGCCGGCCTTTAGCCGGCGGTTTAGCCGACGATTTGTACCTGTATGCGTGACTGACGCGTGACTAACCATTCGCGTGTCACGTCATTTCTCTTGGCGAGAAAGCGCGCTTCCCATTGAGAGGCCGCCGATTACAAATTAATTGAGAGTGAAACGCGAACGCACGGCGAACGCTTTGAAAACGATGTCGACGAGCTGGAGGCGCTAATCATGAATAATGAATGCCGGGGCCGGCGCGCGCGCGAACGCTTAGGAAACGTTTCAACTCGCGGAGATTTTCGAGCAACAATCTCCAGCCCCGCGCGACAGAGCCGTTTCTGCCATTTTCTAGCTGCACACCTTGGTCCGCCGCGTTCCAGAAGGCTAACGCGGCGAGCGTTACTTTGAGCTTTCGAGATCCTTCCAGGTGTCGGCCAAAGACAGTCCGATCGTGAAACACCCTTTTCCGGGCACTTCCCTCGGGAAAAGAGGAAAATTGTTATTACCTCGCCAGCTTCGTCGCAAGACCCTTTTAACCGTCGTGCGAGCCTCGAGACTATTGGAAACTACTGTAATAATTAAACCGCACCATTTCGTGAATTAAAAGACTTTATAGCGCAGTCGAATATGTTCAGATTATTAAAAATTGTAGTAATAATTATAGACTGCAGAATTTTCTGAATTAAATCATTGACTCAGTCGTTTTTATCGATTGTACAGATAATACAGTTTAATTTCACTTAGGCAATCGTTTATGCATTTTTGTTTAATATATTCTTAGTGGTATATTCGTCTAGATCCATTAATCTTCTTATGGCAGCCATTTAAGCTTCCATTCAAATTAATCATCAGAAGTAGCTAGATTTCTCTGAAATGCTGAGTGAAAATGCAAGTTAGTTAACACAGATTTCTTTGGGCTCGTCTGTAGAAATATACATTTGCATAAACTTTCACAGGCCAGCGATGATTTATCGAAATCACAGTGCCTATTATCAAACAGTTTCGAACGAAATGCAATGTTACCAGGATTATGAATGATTTATCGTGTCGTGAGTTGCGTGTTACAGGGTGTTATACGCTATAATTTGGTTGTATGCAAATAGAAATTGCTGGCAGAAGTACTTTCATTACATTGTGCTTCGTTTCGTGAATTATAGTTTGTGAAACATAAACGAACTGCGTGGCTCGACTGTTTCGGAAGAAGCGGTGGAGTAACTGTGGAGGAAATTACTCTGGCCAACAAAATTAAGAAATGTATGCTTGCAAACAAGACTGTAAAATGATAAATCTACAACATTGCGAGGTTGAGTCAACTCTTTAGCATAAATTGAATGCAAACGCCAGCCTGTACGTTTTCATGTTGTGCAAGAGAACATAAATTTCGAACCATTATTTAGACTTTCAGTTCCTAATCTATAAAAATCATTGCTGCGAATATTGGATAGTTGATAAATCGATTAAATAATTTGATCGATATTTTATACAGTCTATAGCTCAATTTAATAATTTTACAAGCGGTTGAATCTACAATTCAGTTTAATGATTCTACATTTATCACACAGTCTGCAATTCACTTCCGTAATTCTACATAAAATCTTACGGAGGCCGCAACTTGATCGAATAATTTAATTAATTCCATAGTTGAGACGAATTTGAACCTGTTCCGATACGCGGACAACTGTGCAGTGCAGCTAACAAAGACACGAGAATTCGGTCTAGGTTTTTCAGCAGATCGACGTCGCGATGTTCCGGTCGTTGTCATCGGCGATCTCGAGTAGAAAACCATCGATCGGTCGACATTCCTCGATTGCTTCCTTTAGCCGTGGAGCTGACACCGGCCGATCAGGCGAACGAAAGTACACGGTCGTCGCGCGTCGGGGGGGGGGAACGATCAATCTCGGTACGAGGAACCGATCGGTCGAAGACCACGCATTGTGGCTTCCCTATTGTTCCACTTTCCGTAAACGGCGGCCGGCTATTAATTCGAAGAAAGTCATCGGACGTAATTGCCGTGAAATCCCGCGGACACGAAAGCTCCTCGGTGCCATGCCGCGGCGCAAGAAACTGTTGCCGGGGCCAGTGGTAACGGCGTATAAAAGGCGAGGCCCGATTTGTAGCGGGTTCGCAGAGGCGCAAGCGATTGTGCCACCCGCGGTTAATGAACCTAATGGGATATATCGAGAGAGCCACTCCAGAGACACGATTCCTTCGCGGTTCGACGATGACTTTACGCGACGGTAAAGCCCCGAACACACCAGCGAGCTCGCCACTGGTTCCAGACGCACGCGTCCAAATATAGGCCGCCGCGAATCCAGAAACTGGTCGACGCAATACCTCCGATGGTGCGATTAGGTTTGAACTGTGGTCGATTATCGGGGCGGTGATAAGAGCACTTCATGTTGCAGCAGAAAGCGAAGCAACGTGCGAGCTCTTTCTGATGTGCCATCTCGCGGAACTGGATGATTGTAATTCTTCCCGATGAAGTCTGACACCTGCAGAACATTTTTAGTTTGAGAGGAAAAATATTTCGCAGCATTTATCACCGACCTGTTCTGCAGTAAATAGTGTACGGCATTTTGGACGTCATAAAATCCTCAGTCTACTAGCAACACTAATTAAATTCCACTGAACCTTTCCACAATTTCGTTTCCACGCAAATGGAGTACTGACAATCACCCCACGAACCCTGAAGACCGCTGAAGGACTCCTCAATCGAGGCTAAGGAAGAGGGTAACCCCGTTTCCCTCGCAATAAGACTGGAAAAAAATGTCTGCGGCCTTATCAATCAGGCGTGCCGGCAATCCTTTCGAGATTACGACGTCGGAAGAGGCTCTCAAGACGACAGGGAGCAACCCCCAGCAACCCCCTGATTCGAGGCGAGAGGCAGAGAGGGAGAGGAGAGTCGTCGGGTGCAAGACTTCGGAGATGCCGGGCGTCATATCGATCAGGGACTTTCGAAACAGCCTAGGGACGGCTGGAACAGCGATATTAACGAAGAAGAAGAAGACGAGCACTAGGTCTATCTCCTCTCCGTTCCTCCCACCATCTCTCTGTGTGCCTCCCAGTGTATAGAGTTTGCGTGTGTAGCCCCTCTCACTCTCTCATTCTGTCTTTCTCTCTCTGTCTGAGCCGTTGCACGATTCCCCTCTTCGTGTGTCTTTCTCTGGCCAGGCCTGGAGGGGAACACCGAAGGTACAGTAACCCCAGATCCCGAAGCAGCAACCTCTCTGCTAGGCGCGGCCTTCTGACGCCCGCTCGATAGAAGCCCGACCGGTTCCAGCCAATGGAAGTACTGGACGAAGATAAAGCCGTCGCCCCATTGGTCGACGTCCTATTCAGACTGACACCGCCGCTGATGGGAAACGGCGAAGGAGAGGAGCACGAGATGGAACTGGTCCCACCAGCATCCACCGACGATCCTGGCCAGCCCTGCCGAGAATGGGAGTCATCTGGTGGATGCCGCTCGAGGCTGTTTTCGACCGGAAACAGTCATCGGGAACCCCGGGCCGCGATTTTTCGGATCACTTTCGGGTCGATCGGTTCGCGTCGCTAGACTGCGGATTTCATGCATTTGCGTTCAACCCGTATGCGTCAAAAGGAACTGTGAAAAATAAATTTCTTTTATCATATTTAAATAGAAGAAGTAAAATGGGTGTTTGAATAATTTGCAGATTAATTTCTCAATCGCTTCTCGTCATTAGACTACGGATTTTATGCATTTGTGCTCAACTCGTATGCATCAAAAGGAACGATAATAAATACGTTTCTTTTATCACATTTAAATAGAATTTTATACAACTTTTGAATAATTTGCAGACCAATTTTTTTGTACAAATTGAATTTTAGATATAAACCGATAACTGTTCTAATAAATGTCGCAGAGCATCAGAAGATCACGGGAGAATTTGAAATCAATCGATACCGCGCTGCGATTGACAATTAACGAGAAATACATAGTTGCATTAGCGCAAAAGAAAACGAACATTAACAGGTGTACAAAGTTGAACTTTCCGCACGGATGCGTCATCGGAATAGGTTCTGGAAAATCGTTTAAATTCGTCCATGTTAAGATGGTTGTCTCAGCAGCTCCATCGACTTCCTGTTCTTGCGTCACCAGCGTTTCCTGAATTTCGCAACTTGGCAAAGATTCAAGCTAAATCGGATACGGTCTGAACTTCGTGTACTAATGTTCTACTTGGAATTTTAATGTTCATAGACTGTGAGTCTTTGAGGGTTGCTGTGCAGAGTACTGAGGACTTCTGAACCGACTTCTGCAAATCGTTTTCTCAAACCTATTATAAATTAAGCTGACTGCAATTTCACGCCGGAGATCTCGGTTTAGAACTTCAGTTTAAGGTAGAACACAAGTGTATTCAATGCTGTGTGTAAATACAAACGATGTTTGTAATGAATCAAGAATCTTATTCATTTTTCCTTTCGAGTGGCTTCATGATTTAAGTTTGATAAAAATCACCCTCTGTTATGCTGACCTTCCACCTTCGAACACCTTAGCATTCCCACGGTTAGTATCAATTACCTAGAAAGCACACGTGGGTTAATTCCTCACGTCCTCAATTATATTATTCTTATTCTCTGGAATTGTCTTCTTTAGTACATAGTTGGAATAACACGTACGGAGTAAGTTATCTTCGGGATCCGAAAGGTCTGGTCGCAAAAATTAATTTCCCAAAAAAAATTAGTACTCCACCCACATTCTTTAACATTTCCGCAGGTGATTAAAGGTGTTCACTGGGTTCACAGGTGAATTAAGGAATCGGGAAAGCCGGTAACGGCTCCTCGGTCGGCCTCGAGCATACAGAGACCGCGACGCTGGCTCTCGGCCCGATTGCATTATGTAAAATACGGTGCGCCGCTCGCTAGGTTATCTGCCGGTGTAAGAGTAAATAAGTGCAAAGATATAACGGTTAATTTCCGTGTTAACCGCGTTTTATCGCGACGTCTATCCGCAGTCAGCCGCCCAAGCAGCAGGATGCCGGGGCTCTGCCAGTGTGAATCTGCCGCGGTCGCCTCTTCCACGTGTGTCTGCCTCCTATACTCCACAAACATACCTAAACGCGCCAGCGCACGCCACCGTACCTACGTTGGCCATTATCGAACAAGTTTTTACTGGCGAACCATTTTTTTCTACTTCGTATTAACACGTTGCACGCAAGAGACGTACTAATAATACATTTTAAAGTAGTACTTAGACCCGCGACAATAGTTCATTTTCGTAGATATCTGAATGGGAAATGACTGAATAATGTTCTCGATCTCATTTTCACAAAAAGTTCGAATAAATCCGATCCAGTCTTATATAATTCTTAATCTCGTTTCACGCTCTTCATATCGAATAAAAAATCTGAATTATCATCCATAAATGAAACAGTATTTACAACTCGTTATTTACTCGATGAATAAAAGTTTAGCTGCACCGAGCGCTGCAGGCCGCAGTCACGCTCGCGTGTGCATCGGGACACGCACGCACACCTGTCCACGCGTGGTCCCTCTCCTTTGATCACGGAACGTGTGTTCCACGCGGTCTCGCGTGTTACTGTGCGTCTCCGCGTTGCTCGAGCTTGCATCCGACGAGGATGCACTCGGCGATGCACTCCGCGGACAGAAAGGAGACGGAAAAACCGGCGCAACCAGGACAGCCGGCGGGCAAAGAGGCGGTAGGAGGAGGAGGAGGAGGAGGAGGTGAAAACGCGGAGACGGTGCGTGTGCGTGCGTGCGCTCAAGAGTATATTTATGTGCGGCACCGTCACGTGGGTAAGGATCGTAGATTGCGGCCGGGACACCGGTGTTGGTGAATGAGGCTGACGTGGATAAATGGTGCGTTTCCCCGCGGGAGACGTATACCTCGACGATCTTCCGGGCCCCGGTCTCGGTACAACGGCCGATCGGCCGCCACGGGAACTTCAGGAAGCGAAACCTGGCCGATCCTCCGAGGCTTGATCGCTACCAGACCGTTCCCGATCACCGGGAACCCCTTCGACCACGACAGGCCTAGCCGCGAGTCGAATTCGTAATAATTGGAGACGCTGATCAGCCATGGGAAAATCCTCTTGTTCCGCTGTCCACAGTTCAGTCCCTGGGACCAAGCTCTTGGAACACTGTAAATTAATGCATATCTGCGTAATTTTAATTTTTGGGTCCTTGGTATATTGTATTAGCAACTAAGTTCGCGACCTCCACATTTTCTCAAAGTCATTTATATATATTTTTTAAGCACCAGTATTTTATATCAAAGTAATCGCAAAAGTCAGAGTTTCCTAATGATATACAGTTCAAAAGGAATGGTCACTGAATGAGGCTATAATGATACAATGAAATAATTACGAAACAAAAGGTCGCGAATTTAGTTGCCAATTTAATAATTTATCCACTGCAAACCTATTGATAGAATTTTTTTAAATGATTAGAAATTATTACATTGCGTCATTGAAGGTGAGTTATTGCTGTTGAAGCATCTAAGATATGCACGCACAAAGAAGCACGGTAGTCCGAGAAAGGATGCTACGAAAACCAGAAAGCTCGTCTCGAGGATTCTTCTGCAGCTTGTAATCTCGGTATCCGGCGGAGATCTTGGCCTGTCTTCCAGAAAAATGCTGTCCCATTCAAAATACAGGTTAAAACGTGATAAACGAAATTAAATGATGGAACATGACAGGCTAGAAACCTGTCCGGAGACGTCCGGCCCGTGGGTTCATTAATTAACCTGTGTCCCCTAGCGAACGACACCGATTGTTCCAGCTTTCTTCGACGCTGGAAGAATCGCTGTCAGTTCACCGCTTCATCAATATTCTTGCGTTCATATTAAAAATGAACAGCAGCAGAATATTTTAAGATTTTTTCCACGAATTCACAGAAGTTCGAAGTTGGACAATTTTTGTAGGGCAAATTCGTACCGCTGTATGAATAAATGCAATCCTAAATGCAAATGTATAAAACCTGAATTGAGAAACATGAAAGTACAGAGTCTACTCTTTAAAATAAGCACAAGAAGAAATCTGTAACATTTTTTTGGCCAAAGTTACAGAAGTTCAAAGGTGCACAATTTTTGTAGAGCAAATTCGTACCGCTGTACGAATAAATGCAATCCTAAATGCAAATGTATAAAACCTGAATTGAGAAACGTGAAAGTAGCGAGTCTACTCTTTGAAATAAGCGCAAGAAGAAATCTGTAACATTTTGTTGGCCCAAGTTACACGAGTTCGAAGTTGGACAATTTTACCATTTAGCATCGGGACAAACAAAAAAATAATAATCCTGAATGAACATATAAAAATTCTAAATTCGTGGTCGTGAAAGTAGAAGTTTCCCTTTTCGCAATCAGTACAGGCAGAACATTTTACCATTTGTCTGCCCAAAGTTACAGGAGTTGAAACATCAATCTTTACCATTGCGGTGTGGAAACAAGCAGCGATACCTTCGTTAAAAAAAATTCCGTTTGAACAATTCCTCGAGTATGAAGTGCACGAACTTCCTCCACTGCCAAATAGCCGGCACTGTTCAGATAAAGACAGCTACAGAGATAAAGGCGTCGCACTCGTTCGCGTGAATCGGTCGAGCTTCATTGAAGCGATCCTGGAGCGGCGCGGCTTTCACCCGGCAACGCGCTCTTCGAAATCTAATTAATCCATCCTCCTCCATTGAACGAGCGGCCGGCCACTTCATAAACACAATCAGGGGGCCTGGGTGCAAGCTTGTAGTCAGTGAATCAGATCTGGCGAAGATAGCGATCCGTTCCGCGTTCGGCTTCTCACTTTTACGGATCCTGTTCAGGTTCGTCTCATTGTTCTGGGCGATATGCCGGCCTGTCAGGCGAAACAGGAGGCGACGAGGTTGGCAACGAGGGGCCGGGGGAGGCTAGAAGGGGCCAGAGGGGCCCCGGGGACCGGGTAGGTGGAATAAGAAAGCAAGGCAGGTCAGGCAAAGGCAGCGCAGGGTTATCTGATCGCGAGCGCGCGAATATCTCCTCGGCTTCCGGCGCCCAACCCGTGATTACCGCGTCGATTGTCTGCAAATGGAAGCTGAAAAATGCATCTCACACTCTATAAGAAAACCATAGTTCCCCCGGTAGCTCCAACCCCCCTACTCTTCCCCCTATCTTCGCAAGAATCGTCCCGACACACCTGCTCCCACCTGGAGGACGCGTTTAGGCGAATAGAGAATTCACCTTACGCAGAACACAAAAACTATCAGAACCTTAACCTGCGGCAACAAACCTCTGCAATATTTTCAATAAATGTTTACGCCCATAATTAGCAAAGTTCTCCACGTTTTAAAACATTCCCGAAGCAAGAATAAATCGATTCGCGGGGCCGAGTCTAATTCGAGCCGGGCCAGCAATCGCGATTAATTTACCAGGGGGTGAAATTAATATTATAAATAATGACTGCACGTCGGTATCGTGAATTTCCGGGGGATTTCCGTCCAGGTGAACGCGCAACAACGTGATAATGCCCGTCGAGGTTTCCTGTAAAAGTTTTATTAAAATGCGATCGCGTCGGCGAACGATGATGGAAGGCGTGCCTCCACGGTTGATTTCGACGGCAGGATTTTCGGAAGATCCGAGTCGGATTACGATTATTCGACCGGCGGATAATTAAATGGAAATCAATTAACCGCGGGTCGGTGGCTACGAGCAGACACATCCCCGGCCCAGTTACGGCTCTATCTCGCAAATCAGAGGCGAGAATACTTCGGTATTCAGGCGAGACTTTGGGTTCAAGCAGCGAAACGAAATACGTGGAATCTCGTCTCGTATTAAGCGGATAGAGCCTGCCTCGCTTACGGGGGCATTCTCCTGTGAACGTTGCAGAGATCATCAATTTTCATGAATTTTTTTGCAAACCAATTCTGCCCGTAACGTTGTCAGTTTTTCGGAGCAACTGTTTTAACGCGTCCGCCAACGGGAGCCTTCAATCTGGAAATGTTTCAAGTCAATTTTTACAGAATTTTTTACAGATTATTTAACATTTTGCATCACAGAATTTTTTCCACATATTTTTGGATATTTGAAGTACAAGATTAATTTTTTTCATGTAAAAATAATCGAAGTAACTTGAGTTATACATTTTTTGCGAAAACCGATTTTTTAGCTGTTTACATAAAAACGCTCATTTAAGTCGAGAAGCGAGACGAAGAACTTGCCAACTGAACGATCCCGGTTACCAAGAGAGCTCGCCGCCTTTCCATTTCATTTTTATTTTTCCCTCCGGTTTTTCTTTTTTCTTCGCTCCCTCGACCGGCTGTTTTCTCGTTCTTTTCACCTCGACGATCATAGACTGGAAGAATAATTCGCGTTTATGCGATAGAAAAACGCGGCGCGTTCGAAGCCGAGATTCCTACGCCGCGATACCGCTTCTTTATTATTTCTTTTTGCTTCTTCCAAGCGAGCCTCTAATGAATGGACGAGAGAGCCTGCTTCAGATTCCCTGATATTTTTCACTTATAATTTCTAATTCGAGGTCCGAGAAAATCGTTGTCTCGTCTCGCGTGCTCGAGGATGGCCACGCGGAGGAGGAAGTTCTGCTTATGTTGAACTCTGCGAGCTCTCCGACTCGTTGAAACAGTTTTTCCTTAAATGGAAGTATATTAATGTACAATCTAGAAATGAAATTGAAAATCTTAGAGAAGTATATATAAGCTTTAATATAATCCGAGATAATTAGATTGCGCGCGGCGCTGAAGAGCAGGTTCCTGCAGTTGTGCTGCAATTTAATTAACTATTTACGCACCGTACTATAATTTCTTGTTGGCGAGTGCCGCCGAGTGTTGCTAAGCTGTGTATTTAACAAATGACACGGTATTTCATCACTGTTAACTGTTACCTGCCACTCATATTTCTCTTATGAAATGAACACACGGTTTTAGAGCAGCTTATCGTAATCAGGAACTGCGGAATAATGATTCTCTGTGAAATAATTCGTTCTCTATGAATCTAATAACATGCACAAATGATTGAAATATTCAGCTGCATTTCTCTTTTTCAAATTGCTCCGCTCAAACACAATAATAAAATGGTTAAAAGGAGCACGCACTTTTTCTTCAGATGAAAACAGGTTGAACGGGAAATGGAGCGGACAATGAGTCAAAATAAATGAAAATAAAATCCCAAAAGCACAACCCCGCCAGCTCCGGGAACCGTCCATGGTAATTCCCTCCGGCAGACATCTTGTCCAAGCTTCATCCGGCTTAATTACACCCGCAGAGGAGGCGAAAAAAAGAAAGGTAGGCGGAACAAACGTGTTTTATCGCCGGTGCAGCAGCCCCTGGCGGGCAGCGAGTTGGTAGCAGAGCGGCAAATGAAATTATAAAAATTCCTTAAGCGGTCGCGGTTTTTCCGTGCCCCGGCGCAACAATGTTTCTTTCCTTCTTAGTCGAGCGCCGCCTCTAACGCGCCATTCATCAGAACGCGTTTCCTCAACCCCTTTAAGGAAACGGAATACTCCATCCACCCACTCTTCCACTCGCCTTGCCAAAGATCTAGGAAGAAGATCGCGCGAAAAATTACGTGTCCTGGAAGCGGTGGATCATTCCCACCACCATAAATATATCCAACCACTCGTGCTTTTGCCTCTTTCCAGCTTTCCGCCGCATTTGCAGCTGTGGATCGTGCGGTGGGACTCTTTTGATACGTTCATATTTTGTATCACCTCAGAAATCAGGTGGCTAGAAATTCGTCAACGATTCTTGAGGCGGGGTAGCCCAATCAGGAGCTCTCGTTACCGTTCGGCGTCGAGCATCCGGCGATTCATTTAAGCTTCCGTCTTTATCAGTGGCCAGGATCAGATGAAAGAGGATATAGACCATAACCACTTGGCTGGCTGCGTCCGCGAATCCCGTATGCCATTATATCGTAGGCGAAAACCCGCGAAGGTTGCAACCCGCGACGAAGGGGATCGGGAAAAAAACCCGTTCGAAGAAGGTGTAGAAATAGGGGGAACAGGGGAATAAAGAAAGAAGGGGGGATAAACGCGAAGACTCATTAGGGGGCTCGATGATAAAGTGAGTTATGGCGGCCCTCGGCCAGAATGGAGCCATTCCGAAGTGTGACCGTAACAGCGTTTCTAGCTTGTTGCGCCGGTTGCTTCCGCTCCGCGGCGTTTCACCCGCCTTCTCTCTTCGCCATTTATCCTCCTCCTTTACCTTTCGTCTCTTCTCTCGTTTCACCATTAAGCTCCTCTGCTTTTACCTTTATGGCGGGCCGATCGGTGCCGGAACCGAGGCCTCATGTGAATCGGCGGCTCTTTTGTTCCCGTTTATCTGATTATCAACGGGGATGCTTCCGATCTTGATACTCCCGTTCCGCGAAGCCGATAAAAAAGTACGAACTGTGATTCCATCGAGAGGCGCGATCATTAAGGATTTCACGGGGAACGCTATAGTTCGGATCACCGAGACCGGAACCGGTTGGAGAACGCTGGCCACGTGACCGATCCGACCGATACGCAGTCTTTACTGGAACGGGGAAATTGAGTGGATAAGCTAATTTTGTAGCTTTTTCTGCTGTTTTTAGCTCTTTCGGTTTATTGTCTTGGGCTGGCTTAATGAGCAACTCTGCACATGTTTGTAGACTTCCTGTTTCTTACGATGGAGCTCGTAAGCAGCATTGTCTCGGGGAAGGTGGATGAACATTTGACATGGCAGTTTTACGTTGTTTCTGCGCGGAAATATTTTAATAGAATAAATCAGGTTGGAAAAGATTCGATGAGGATCGTCGATACATCATGCACAACTTCTTGAAATTATTAAAGAGAAGAACTTTTTACTTGGCCCCTGTTTCTTACACAACATTTTTATTTTGCACAAAGTACAAAATTCTTATTTACCCATTCCTACAGTTGTCAACGATTTGATTGGAAAGGAAAGAGGGGGGAAAGCAACAGAGCCCTCGCCAGAATGTGTTCCTCTCAAGAATAACAAGAGCCCACCGTTCCCGAACAAACCAAAAATACAAGTCCCCGTTATTGTTTGGCTAGACGCGTGAAGCTCTTGAAGGGACATCAAAAAGACGCCGACTTCTCACTCTGTTTCCCATCAAGTTTTCCGCCACGCGACCATCCGCCCTCGTCGACAACCCCAAATGGCAGTGGCGGCATCGACATGTTTATCCAAGGCTTCGTCGTCGATTCCCGCTGTCCCGGAGACGTTCAATCAACCCCTCGCGGTGTTTCACGCCATTCACGTCGTTAACGACCGCCGTTACGTTGGTTGACTTCCACCTGGAGGCGTACAGGTAAATAAAATGGCGACTGACGTACGGTAGGGAATAGAACGGGGACGCGGATGGAATAATTTACGCGAACGCCACGAGTGGCTGCTATCACGCAGCAGACTGAATGCTATGACGACGGATTTTAGTAATTGGATCTGTTGCCGTCTTTCGATAGTTTTCTTAGCTGATGGTCGTTAACGTGTGACGGTCTTCTTTTAGCTTTGCCATCGTAGCTTTCCTTTCTCGTCTCTGCTACACCTTGTTTTCTCTTGGATTATGTCTTTCCACTGCCAATCAATTACTGATTCTCTTACTTCAAATGGTAACTTATTAGTGTGAACGTCGAAATTCATTTGTCCTAATTATTCTAGATAACTTCACAGAAGCGCACAAGATTTTATGCATTCATTTTATAAAAGAAGGACGTTGCTTGTATTTGGCTATTTCTTACAATCGACGAAGAAAATTTTTATTTTACCTTTTCCCATCGATTATTTACTCGTTAACGATTTTAACACTATACCACCACCGATCAAATGACCGGTTTTATATTTTTCATCTTATAATTATTATTGAAATGATGAAGTTACTTGCATGGAAATTGATTCGATAAATTTCTCTATCCAACCACATGTTGTAATGAAAATTGCGCGATATCTAAGTAAATAGAGCCTCGTTATTTTTGCAAGCTAAAACATTTTCATCGCTTTCAATGCTCGGTAGGTTTAGTGTTAATGTTTGTCAACGCGTCCGACTTTTTTCCCATCTGCATAATCGAACATCCGGTGCTCGACTCCCGCTTATCACATCAGCGCCGGCGTTCGTCGATCGGCTGATCGCCGATAAATCCGAGGTTTTATTTTCGCGTGGATCCCGACCGCGGGTCCTCGTATATTATCCGTCCGCCGGCGGAATGGTTCCGGAGCGTCATATCCTTCGGCACGATTAAAGGACCGACGGCTTTAATCCTGGACGAGCGTCCGCGGGGACGGCTGGAATACGATTCCAGCATAAAGCGACGACTTTATGGTTATTCGACGTACGATTCGCTGACGGGTTCACTTTGTAGAAGACAACGGGCGAAGCAACACGGGGACGAGGAACGGAGAGACGGTGGAAAAAGACGGCGTGTGTGACGAGGAGCAGGACGAGGCTCAACGAAGGACGACAAAACGCAGCAGCCACGCCGGTTTTGCTACCTGAACGCTTGCCCCCAGCGCGAGCTTTCTTCCATGCAACGGGTGACACGATTCGAACAGCATTTCGTACGTCCTTCAACCCTTTCACGGCGAATTCCAGTGCCGATTAACCCCTTTGGAAGCCGCAGGCATTTAAAAGATATTTTAAAAAATATATATTACATTTTCACACCTTTACATGGTTTGATAATTTTTAGGACTTGGAAAGACACTTCTAAAATGTCGATTAGTTTAAAATCAATTGCAAAATTTGTACCGAACAGACAGACAAGAAAGCGAGCTAATAAAAACGGCTAGATGGCTAGACTGATGGCTAGACTGCGGATTTTTATGCGATATAAAAATTGCCGGATGTTATTTCTTCCCTTAATGATTTTAATAGAGGAGAAATAATACATTGACATCTTTAATTTTTTAAATTTTCCAACAACTTTCAATGTCATCTACTCAATTTTTCTGTAAATGCATAAAGATCCGCAGTCTACTGATAGCTAATAGTGAAAAATCTATGATCATTCTGATCTAAAGATCCAGATAAATTTTGCAAACTTGGAGCCATCGTTCAGTTATTCCCATTGTGGAATGAACATTTATATGGACTCGTGTACGGAGTTATTAACAGTATATTAGGCATATACAGCGTATCCGTGGCGCGGAGCCCTAATAACAATATACATTCGGGTACCACGGGGTCAGGTTGAGGGGAATGATTGGATCATCGGATACCCGAGAGGTTCGTTTAAGGAATGAGAAATGATGGAATTCGTCTTGATGCATAGTTACACGTGACTGTGAACCTTGCAGTTTATATCTGAACTGCTCCACCGTATACTGTATACGGTACAATGTGTACACGGTTATTTAATGTAACACGAGAATGATGATCGTAACAAAGAATTTCATTACCGATTCAATGTTTGTTTGAGTACCGAACGGTTCTCCAATAAAAACTGTTTATTGATCTATATAATTTGCACCGGGAGACAGATTCTTTTCGTTTTTCGTTACCTACTGTACTAAACCCTCGTCTTTACAGGCTGCTCGAGGTTGGTAAAAATCCTAGCAACTCAAATTATTATTGAAGCTCGGATCAAAGTCTCGAATAGTCCGAATATATTTCAATACTTTATTCTTGAACACCGCCGGTAACCGGAGAAGCCGCGTTCCGTTGGGCAGTCTGCTCGGAAGTTGCCATCTTGCTAAAATTATATTCACGATCCCTGTGAAATACGGAAAAATTAAATTCCGAAGAATAAAGCTGGAAATGAAGTAGTGCCGTTTTTCTAATTCTTCTAGGACAATTACGATCAACGAAGAAATTCGCCAGCGCTATTTTAACTTAATTTTAACGATTCGAGAGAAATTTTACTGATTTAGCAAAGTAGCAGTCAACATTTTCCGTCTGTCTTGAAGTTCTTTCAAACCGAAATAAAATTGTATTTGCCTGTAATCGGTATTTAGCTATTAGAGAAAATATGGCCATAAGGTGCCATTTTTCTATTTCTTCTAGGAAATGACGAAGAAGTTCAGCATCTCGGTGGAACGAATTGTATATCAAAGGGTAGGATTAGCAGAAGGTGACAGCACACCCTGTAGAGCAGAAGAAGACTAGAAGCGTGGAAGGGGAAGAGACGGCTCTCTGGGAGTTGATGTGTGGCCATTGTGACGGAATTTTGATAACGACAGAGAACGCCACGGGGCATCCCGCGGCGCTACCCGCGATTCGGACGTCGGACATAATTCTCGTAAAATTCTCGGCTTTATGGTAATGTCCCCTCTCTCCGTATTCCCGTGGCAGGCTGCGTCAGCTTCGAATTTTCTCCCCTCTGTATCTTTCGCCGTCGTCTTCTCGGCGAACCGGCTCGATGATTTTTTTCTTATCACGATCGGCCAGATGATTTTCTGGCCTCACGGTAATTCCTGTCTCGCTGTTCCACCGACATTCCCTTTCCTCTCGAAAATGCTGTTTCGTTTCGAGATTTTACCGAGTCACTGAATTTTTCCGTTATTATGCTCAACGGCTCGATAACGCCGCTGGGAATGGTCCTCGGAGTCGTTATCAGGTAAATTGTTATTATTTACGAGAATGGACGAAGAGTTTCGTATTCGTTGGATATCTCCTTCCAAAAATTTAACGAAGCTTATTTATTCAGGATTAAATAAATATCAAAAGTTTCCCTTTCTTCCGATTTTTCTCCAAAAAGAAGACCACCGTCTCAGAAATACCAATCGTGATAAAAAAATTCAAGAAGCAGCCACTAATTTTCAAAAATCTCTGCATCTACTCTCCTGCTGAACAATTTCTTCTTAATTAAACGGGGGGACCCGTTTTCAAGAATGCTCACGCTCAATTAAAAAGCCGAGAAAGAATTCCGTGAGTACAAACTACAGAAATATGAACGCATACCAGGAGAAAGGAGAACTCGATATTCCTAGGAGCCGCGATAAAACTATCGTCGGCATAATCGTGAATTCATATCGCTCATGGGACGGGACTTTTCCCGAATACGTCTGTATCTCGTTATCTGGCCCATAAATAATGGAATCCTCGGGTTCCGGGAACCTCGGATCATACTCGGCGAGAGATTTACAGGCGTCCAGGGAACGACGGCGGCGGCTGCATCAGGAAATCCGTGTCGCACGGCTTTTTCACACGACTTTACCGAATTTCTAAAGTATAAAGTCCCGTCCCCGTAGCCGTGCCCGTAACGACAGATAGAATCTCGAGTCGGGTTTACACGTAACACCAGAAAGTCCGCGTTCCTGACGTCCGCTGTCGTGATACCCGCTCTAGCCGCGAGTATCAACTTCATCTTTATCATCGTCCTTATGGCGTCGCCGCGGGATGTCGACCCTTTCTAGCCTCGATGTCCCTTTGCCGGGTAAACTGGCGGCACCGAGATAAGCGAGATCAGCCCTTGAAGGGCCGGCGCTGGGTCCGTTTTGACCCGGAGCGAAAAACGTTCCTTTCACATTGGAATTTTCTGGCAGTTGTTTGAAATTGCAGAAGGTTCAGCTTTTTGTTGATTCAGTAATCGATAGGCTATTTATATAAATTTCGATTTGGATCTTGGGATACTTTCAATTTTTTGAGAATTTTAGGTTTCATAAGTCTTTACTTGATCGTAAACTTAATCTTGAAACATTCTCAATTTTTCTGAAAAATTTCTGAATGTACCAAGGGAACATTTGGAAATACGGGGCGGGAAAAATTGTGAATATTCCGCGAACAAAATTGAAAATACGGAGCGGGAAAAAGTGCGAATATATCACAGAAAAAAAATGCCGTGGATTCCAAAGGGTTAACAGCGCGAGAATTCGGAATGGAACGATTTTGTTAAGTTCGTGCAGATTCCCGAGAAAGTGGGGTCCGTGAGGGATCCATAATGGCGCCGCGCGGTGCCTAAACGAACAGTTGTGTTTCGAGGGCCGGGAGTGCCACGGAAGATCGTAAATACTCGGAATGTAAATTCTGCGGTAGCCAGGGGAAGGTCTGGAATCCCGTGTAAGTGTAACGCTGAGGACAACGCCACATATGGTTTCGTATGCGGCATGAATGGGTTCGTGGCGCTAGCGAGGTTTTTGCGGCCGCGGAAGAAGCGGAGCTATTTATCAGTGGCCCTGCTCCGAAGCATACTAAGCGGCCTTTTAATCAGCCAACGATTTTTCCCCTCCCGCCGCCCCGAGGAGAAACGAAAAAGGAGTCCGGGAAACGGCGCGATCTGCCATGATTGTCAATCAACCGAGACGAACGTTATCGCAAGAAATTCAGTCCGGTCATCGTCCAAACGTCTTCATTCAAAATTGACCATTTCAGATCATGCGGGGCCTCCCCTCAATCTTTATGACCTGGTTTACTTACGATTTTCATTTAAACGTCATCTGCATGCTGTTCAAAGATACTTTCTTACTAACATAAAAATGATAAATTATGAATCAGCATGCACGGTACATTATGCACATAATTATGATTCGGTCTAAACGACAGGTGTCGTGAGTTTGGTTAAACATTTGATGTGTACATTTCAAGAAAACAAGTAGCAGGGCTGGAAGACCAGGTTCGCCCGAGGTGATTATTTTTATCGCTTTAATAAAACTTGAGCCGGGGAGCCCTCGTTTCACGAATCACACGGTTCGCCGAACATTTTATCACTCGTTCCACGAAAATCGCGATCGGTCGAGTTTCTGGTTCCCCGAAGCCAGCAGTGTACGCGACGAATGGCGAAACGGCAGCCATCGGTCGCAGTGGGCAGCGTCGAGTGATCGAAAGGGGCCAATTCGGACGAGCCTAAATCAATGGAGCGGAAAGGGAAAATTAAATAAGTAGTAAATTGTACCGTAAAGCTTCGGAGTGCCAGCAAAAAATCGGTCACGCACGCACGTCGTTAGGCGCTTTATAACTCGGGTGAATGCATTTTAATTATTAGCCTGGACGAAACGCGAGCCTCCCCCATAAGAGTCTTCAACTGCAGAAATTACGATCTGCGGTTTAATGTCCGATTATTCCGTAATGGTCTCGGGACTTTTAACTTTCGTTTCTGCCGAATGAAGCTTCGTTTCTGCGATTTCGTCGAACGAAATCCCGAGGGTTCGATTTGGTGCGCGAATTTGAACGAAAAAGAAATTTTTACGTAATAAAAAGTTTCCACTTCTTACAATCACCTCAGAAAATTTTCCACAGAGTCCACAATCAACCCTCGCTGACAACTCACCCCTACGTCGTCACAGGTGACGAAGTACCACAGTGATTTATAGAGGCTCTGGTACAGTTTTCTCTCAAACAGGAGACAATCGATTCCGCGTAGCAATAAAAGTTAGCAAAATTCCTGGCCAGTAGCCGGGAGAGATTTCCAACAACGCAGAGGTCCCCATCGATAATCTCGTTCGTCCAGTTTGTCTTTTTTCTTTCCCCCACTATCGACCACTGCCATGCACCGTCTCTCCTCGATTTCTTACGGATGCGTTCTCGAGGATACGATAAATCATCTCGTTTCTCGAACGTGGTTCGGCGAGCATTTTTATTTGACAGCGGCAGCCATGTAGCGACTTTCCAAAGGCTACGTGCGCGGTGAATTAAGTACACTGTATACGCCCTCGAGAGGTTGTCAGGTGTTCCCGATAGGCGGGGACGGCTTATTAAAAAGCCGTTCCCGGGAGAAGCGCTTCGCTGAACCTTTCGTGGGAAGCATTTTTCACGTGAAAATTTCGTGAGAATCGCTTCCTCGTTCGATCGCCTCTCCGGAGCCCAGGTTTTTCCACTGGCCACTTCTTGCCCGAGAGACGCGATTCCACTGTTCCCTCAGGCTCCTCCGCGAACGTACTTCTTGTTAATTAGCTGGGGGTTGCCTTTGTTCGGCGAAATATCGAACTGAATATTTATCAGTATCCTCAAAAGTACATGTAGCCGTACGAGAAATATAAATTCTTTTTCCTGTTCTCAGTTTCCATTCAAGAAACGATAAAATAGCGAAAGGAAAATCATAGATCCACTTTCGAAAAAAATTTTTCTCACTCCTCAAAGTTGTAAGAACCAGTCGAAATGGTGCGACAAGTGTGAACACGCACTCCGTACGGGTCCGAGGCAAGCGGGGCGCCATGATTTTTCATTTCCTCGGAAAACGAGAAGGAACAGAGATTTTTCAGGGCGAGGGGGTGAGAGCGTAGACCATGTAGCAGCAACCCCGACAAAAGTTGCGAGGGGCGCCGAGGGTAGCAAGAGTTATCGGTTGGGCAAGAACGAGACCGCTTAGAATTTCGTAGGCACGCATTAGAGACGCACGGTCTGGTTCGAATAACTTCTGCGGTGGCGCCTTGACGCATGAATAACTAACCTCTGGCCCCTCGAGCCGCGGTGTGGGTGGCGTTGGATTTTTTACATGACTGCTCGCCGGCATCGGGGCCTGGAAACTGTGAGCCCAGTAGTAATTATTGCTCTACTCCTCCTCTTCCTTCTACTCTTTTTTCCTTCCGCTTCTTTTCCTTCCTCGCGCGTCGCCAACGCTACGCGTCTTCTCCTCCTTCTCGCTCTTTCACCGCTCCCGTCGTCCACCCCTTCGTCCCTCCTTCTCACTCTCTTCCTCTCTCCTCTCTCGTCCCCAAACCCCTCGTCCTCTCGCCACGGCAATACGTTTAATTAAAGGGCGAGAACTCGCTAGGGAAACACGTCTGCCATTGGACAGCGATCTCTCGCCCTCTCACGACGACCGACACTCTCGAATTCTGCCTTTTGTTATCGATCAATGATGTTCGGCCCAGACATCGCACCTTAGGTTAACGGTGACCGTGCGTCCCCCGTTTAATAATACCGTTCTTTATCTCACTGTCCTTTGCATTTACTAGTTTTCAAAAATGGTCATTTTGTCCTTAATTTTCTGAATTGAAATAAAATTTGGCACGCCGCACGTAGAATGAATATCGAGGAACTGTTGCACCAAACCTGACCCAGAGAAAGGAGCAACAATATTCCTTTCAAAAATAGCAATAGATTACAATTGATCCAGGGCATATCAAGGATCGTCTCGTCTCTCTTCAAAATCAGCCAAGTGTCCGCGAATTTTTTCGTCATTTCCCTCTGGGAGTCGCGAGTCGAGCCGGAGACTCGTAAAACTAGTCGACTAGGAATAGCTCCGGCAACATGGAAGGTTTCCGAAGCGTGATGAGATGCGAGGCAATCAATGCGCCATCAACTCGCCTCGATTTACGGCTACGTCGTCACGAGGGCCTATTCGGGGCCCGAGGATCGTTTCCCTTTGGTGAAACGGTCCAGGCCGATTCCACTTCGCCTTGCCGACGGCTATTCTCTTCCCCGAGAATTATTTCAATTTACCATCGTATATATATATACCCCGTGTCTCGTCTTCGTCCCGGTGCATCCGGGGGCCCCTCCTTCCCTCCCATTTTTTCACCGATCACTTCGGTTTGGTTTCGGACCCCATTCTACGGCAGAATGAACGTGATTTATGGGGACGCGTCTATTATCGGGCTCGACGCACCGTTGAATACTTTATCGTCCTCTGGACGGCTGGTATCGTGACCAATCAGCGACCACTCTCTCTCGATTCTCGCGATCATGCGACCCCGGTGGATTCGAAGGTGCATCCTGATAACGCAACATGTTGAGCAGTTAATTTATGCTTTCTAAAGCATAATCTGTTTGTGTATGCGCTTCGCACTAGCAGTTTCGCTTGCCCGGATGAAAACCAACCCCACAAGGACAGCCTCGTATTCTACAAAATAAACAATACCGGTAAACAGTTCCCGCGAGCCTTGGAATTGTCCTGTACATAATGAAGGATGTATAATTAACAGAGGAACGAATTCAGGATCGAACGCCACCGTGGTAGCCGTCGCCACATTGTAAGGCAGTTCCACGGAAATCCGATCAGAGTTCGCGGCGGCGTTATAAATAATCGCCTACGAGCCGGGGCAGGCTATTTACCATGCCGATTCTTCTCGGATCGTTTAACCATGCCCGTTCCCGCGTCCCGCCATCAATATTAACCGTCGAACACTCGAAGCTAGTGCGCGCCCGTACGTTTTCCATAGTACTGTTCCCGCGCGAAGCCGTTTATGCGTGTGCAAAGTCTCCACACAACACGGTTTGTGTATACAGAGGAGGCGAAACCCGCGTGCATACATGTATATACCTGTGCACGCAGAGAAACAACTCCCTCTCCCTCTCTCTCTCTCTTTCTCTCCCTCTCCCCTTTCTCTCTCTCCCCCTGTCAGCGTCCTCGCAAAGAGGAATATTTAGTGATAGTCGCCCGGAGCAAGAGCAACGGACGTTAACTAATACACGAAGCCGACTCCGGGACATAGTGACGTATGGGCCTCGGTAAATAAACTATTAATATTATGGTAACGTCACGCATTCCTATCCATATTGGCTGGCCGAGGCCTGCCTCGCTCGTTGGCGCCTCCAACCCCGTCCGACCGGGGACAGAGCCAACCGGACCACGAGGATGAGGAGCCGCCGAGGCCCCGAGACCCGAAGATTTACAAGCCGAAGAACAAATACGTAAATTACGGGCCGCGGCTAATGGCCACCAGTACTAAACCGCCCGATCCAGTTAAATAACCGGCGAATACGACTCCGGGCTCGATTCGAACATTGCCGATCGGACCACCGATCCTACAGGTGTCCTCCGCTGTCACGCTGATAACAACTCGCGATCCCCACATTCACTTCAGCATCATTTCTTTTTGCTTTCATTTACTTTGCACGCTACCAGAATTTAACTTGCTCGACTAAATGCGATGTAGCTTCTTCACGAAATATTAAGTGAAGACCTCGAGAATATTACGCTTGGTTCAACGTAAATTTAACTAGTTTTATTTCAACTACGACTACGTCAAACGTGTGTGCCGATGTCTGACAGAGTCGCGCAGGGCCGAAAAATGGTTTGCGCCCCAACAACAGCACCCAACCCAGTAAAAATACGAATTTCGTCGAATCACGAAACTGCAGCTCCCAGTCCCGTCTCTCTCTTCGCTGCAACTGGCTCTGCTGGAGGATGTCGTGGCCGAGGCGCATTCGTCTAAAAAGCGGGCGGCTCTAACAGAGGGTGGCCGAGAGCTAATTTCCTTCTTTGTTTCGCCATCCAATTTCGGTCCCCGAGGGGTTGTCGCGAGTCACGAACGAAAATTCCGGAAACGCCGGGTCCGGGAACCTTTGGGAACCCTGCGGAACGCTTAGAGGATCTCTTCAACAAAAGAAACCGTGACCCATATTAGAAGAAACAGAGGCAGCCCCTTTGACAGCCCTCCCAATTCAGCTCCGTCAATTTCACAGCCGCACCCTATGCTTATCCCAACTTTGTTGCAGCTCGGGCCCGCGCCTATCGGGAGCTAGCGTTTCCGAAAAGAGAAGAAAACCAGAGGAACACCGAGTTCCTTTCCTTGGTGGTTTGTTTATCCAGAACGGGGTATAGCCCCCGGAGCAGTCCCGAGATCCCTCGAAATCGTTGTTGCGTGCCTCCGGTACAAAATGGCGGGGCCCCCTCGTTCCCGAAAAATCATCCGCTCTCGCTCCCACTGTAGTATACGGTTTCCCCGAATTACGCGATCGGTAATTGACCAACGCGATGGAAACCAGCCGCGGCGTCGGGAACCAGAGAAAAAAAGTCGCCCCGGTAATGATACACCGGGAGTTACGTTCAATTATAGTGCGGTGCATCGCGTGTGTACGTTTAATGTGTCGCTGATCTGTACAAACACACGATCCCCGAGTACTATGGCAATCCGGAGATCCCTTTTTTTTTTTTCTATCCGGTTGCGTTACCGTTGCCCGACGCCCTGCCACGATGAAGTGTTAATTTTAAGGTACCGAGCTTACGACACCATCGCTCCTAATACTTTCACCTCTTGTTATTAATTTTTCGACGTCGTCCGTGAAGGGTTAAGGGTTAACACCTTGTCCTGTGGTACTCAACACCAACTTCCGTGGTCCACCCACCTGAACTGGGCACTCCATTCATAGATCAATGGTATGCATATTTGTCCCGCGGTACTCAACACCCACTCAATTCCAATTCTGCCAAACGGAGACGTCTCAACCTTCCGATCTCCAGCTGAGCACCTAGACCGGACCTTTCGACACCCAAGCTCGCAGCACGGTTGACCATACGAGCGATCGATCAAAGCCGGTTTCTCAAATTCCGGGGTAGCACTTAGCACCGACGGTCGCCACTTCCGTGGAGCCGTTTTCCCTATTAACGGCGCCGTGTAACTAGCCACTCGGTTCCATCGGAGAGATGGTAGTGGCGACAGTGGCAGGACGGTAGTGCATAGCGATGACTGGTGACCGATGGCTGGCCTGGCCCAGGAACCGGAGTCACCGGCAAGAATTTGCCGAGTAATAGCTTCGAGCCTCCGACTATTAAACCGCCCGGTTACCGTCGACTTTTCTCGATCCTCCTTTTCTTCCACGTGGAATCACAGGTACATTCACTAACTCATTCACTCGCTCGCTCGCTCGCTCGCTCGCTCACCTCAGAGCAGGTAGTCGTCCCTACAATCGGCCGTGTGTGCCCTCTCACCTCCTTTCGTGTCACCATGGACTGCAGTCGAGATATTAAAAGGCAGTTTAAGGATGACTGGACGATGACTCGCGACGCTTCTGCCCGTCGTTCGTTCTTTTTCCCCCGGTCTTTCACTTTGCGGAGCCGAGAAAGAGGAGGAGGACCGCTGCCTGGTCCCGTTGACATCCGTCCAGATTCTGCCAGTCATCGAGGACCCAGGACCTGCACGATGACGACGACGATTCCAACGAGGCGACGCGACGCGTCGTGAGAGAGGAATCCAACGCACGGAAGCTCCGATCGCTGATTTCGGCTCGAGGACCGACTTCGGGGACCCCGGAGATCCCATCGAAGGTCGGCCCTTTTCGCCACGCTTCGGCTCTTCTTTTCTTTTCCTCCGGCTAGGCAATAATTTATATTTCACCCGGCGTCAGTCGCCTTTCGCGGCGACATTTTTAGCTCGGCAGCTAGCGAGTCTGAGTTCGTAGACGGACTGCTCTCAGTGGAGAAAAAGTATAATGGAACTACGAGTAGCAGAATTTATGCAACTTCATTGATTTCATCTGTAGCCGTAGATTTTTAGAAATTATGAAAATTAAACTGACGTTGAGGGACGTCAACTCCAGGAAATTGAAGACAAAAGTTATTGAACAAAAATGGTTCTGCATCGCTGTAGAACCGATTGGTAAAATAAAATTTTAGGGGCACGTCGCCGATGCCCAGGCAGATTGAAACGTAAGGGGTCAAGAGCAGTCTCGATCCCCGATCGATACGGAGATCAGCCTGCTCGATCACGGTTTGTCTCTTCCGAGGCGGATGATCAGGCGCCGCAACAAAGAACAATGACGCACGGTGGCCACCGCGGATAGTCCGTCATTGTTCGATCCTGGGAGCTCGTTCCGAGTCCACCCAGGACGTTTTGACCCCGTACGGAGATAAGAACCGTCGGCTTCCTTTGATTCTCGTGGTGGAGGGAAGGGGCCGGACGATGTGGATCATCGGACAGAGAACCCGAAGACGATCCAGCCGAGTTACAAATGGACCTTTCGATTCGGTCATTTACCGGCATGGACACTTACTTGCAGGTACTGTTACTGATTCGAACCGGCGATATGGCTGGCTACGAAACCCCTCGTCGACAGTTGCCTACATTATTGGCGTAGCTGGACACGTTGCTTTTATTTGCGATCACTTTCTTGGACTGTTTCGTCGATTCTGATTAGCCGTCTGCGGATCTTCGTGAATTCACAACCATTTAAAATAGTGTGGGCCATAGATTCCAAAAATTTACGGAGTAATAATAATCGCCGGAGCTGGATGAATCAACGTCGCCAATTTTCAGCGAAGTGAACGTTTTCTCCGGAATAAAGCAACGTCCCGTTGCCCCTGTAAAGGGTAACCAGGAGGACCGTTCACCGACGAGGAAACGAATTTCTCGGTTCGCAGGCGTGTGGTATCCGTCGCTCGATCGCGGACACTATTTCACCCGTCAGCCTCCATGAAAACGTAGCATGTGACAGCGTCAACCGTGTCACGTACCGCGACTCCTATAAGCGTCGAGCGAACGCTCTAAATTCCTGGCGATTCGCTTGCAACGATCCAGAACGACGACAACGGTGCGGTGCAGCGGTCGAGAGGAGAAACGAGAGCGAACTTCGGCGCACAAATGAATCAGCAAGGAATCTAAGGAAAACTGGACCGAAGCTGGAACGCGGCCGGCATCGATAATCGAACGGAACAGATATCGGTCGGACGATATAGAGACACCGGCGCGGCGTGACGGTGTGTATGTGACACGATACCGAATCGACGCGCGCACAAAAGGTGTCTCTCCGTTTGGAGATCGAAAGGCGGCCATATCGTTGTTGGTGAACGGGACACGCGACCTGGTTCGACGATCGACTTTAACGAGGATCGCTTGGACGATGTCACTTTCGGTGAAGGGTTATTACCCAGGTATGGGCCACTGTTTCTAGTTGGTCTCGTTCCGCTCTGCGGAGACCGTTGCCGTCACTGTTTCGCGTGATCGAGGGAAACGGGGACTCTTTTATGGTGAGAGGGGCGGTCAACATATATCGGGCGATTCATCCCAATAAAAATATTTTGCGAACATCGCTAAAGAATTAAATACCCTTAATCTTCAATTCCAAATTCACCAACCACGCGCAACTTCCAAATTCCGCCGACATCGAAGGAACCTCCGAGACAATCGTCCTCTCTACTCTTCATTGTATCCTCTCTCTACCGATCTCCGCAACCGTATCAGCCCATGGAAACAGCCCGCCGCCTTTACGATCTGCAATATCGCACCACCTGCTGGTTCACGTTGCGCAATCGCTCACGTTGAACTTCGTAGGACCGATTCACGGCGATAATAATGGCCGGCGGCGTGCATGCGCACACTTTTGCACACACCGGCAGCGCGTTCATTCCTGTTGCGCCGGGGTAATCACACGGCATTGAGGATACGCGTACGCAACAATAAGAGGGCTCCGGAAGAATCCACCGTCGAGAGCGGCGCGTCTCCGAAATGATTAATGTGCCTCTGGACGGAGATCCGCGCTCACGTCTTAATTCCGCGACCATAATGGCCTTAACGATTTTTGCTGCCACTTCGACGCGACACGAAGAAAGCAAAGAAAGCGAAGCACGCGAAGAAAGCGAAGGCGTGCCTGTTCGTTAGCCTCCTCTTGTCGGCCTGATCGAACCTCCTCGCGGTTACGCTGCGAGATTTAGCTGCCTCGGAATTCCACCGACTACCGTGCTCTTCCATTTTTTTTTTTCTCAACCCCGCCACTCGATTTTTCGTTATTTTTTCATCGACGTCCCGTCGGTCACCGGTGAGTCTGCAAAAGTTTCTCAGAATTCGGTTTATCTAATGAGACGTAATTACATAAAAATTAACTTCTTCTCTTAATAATTTTAATAGATTGTAAATAATGTACCGGTAGTGTTTCTATTTTGTATTTAAATCCATAAAATCTCTTAACAATGACTTTTAGTTACGTTTAGGTCCTGCAGGACTTTTATTACAGTATACTGCTTGAACAATGAAATTTCTCCAACAATTTCCCAAGGGAATATCTCCTTGCAACGATTGAAGTTTGTCTTCGATAATTTTACGAAGAAGAAATTTGTATTTGCCGTACGCTTACACGTTCTTCAAACACTTTACACAGCCGTCAGTGCAGTAAACAACGCGCGGATCCTTTGAAGATTCAGTTCTCCGACAGGAAAACGATTCGGGAATGTTTAGAGCCGGCGAAGGATCGTTCAACGGGTCCCCCCGAAAGGATCGTTAATTAGTTATTCACGAAATCCCGTCGTCGACCATTACAATAATATTATTCAGAACGCGTGAGAAACGATGAGAGACATGACGTAATCTCTGGCGAGGTAAGACGTGTGTCGTGTCCCGCGAGTGTACGAAAGTATACGATCCGTACGAACAGAGAAAAAAGGATCGAATCATTCTCTCTATTCGAGATCTCTTAGCTTAGACTGATTTATAGCAATGGAATGATGAGGCATTGCGCGATGTTAAACGCTGCCTTTATGACCCGCTGCTGATCCTCTAACGCCGACTTTGATTGCGCATCATTAATCAGGGGGATCCTCTCTTGCATCTCTCTCTTTGCTACCTCACCTGCACGTTGAACGAACCCTGTTGAAGGTGGGACTGACTCCCTCCGTTCTACTTTTAGTTCTACGTTCAGTTGTAAACGGAAGATGCTGAAGGATGCGCCGAAAATAACGGCGAGATTAATGGTGACGAGAAATTCCTCGGAGAAACGATTCACGGGATTAAATTCTCGTAATTTGATTTGTAAATACATTTTCGAATACGTGAAAATGAACGAATAAATGAAATGCGAATAAAATATATGTTTAACGAACGAGATGCTCATGATATCCTCCATAATTTACTCGAATAAAAGTTAAACTAATTGCGCGACAACATTATTAATTCAATTTTGCCGAATATCGTGTCAAAAGAGCTGTCGGTAAGTGAATAAACAAGTCCGCAAATAAGCTTCCAATAAAACTACATTCTTAAGAAAACGAATTACCATATTCCGTTCGTATATCACTCCACCAGAAACGAAAGGACGAGGCTCTGATGAATTCAATTTCATCGCACATGTAAAGTCTATCCTGACCGAACTCGACGATCAACGTTAACAAAACCGGAAGACATTCGTTTCTGGTATTAGAATCGGTTCTAGTAAATCGTCGCGTTAAGTCTGTCCTTAACGAAGGGGGTCGTCACCTTTCATTAACTCCGGTGGAAAAATCGCGGCGAGGTAGTCGCAGGACTGCATTCGATTCAACATTACACTCCAATTACCCTGGGGACCGACGAGAAAACGTCGGAAAATTCCCCGACCAGTCTGCTCCCCTCGGCCCCGCCCCGAGGAGCAACATTCGCACCGTTGTTATTCCTCGACTCAACACGCCCGAGGTGTCCATCGTTAGCGAGTAGTCCGCTTGACACTTCGCAGCAGGTGTTCCGTCGCCTCGTCCCGAATCGTTCTCATTCTCCGGTTCAGGGAACGACACCGAGAGATTGAGGGAGAGAGATCGAGCGATCCGAGCGAACGTCAAAGAAAGAGAGAGAGAGAGAGAGTGGAAAGAACGAGAGGAATCGCGAAACCGAACAAAACGGAAGCAGGTCGCGAGAGAGGAAGACAAACAGATACGCGGAGAGGCGTCTCCAAGAAAAACAGATCGGGGAGGAGAATGGTAGAGAAAAAGGAAAAGCGTCGTTTCCAAGGGAATATCATCTCTTCTACTTTCCGCTCGGCGATGTGCGACGAATAAAATAATAAAAAAAGAAAGAAACACAACAACAAGAGGGGCCGAGAGGGGCGGGGAAGTGCAAGCGATTCGTCACAGATATTATTTGAAGGGGCTCCCTCTCGAAGCCCGGGCACAATACAAGTCAACACGGCTGTCTGCGTAATGAAGTACTTTCTGGAGGGTCGATCCCGTCGAAGAAGAGGCCCCGGAGGGGTGCGCCCGGTAATTGGGGGGTAGCCCACTCTCTACCCGCAACCCCCCCGAGGGAGAGAAAAACCCCTAACATATGCTACCCTCGATATCTGCTCGCTGTCCTCGTTTGTCTCGGTCCCCCCCAGCCTTGGCCCCCGCTATAATCCTGTGTCGATCTCTCGATGTCGAGCTCCGTGTAATAGATAAATAAAGGCTAGGAACCCCGTGCGCCAATGGCCGAAATCTGTTCCGCGTCGAGAGCCGATCCCAAGTGAGCATCCTCGTTGATGACGTCAAGGGTTTCTGGAATTTAAGGAGACAAATTCGTCTCGTGTATAACACGATGATCTTCAAGGTCAGATATATAAATATTATATTAAATATAATTTCAGGGTTATAAGAACAGCGTTCCAACCAAAAGAAACAAGGCTTTGCCGAAGCTTCTATCCTATTTCGAAACTCATGTTCTGGTTATTGTACTTCCTTTCAGTTCGATGCAATTATTTCCGGCAAGAAAACAGAAAATTCCGTCTGGCACGGGGAAGTTGCGGAATCTGTTCGGTCAAAGGATCACAAAGACGAATATAACGAGAGCAAAGCTACTTTGTTTCGACGGGATCCCGCAGCAAAAGGAATCCTAATGAAATAAGCTTCCTCTGGGAACCATACGGAGGTTCTCCTCTTTTCTCCACGGCTCCTCTTTCCTTTTCTGGTACTTCTGGCTTTATGACTTATTCTGAAAGGCGAAACCTTCCAAACAAATCGCGGAGGAGGAACGTCATTTATTCGTTGGGAAAACGTTGGTTCTGGAAAAGAGTTTTCTGTCTTCTGAGGAGGAGCACCGATCGATGGCACGAGATTAATATGTCCTATTCTTCATCCCCACGTGCCCACGACAGGGACAACGGTGTCTGCTTAGTTATCTGCTACCATCTACGTTTCACTATCGATACGTATGTTTGCCTGACTCTTGTCCCTTCTGGTTTCGTCAGGTGAACGAGCGTGACAGATATTGTTCCAGGAAATTGGACAAGAACACGAGTGGAGCCAGCTCGCATAATAAACCAGACGGGAGAAATGCGAAAAGCGGAGCCCCGTCTGGTCCTCCAGCGAGCCAGAAGTTGAGGGAGGAACAGGCATAAGTCCTGAGCGTGTGGTTTTTTTAGTGGGTGTTGGGGAAACCAAAGATCTGTTTCCTCCGAGTCCCACACCAATCCTCTTCGGGGAGGTGTACGCGAATGTATTTTTCCACACGTCCTTAAACTAAAAAAAAAAAGTTAATGTTCCAGGAAAGATTGGACTTCTGAAGGTATACATTTTATAAAAAGATCATCTATTAAATTATTAAGAGAAGTAATACATGGCGAATTACCACTTAAGAAGGATGGACAGAAGTCGAATCAGGTTTTCGATTAATGGGAACACTTGCCACCATAAAGAACCGATCATCCCTCGCCGAGCAAACGAGGATCGATAAACAGTCACGGGGATCTAATCTAACGTCCGGCGGGGATAACTGTTCGCGCGCGACTAAGCATTTAGTCAAACACATATTAATCCGTCGGGCAAACATAGTCGCCCGAAAAGGTTGGCTCGTCGAAGAACCGGACATCGACGAGAGTCGGTAATCGAGATAATCGTCGGAACGAACGCAGTCGACCGATGACGGCAAGGTGTTAACTTCGTCGAGTTAACGCTCGCGGCCACCGTTGCAATACTTAATGGCCAGTTCGTGATCAGGTGCTGGTAATGATTACCTGTTACTCGGTGCCTCTCAGCTGCATTTTTGACAGTTTATTACTGTTTTCATACTTGATGATATTCCATCGAACGCGGTGAGGTGGATTCCTAGCAATTAACTTCGGTCTCTCGCCTTGTTAAACATTTTATATTGCGCGCAGATGCGCACTTTGCAATCTTGACTACAGGCGAACGATTCGCGCGATCCGCTTCCTGCGTGCACTGCGCTACTGTTCAATTTTAACAAGAGCCCCTTAAAGTTTCATTTACATTTACTTTATATACAGAATTAACTTAAATTGTAATTCCGCCCACTGAAAAATCCATATATATCACCACATTCTTGTTTTAGTGATACAATTAGCGGCAGAAGCTCGCCTCCGTTTTATGGCACATACATTATACAAATCTCAGATTGGTATATATCTTCTGGCTTGCTGGAAATCATAGAATAATTGTCCGGACTAAAGATTTTTACCATTTATCATAAAAATGGGTCGGTGAAATATAAATCAGCAAGAACACCAGATTTTAGAAAATCATAACATTATTTCTAGTTTATTGCAATTGTTGTGTGAGGAACGAGAGAAGTACATATATTTTTATTTAATGCAGTTTACAATATGGCTGTATACAATTATTCCATTTTATTGCTCGTTCAATAATAACATTAAGAGAAGCGTAATACAAAATATTTCTATAAAAATGTACGAACAATTATCTAAATGATAAGCCTCTCCGTCCACAATTTTTCAAACCATCCGACTCCAGAGGTTTAATAGAATCTTTTGTCAGCACGGTAGCACCTGGCGCAAAGAAATACAGTTTGCCCGCTAAAAAAATCGCCGGAACGTTTAGGTGTAAAGAGGAAAGCGTTTAAATCTCATCCCCGTCAGCGAAACAAATCCCTTCGCGCAATTAAGTCAGTCGGCCGCACAATAGGCCGTAATTGAAGGAGTCGAGGATCACGACCTGCGACAGACGGTGCGTGTTACACGCGAAAAAAAAAGAGAAGAAGGAATAGCATACAGGGTGGCCGGGGTGACAATTGATTGCGGTGCCCATAAATTCCCTTGATGTCTTCATATGCTGACGATCGGAATCGGAGAAGGGTTGGGGCGAAGCGTAAACTGCGAGGCAAACATCGAGGGGTTCGCTGAATCTGCGATATTCCGCGTACCGATCCTGGAAAAACAAACAAATTCCTCCTCTCTCTCTCTCTCTTTCCTTTTCATCTCACCCTTCTTCCATAAGCTTTTTTCGAAGGATAAATTCGAGATCCCGCAGATAGTGTAAACAACCCCTTTTTCGAGTCTCTTCCACTTTGAAGTGGCTTTCTGATTTCGAGCTGATACTGGAAAATAAACAAGCCCTATCGTGCTTTTAATGATGTTTTCAATTTGTGAGATTTTGCCTTGATGCCGGTGAGCTTCTTTACAGTTATTTTCCGAAGGCCAACGAAGCTCGGATTCAGTGAACAGATTACAAAGAGCAAACGAGCTATTCTTTTTTATTCGTTGCATTTACGGGGCAACTGTTAAATTTTCAGAGGGGCAAAAAGGTACATTCGAATTTTTAGTCTGTGTTCTCTGTACTCAAGTTGCAGCTGAAGTTCAGATTTTATGTGGAGATATTGTGGAATGAATGACTCGGATATAGTAAGGATTCTATAAATTGATTATAATTAAAATGATTGTTGTAATATTCTTATCTCCCTCGTGTAGATTAAGTATTTATATTTTTCTTCATCTTTCAAAGTTTCAAGATTATTTAAGATCTTCTTAAATCGCGATTAGGAAAACTGCTTAAATTGATTTAGACTGTACTAATTCGAAGTAGATTGTACGAATTTTCATGTCGCCGAATCGATACGAGTATCTCGCGTTCGAGGATTGTCGAAACTTCTAATGAGGTCTTAATTATCGGAGATTGAGGGACGCGGGACGTTCTTGAGAGATTGAAGGGGTGTTGGACTTAACGAAGATGAATGGATCGTGGGTTCGAGCTGTTTGATGTGTAGAGGTGAGAATTTAATTGCGCGATCGACGATGATTCTATGGAATTAAGAGTATTTTTCAAGAATGGGGATGATTAATGAGCGATTTGAAAAACGTGATTCTCTATTCACACGCGTTCCTTTAGACTGCGGGAACGAGAAGAATTTATTGCGCACGGTTTGCACATTTTTAATACGTAGAAAAATTAATTTCGAAACTATTTAAAGCTAAAACTGTATTAAACAATTCCAAACTAAATTAATCGAGGATGTCTTAGATTTACTCTGCATTAACGTGCACATTGTATGTATTTTCGAGTTGCACCATTGTATTGACAAATTCCTGCAGCCTCCTCGGAAGTAGAAGCGGAAAAATGGGGCAGACGTAAACGTGGACTAGCTCCTCGGCCGGAAGCGGGTCCTATTAGCCCGGAAGCGGGTAAATTCGTTGGATGCCGCCGGTCACCTGTCAGATCCACGTGACCGTCACTGGTTTTCCACGGGAACGGGTATAACCGACGACCCTCTGTCACCCTCTTTTTCCCGCAGTTCCCTCCGGCCACGTCCACGTCGTATTTCCACGTGACTTCCATGTGCTCGTTAGCGTCGGCTTTAGGTGAAATCGAGAGCGTCGACGTCACTGGATGCGGAAAGGGAGGGTCTGTACTACGACAGAGAGAGAGAGAAGAGAAAACCAGAAAACGAGGGATTTCTGTCTCCCTCTCGCAGAGACAGAAAGAGAGAAATTTCTGTCTCGCTCTCTCAGAACAAAAAGCGAGAGAGAGGGGCAGAACGCAAAGACAGAGCGTCGCAGGAAACGGTGGCAAGGGAGGGGAGAGGGAGGGAACAGGGTGAGAAAGGGAGACGGGAGAACGTCGGCGAAGTTCCTCCCTAATTGGGGTGGAACGACGACGTCAACGACGACGACGGCGACGGCGACGTTGCCGACGGTGACGGCTACGACGACTGGTGCCCGGGGATAAAATCGGAGCTGCCGTCCTCTTCAAGTGCAGACCCTCTTCTTCGTGACCGATTGCGTGCCTTGGTGAACGGGATTTTCAATTTTAGCACGCGATTCCTGGGCACGGAAGAGGCACTTCGATCTGCGCCAGGACGGAACGCTTGTTTCGAAGATCCGCTTCGAGGAGCGGACCCTCAATTGGGATCGAGTGCCGAGGCACACAGGGGATGGATTTATGTGGGTGAATAAAAATACGACCGCTCCGAGACAGTTCGATTCTGAACAGCAATTTAGACCGGCCTCCCCGGATCTTGGAATCTTCATTCAACCCTTAAATTACGTTCCCGAACAACGTTCCGCCTTGGTTCGTTCTGTCACCTTTTGTGAGTTACGTATCTTATATTTTTGTTTAATACCCTCTGAATTGGTTCGTTGCACAGTTACCACAGTGGTTCCAGGATTTTTACCAACGAATAATTACCAACGAAGATCAGATATCAATACAAAGATATATCGTTACAGCGACTTGCGTCAATATTCAATATTATTGCACACTGTTTACCATTTTCGTGCCTCAAGGTTTCAAACAATCCTTCAACCAATATTTTCTGAATATCTCGCGATAGTTCATTAAAAACCGTGCTTCCACCCCTAAAAATAAAAATTGTGCAGACAGAGTTCATTTTCCACTGGAAACGCGACCGCGTCGTTTGCATAGAAAAATCAGAGCCGAAAAATATGCTTTTTTTTGGTTGCCCGGAAGCTGCAAAGCGGACCAACACAGGGGTTGATTTACGCTGCGCTACAGAGGGAGAATGTATTTGCACGGCCAGTCATCCAGCCGACACGAAAATGAGCATAATATTTGGCCACGTAATCAATCAATTAGCGCGGGCAACGAGCATCACTGACGCGCATTAGTTTACCGCTGACTGACCACCCTGGTTTGCGATCAATCGAATAAACAACCCCTAGCGCAATCCGCTACGAGCACGTTAGAATGTTGCCGATGGAAACCACAGGCTCCTTCGACAAACTCCATATTTCAAAACCGAAATAAAAACCATAGGAATCACATAATTTACACCAGAGACAAAAATCTTTATTATTTACGAAAATACATTTCACAGTTTTATTAAAATACTACAGCGAAGAAATTGTTTTTTATTGTCAAACGCACACACTTGTAAAGTGCAATATACTGTAAATTTTCACCTTCTATAATGTTCAATAATATTTCTATTACAGCCAGAGCTAAAATAAGGAAGACACGTAGAGTAAAATGGAAGTTGAAAGTCTCTTTCTGCAACTCACCCATGAATATCATTTTTCGTCGACCTTTGGCCCAAGTGATAATCAATAAAGCTCTCGGAGCTCATCGTTTTCGGCAAACGTCAACGTGTTTATACTTAGCTGCCACCTCGATGACCGGGCAATAATTGCGAGCGATTCCGGGTGCGCAAATCGACACGGATGACGGAATACACATACGGGACCGACCCCTTCAGCGATTTCGGCCGCCTATTTATAAACACACGTCGCCCCGCATTAACCGACGGTGCACCTTTTGTGGAGGCCGAATGTATACTCGCTACACAAAACCAATGTAATACCTGAACCCCAGGATCTCTCGTCCCGGGGTGCGGAATGCTTCGAGGACCGGCTGATTTGCGGCGGTTAACACGTGGACCTAATGCGATCACTTCCGCCATTTATGGTAAAGAAGGCTCGTGTAACGGTGACTGATTTTTGTCTCGTCGATGTTCAAACCGCGGATTACTGTGAATGAGAGCTCAATGCGCAAATATTTTCTTTCTTCCTCCCCTCTTCTCTGACCTTGAAGCGTCCCGTTAGCTAGGAACTCGTTTTTGAGTCTTTGCGTGGGTTTTATTGAAGATCGCGAGGTTTAATCCTTGTATATGAATATCTTTCGTTCAAGGAACCCTCTCCACCATGAAAATACAGTTTAAATCTCGAACAAAAAATAATTCGCCTGGAACCACCCCAAAGAAATTAATTCACTGTTTCTCACGGGTTCCAAGCACCGTCTTCTTTGTACTCGGTAGGGGTTGTCCATCCCTGAGGGCCACAATAAGTCGCGTATCTATTCTTCGCTGGCCGATAACCCAGGCAACCACCCACGAAACCCGCGTGAATCGTCGGCGTCGGACGTCTACGCGGTCCTCCACCCTCGGAGGGTGGCAAAGGAGGGTGGATGGGGAGCGCGTTTCCCTCGGTTTTCCTCGCGCAGTTTGTTATTCTGAAAGTCTCTTTTTAGCCGTAGAAACTCGACACAGCTCCTCCCTACTCTGGGTCCTCCCTTCTCTTCCCCGCCCCTTCGAATAACCTCTTTTTCTCTTGGCCGCCCCTTCGCGGCTCTCTCATTCCACCCTCTTCTGCTGTGTGTTCCCCCTCTCTCTCTCTCTCTACTCTCCTCTCTTCACGGGTTCTCTCACCTTGTCGCTTTTTCATTCTCCCTCTTCGTCCGGCTGGCTGGCTCGCTCGCTCTTCAAATCCACTCACCCCTTTTTCCTGCGCGGACTCTGCACCCCTCACAACCCCTCTCACTCTCTCTCTCTCTCTTTCTCGTTCTCTTTTTCCGTCTCTCTCGGAGCGCCTGTACCCGGCAGTTCTCACCCTTCGCTCCATAGAGGCTAACCTTCCTTACGAAGAATGAAATTACCTTCGTTACGCGAAACTCCGTTCGCCCCAAACCCCGAACCCGATTCCACCCCTCCTCTCGCCCTCTCTGCTTCTTCCCTCGTTTCCCACCCCGTATAGTTGCCACGAGAGAGAAAGCGAGAGGGTGAGACCTAGAGAAAGAGAGACACAGGGTGAATCGAGCAGGAGCATGTACCAGGGACGGTTGTACATACGCGTGCACACCCACGCGTGCAGGACACGGGGTGTATTACGTGTACATGGCCGCGTACACGTCAGAGGGACGATTTTATTGCGCCATTTTTCCCCTCGTCCCCTCGCACAGGGGTTAGGCGACCCCTCTCTCTCTCTCTCTCTCCCTCTCTCTTTCTCTCTTTCGCTCATACACTGGTTCTCACTCCGTCTCGCTTTCTCGTTTCCCTCGGGGATGCTGCGAAAGTAATGGCTCCTTCAGAGACCCGCAACTCAACGCCACGTGACACCGACGGGATTTATGGCCGCTGGCCGAGCCTGCTGTCTCCTCCGCTTTCTTTCCCGGCCGATATCGTTCTCTTCTTTCTCGTTCCTCTCGTGTTTCCACCTCCCCACCTCCTTCCCCGCCTGTCTCACACCCCCTCGCCCTCGGATTTGTACCTTACTCCTGCAGCCCTACGCCGAGAGTTTTGTTACTCGCGACGCGGGCTCGCGAGGCGGCGATAAATTCCGCGAGGGTGGATCATGATCGAGCTGATATTGCGCTGGTACACGGCGCTTGTTCTGCTTGTTTCAGTCGTAGACGGACCGAGAATTTTGTTGATAAGGGATCGTACACGCTCGGAGGTATGACGGCAGCTTGCGTACAGCGGGAATGGAGATTTTCTCCGATTTTCAAACTCCTGCTGGGATTTGGAGCGTATCTGTTGAGCTCGATACAGCTTCAAGCACAGAGCAATTTTAATCGTTGGCTCCGAGAAGAAAATCATAGGACAATAGGAGACATAGGAGATAGTGATCAATGGGCCATCATCGAGGAACACAAGGAGCCCGGAAGGAGCAACTGGTGAACCGAGTTGGAAACGATTATCAACCCCCTCTTGGTCTCGTTACTTCGCCCCAACGCGGGAGAGACGCACCGCGTGGCAAATCTCTCCGCTACGGAGATCTGACAAGCTACTCTCCGCTGGACAATACCGGTCGCGATCCCCTTCGGCAGACAATTGATCTCGTATCAATGAAGTCCATTTATCGTTTCCGAGATAATAATTCTCTTTCTGGTACATGATACCCTCCGGACCCAGGTGCAACACCGGGGATGCAAGTCACCGAGTGCGTTCATCAATCAAATCTTACATCGGTTATATTGATTCTTCCAGGATATATATTCACAATCAAGTCTACAAATTTGTACATAAATAAAGAAATGTATAAACAACAGGTACTCGAGAATTGCAAACGGGAGATGGAGCTATCAGGACACCCAGATTGAGGAATGAACCACTTCCAAGCTGTCTGAAGCAACTCCACTCAACAAGCTAAAGCAGAAGTCCAAAAAGTGATTACAGGACTCAAATCCTCTAAACTGGGAACAGGTACTCACCGAGTAATTTCATCTTGAAAGTACATAAATAATTACGAAAGTAAGATGGAGCTGTGTTAGGACACCTAAATTGCATACCCTATAACATGGATCTGAATGAATGAACCACTTCTAAGCTGTCTAAAATAACTCCGCTCGACAAACGGAAGCAGAAATCCCGAAAGTGATCACAGGGATCCTCTAAACTAGGAACAGGTGCTGACCGCGTAAGTTCATTCACAAAGCAGTCTTCCATTAACGATCATCCATCAGCAGTTCGCGGCGGAGTTCGAAAACCGCGGCAAAAAAGAGACGTGTCAGAGCAACCCGCAGGAAATGCAAGAGGATATCAAGTGCTATCAATGGCGTTAGCGGTCGTCTCGACGGTCCGCAACCGCAATCTCCCGTTTCATAGAGGCCAGTCTCACAAGGTTCCGTCGGCGTCTGCGAGTCGTCTGGCCGTCGACACGCCTCTTTCCTCGAGGAAAGTCGACGCCGATCTAGTGAACGAGCACGTGTGTCGTATCGTGTCGGAGTGCATAGGGTTTCACTGGTATAGTCGATGATTTTTGCGGGGCCGGGCTGCTCAAAGGGCCCCGAGAACAAGATGAGCCCTGGCGCCACGTCGTTGCGTGGCTGACACGTGATCCGTCTGCAGGGGTGTGAACCGCGCAAGTCCGAGCACGGGCTCTCCCCTTCGGTAGCTCCTTCTGCCTTTTCTTCTTTTTCTTTCCTTTCTCTCTTATATTTTTTTTTTGGTCCACCGGCTTCTCCTCCCACTTCGTCGACCGCCCTCGCCTAATGACGCGTGCAGGAAGCAAGACCGAAACTCCGGGTTGCGGAATCCGAGCTATTTTCAAAAGCGGCCCCGACACCCAGACCCGACGTCCTTGTAAACGGAACACCCCCGCGACAGACGCTTCTGAGAACGATTAGGCGGTTTATGGGCCGTTCGCGGATCCTGCCGCTTTATTAGGTCGATTATGCTCGACAAGAACCGGCGACCACAGCTGAAATTGGCTGCGCGTCGCTGGCTATTAGTCTCGCGTGTTATTCCTACCGCAGTTTGCTTATACTCTTCGCGCTTTGTTTTATAAACGCCTTTACCCCTTGATCTGTGACTAGGCCACTGATGATGTGATTCGATCGCCTTCCCCTGCGATTGTATTACGCGTTGAAATTGCAATTGACTAATATCGGTGAGAAGAAAATTGAATTTCATCTTTTATGTCGGTATGTAAAGATTGAATAACGTTAACATTTATCAACCCATTGACTTGTGAGCAAACATGTTTTTGAAACGTCAATTCAGTACAATTTTAACCATGAATCGCTTCACACCAAAACCGAAAATAATCGTTCAGTTGTGTTAACTCAACGTTGACATTGACTGGCCACCCAGATCTCCAGATTTGACCCCATCGGACATCTTTTTGTGGGGTTATTTGAAAAGCAAAGTGAAAAACTGCTGGAAAACGCAGCAGAAAGGGCACATTTTTCTTTGGCCAACAAAGGCGGCCACTTGATTGATGTTGTATTCAAAAACTAGTCCAAATAACTTGTAAAGGACCAAATTAAATAAAAGTACCTCATATATGGAAATCGGTTGTTTTTCTTTAAAGTTATTCAATATTCACATACCGACATAAAAGATGGCTGGAAGATCCTGTACAAAAGTGAGTAGATTGAAGGGAAAACAGTGATACCCAAAGAAGCTAAAAATGCTGTGGGTATTATTTTCAACTCACTAGAATTATTGAGAGGCAATGGTTGTCTACGTAGCACGACAGTTCACTTCTATGCATTCATATAAAATCGTAAAACACGCAAAACTGCCTGAGTAAACTGCCACGAAAAAATTTCCCTTAATTCGAATCTTCTAGGACAACCCATGAAAATGAAAATTTGCAAGAATGACGGTTCGGTACTAAACCCAGCACACTTCTCGTAACGTTCGGCTGAAGTTCTAGGTGATAAAGCTAGCGATAGCTGGGAGGATGAAGATCCAGGGTGAGAGGTCTTCGAAAATGGTTCCGCGATCGGCGTCCAGCCACGAGGCGATCGTTGAAGGCGCACGGAAACGTCGGGGTCATCGGGTCCAGGCCCCGGCTCCGTAGGAAGAAAACGCAGTAAAGGCAGCCAGCATTTTATGAATAATGGTCGCAAGAAACGTTTCTCGGCGCGAGGCTTGCGGTGGGCGTTTCTTCGTTTTTTACGTTTCACTTTTACGATCCATTCGGTGTTCGGCCGGAGGTGGAGGCGCTGCTTCAACGTCCGCCGGGCATCAAGTCCGATCCTCTCTCCCGTGCGCGTCCCCTTTCTAACGATTTCCTGCGATGAAATGTTTGTTCTAATGCTAACAAACGCGCCTCGCAGGCCTCTCATTAATACGGTACACCTTTTTCCAATGGGTCGTTCGCGGATTCCGTCGCGGACCGGCTTGAATAAGCACTTAAGCAGATTTATCCCTCTTAAAGATACGACCGCTGACGGCTGATGATGCGAAACAGGGAGGATCAGCGAATTTAGTGGTAGTTACTAGCTTCCTCCCGATCGGATATTGCCGATCTTTTTTCCCTCGATTTTTTCACAAAGCGCAAAAGAATGAACGGGTTCTTGCCAGGCTTAAGTAGGTTTACGAGCCATTAACATGTGATTACGGTTGCCTATTCAACAGAACGAAATCCATTGAATATTAAAGCTTTCGGGTCGACTGGCTTACGGCTCGCGGAAAAACCCGAGGAAGAAATTCGAGCCAGGAACTTTCGTGGTTTCTGCCTTTTTTTCGAACGATTTTTCATCTATCTCTCTTGGTGAACTCGAGCTTTCATGATTCATGACCCAGAGGAAGCCAGCGCAATTTTATTACGCTGCTTTATGGTCCTGGTCAAGTTGTTAATAAGAATGGTTTAATCTTTCAGCTACTTTTCCTTGCTTCTTCAGGAGCAACAGTATAGTGAATCTCAATATATATAATTCCATTTCGCGATCTCCTTTCTTGTGCATCGGAGCTAAACGGTTCCCTCCGAATAAAACAGAAACCCACCAGAAACACGTGCAAATAAAAGACACAAGCATTTAGAATAAGAAATCCCGCGTCATCCGACGGAATGTATGAGAAATTCATGAATATTCAAAGAAACTGTCATTCCGCGGTAGTTACCGACGACAAACAACCAATAACAATTCTTAAAAATCTCCTAGCTGTATTAAAACACTCTGAAACAAGAAAACTACAGTCGTTTCGGATTCCTGTTTGCTTTGCTTTTTTTTTCGACGCGGCGCGGGACCAAAAACTATCACGAAAATCGGCGAAACGGACACATGGGGGTTTCGAAGGGGTCACCGATCGGTGCTCAGCAGGTGTCCTGAGCTGATTTTACGAGAGCCTTTGACCCCGGCTAAGCCGATCGGAATAAGTTTTCCGGCTGACCAAGAATATATTCCCCGGCCACAGCACGTAGGTGCTATTGGGAAGACTGTCCGACGAACAGACACTCTCTTCCTTCCCCCTTTTTCGGGGCCCCGATTTATGTGTGGCCCCGATCGGACGAATAACGATCTGTAAAGAGGTTTGTAAAGTTGGCGGGTAGCTAAAAACCCCGCGGCGCTTCCAAACCCTGACCCCGGCCTTCTCTGTGTGAGATCAGCCATCGTTCGCGACCGTACAACATTGTTGGGAACCCGATTTATTCGGACATTATATTTTAACGCGGCTGACAGATAACCTATGCCAGTGAGTAACTCACTTCGAGCCTGAGAAACATGAGACGCAGCACTTTAGCACCATCAAAAAAGACATTCTCTGTGTGCCTAGGTATTATGGCCTGTAAATTGCAGTCGAAGAGGTCTGTAGCAGTCGTTAGAAATTATTGAAAGAAGGAATAAAGTGTTTGGGCACTTTACCCTAACCAATTTCTAGAGCAACAAGACTTTTATTTTTCGGTGCTAACCACTGTCCCGTAAAATTCAGAAAAATTAAATTTAATGTGCAGGCATATAACCTGCAGTCATTCGGAATAATTCAATGAAGGAATTACCAATTTCTTAATCAACAAAATTGTAAATTTCTTTGCTAACCACTGCCCCGTAAAATTCAGAAAAATTAAATTTATTGCGCAGATGTTATGTCGCCAGAAACTTGGTGTGATGTTGGCCTCGGCGAGTTCTAGCAATATTTGTGTTGCGTGTGGTCCCAGCCCATCATCCTTCTCTCGACTTGCAAATTTCTGTGTACGAGGGAACTACTCCGGCGAAGCAGCCAGTAGTACCAGCCGACCATTCATATTCGCCGGGCCATGATCGATGATCCCGCGTCGCTTCCCGGGCGACACAAAGCCCTCGTGTTATCCTACTCGATCTGCTCCTTATCATCCCCTGTACTTCCTGCGAGCCCTTTCATTCTACGCGATTCTCGAGTGGGTGGAGAAACCGAGAGACAGAATCCGATGGGTCTTGTAATTGGACAGAAACGTACCGCCGCCCTTTCAGATCGTGCTTGACACGCACGTGCGGAAACTGGGTTCTACCCTGAAGTGACACAGTCACATGTTTTCTACATTTTCAAATATAAATTATTACCTAAGAATTTCGTTGAATTTTATTTCATCTCGGATTCCTACTTACCCAGTTTTGCTATAAATACAGTGTTCTCGCGATTGATGTGACTTTCGGGTATGCGGATGATGTGACTTTTTTATCCCCACTATTAAGGGGTTCCTCCTTGGGCGGTCGATCGCGCTACAAAGAAATTAAGGTATTAGGGTGTTTAAATTGGGGTTTTATGACACTCGATGTATCATTCTCAGGTATGCAATAGCATTAATACAATACCCAGTTGTTTACACTTGGAAAAGTTATCCAAGAAACCGTAGTACCATTTCGTTTCCTGAAACTCGATACCCCCGACGTTCTCACAGCAATCGCGGGAACACTGTACATAAAACTCGCAGTCTACTCATTGGTACTCAAATACTGTCTCCCAGAAATTTTAGAAACGTTTCAATCAATCAAAATATCAATTAATTCCTGTTTACTGTAAAGAGTTCATACCTGAAGAGCTTAAAGAGTATCGTAACATTAATACGGTTGATTGTACAGACTCATCTCGTTCATTGCACTGTACCCTGCAGACTCTGCAAAAATGGCGTCCTTACGCAACTACCAGCCTGTTGCCAACAATCCGCCATTTCGTCTCCGGCAACGTTGACCTGAGAAGCACGCGTTCAATGGGAGTTCCATGGTCTGGTGCAAGCATGGTGAAGTCATGGAATTACCATCGAATGTCAAAACTTGTCGGAACCCCTGAAAACGCGGAGGAGCACAGCGCCATTTCTGCTCTCCTCCCACACGAAGCGGAGCGTGGGCCCCGAAGACAATCGCCACCTACGGGGCCATTCTTGCGTGGCGGGCCCGCATAAGCGGGATCGGAGATTTACGGTTTTCTTGAGTTATGGCCAATTAATTAAACCGCCTCGAACGAAGAATCGGCTTGGTCGCGAGTTAATGATCCTCGAAGACGGTTTCCGGGCCTTCAGCTTTTCGGAGATGAACACCGACGTCGTCCCCGGGTCGAAGATGATCGATAGGATCGTCGGCGACTCTCCAGCCTTTAATCGAGATATAATTGCTTCATTTCGCCGGGCCGTTTAATGGCCGCGACCGTAATTGCCAGAAGAAACTCTGTGTTCGAAGTTTGTACGTATCCGTATTATTTTCATTATTAGACCGCGGATCTTTATGCATTCGTGGCTTTAAAAAAGCATAGAATACCAAATTCGACAGAATTTTGTACAATTTTTATTTGTTTTGAATCTACAAAGGCTGTTTCCGTTAAAAAAAGAATTTTATTTCATTCCACTTTCTGCAAATTTGTCTACAAAAATTGGAGAATGCATAAAAATCCACAGTTTATTCGTGATCTCATACGATGAAATTATTCAAAATCTATTATTCTTGAAGAGAGCTTCAATTTTAAAATTAAAAATTTCCTTCAGAGATAGGCTTAATATTTTTTAAGTTTTCGTGATTACGAATACAGTCTTGCTCCCCAATAGTAAGATAAAATCTGCAAGCAGATAGTGCTGCGAACTATAGAGTGCTCACGGTTGATTGCAGAATCAGCGGGTGAAAAAAAAAGAAAGAGTGCGAGAAGATTGATGGAGGATCAAAACGCAGCGGCGTCGCATCGTGCGGGCTCCGTGGCAGAATCCCGTGGCCATAAATTTCCGCGCGAGAGCCGGAGCCACCAGCTCGATACAATAATTCTAAAATAGAAGGCACCCGCGACACCTCCTTGACAAGCAAAAAGTGTCCGCAATAAATCCCGCCTAACGTCTAGCCCGGAACAAGCGCCGCCACTAATTACGACGACTAATCAAAGAATACTACACCTCTGGCCGCGTTCTCCACCCTGGTTTGCCAGGAAGACGAAGAACCGTAGGAAGAAGAAGAAGAAGACTGAAGACGATGACGGGGAAACCAGCGAGAGAGGGGTTAGAAGAGGGGGTATAGGGAGAAGGATTGGTGTAAGTAAGAAAGAAAACTGTGAAGTGATCGCTTTCTGCTGGTTAAATCACGGTCGACGAGTTATTTCGTCCGCCCTCGGCGGTGGCTAGATATCGGGTCGCTACCGGTCGCGATCGATGCTGTCCTCGTGCTGGGTGGTCCACGGAACACAGGGTATTCCTGTAACTTCCTCAATGGAGCGGCTCGTTGCGAGCCAGGGCATGGTTTTCGGTGAGCATCGTCGGATTTCGGATGTAGGCGCAGCCACGCAGCCTAACACCGAAACGGTGAAGGTCCGGTGACGACCTAATGAGCAACAAACCCGCTGCCATCTGGTCACCAGCTTCGGCCCGGGCTGACGTTGCTCGTGGTTACGGGAAATTAATGTACCTCGAGAATTAATGATCCGCACCCGCTTCCTGGAACAGCGCCGATTCAGTCGCGACGAACGCTCCCGACGACCGGCTAAATCGTCGTCACCGGTTCCCCAATAATTACGACCCCTCTATTACGGGTCTCTGGTGCCACTTGCTTGCTACCGCCTGAGGAATCTCCGTCCTAGTTCTTTTTTTATTAGGAAATCTCTTTTGAGATTTATTACAACATAATGCATATTACGGAGTATTAAAGAGTATATTGTATAACGAGAAAAAGTTTAGAACGGCTATCATATATACGCACGCCATAATATTAGGTTCAGTTATTAAGCAACCTATGTCCAACGGCAATTGAAATCCTGCTCTGGAAATATTTTGGACAAGTTTCATCCTCTGTTCATCATATAGATTGCACTGCCATAGAACATGGTTACGTGTTTCCTGCTCTTGGTTACATTTACATTTGGGATTATCGATGATGCAAATGCGAGCAAGTGAAGCAGCCAAATGATAATAGTCCACCCTGCATCGATTAATTGAAACAATGCATTGACGGGTTAACTCTTTATGCCCAAACAAAATAAGCTTTACTCTTATATAGCCCTTGATCTTTTATTATTTTAACTGTATTTAAAATCGCTTCCTTCTTAAAAGTTTCGGGTAGGTCAGTAAATGGAATCTTAGAGACCTTCAAGGAGCTGGCAACAGTAGCGTCTTAGCAAGGGTCCGAACGTTTCGTTGCCCCATATCCTCGAGTCGGCCGGAATCCAGAATAATTTTATCGTAGATTATTGGAATTTTCATGAAATTGAATAAATTTTCTTTTAATTTTCAAGATGAATCTATTACTTCTAAGGGAGTCTGACAAGAGTATCAGTCAAGACAATACACTCTACTGTAAACACAGAAGCGTTATAATCGGTACTCTTAGCGTTGTGTGACAAATTCTGCATTTAAAATTTTACTACAGTCAGTAAATACAACGAAAGCAGAGTGATCCTCGATCAGACTCTCGATTCTCTGGTCACGGTCATAAGTAGGCCCAGCACGAGGACGACCACGGCACGCACTAGTGAAACCGAGATAGGAAAGTAATAATTCGGACCTTTTTGTTCGGTTTTTCGAGGGCCTCTCTCGTCGGCGGTCGGCTCGTCCGTATGCATATACATGCGCGGTGTGTAACGAGTTTCGCCGATGATTTACGTCCCCGTGGCCCCGTGGAACTAATCTGTATTTGTTTATTTAGTCAAACACGTCGGTTGGAGGGGGCAACGGGGCCCAGAGTCCTCACCCGCACCGCCTGCCTCCTCTTTCCTCTACTCCTCTGCTCGTTCCTTCCCTCTTTTTTCGCCGATCTACGCGGTGATTTAGGGTTTCGGGTTTCGATGCACTCGCCGGTCCGTTGTGTTTACCATTCCGCTGAATTTATTGCCGGAACCCGGAGGAGATAGCCGGCGAACGAGCGAAAAAGCAATTGGATTCGCACTCCGATTCCGCTCGGCGAACGAGCACACCCTTGACACGCTTCCTCCGCCAAATTAACCCCTTGCCTCGTAATATCGGGTCGAATTTGTGGCGGAGACTTCGCAGATAGTCTGAAAAATATTCCCGAATTTTTCAAAAATTTTATTTCCAGCTATTCTTATTCGTCGGTGAAGTTTTTCTATGTGGTGACTTCGATGATAATAAGTTGAAAATACTTTTCACTATTTTAGATTGTTCCATTTTTTTCATGCATGTGTGAAATCATACTGCAATAAAAATCTAATTTGAGATCTCGATAAAATGCTGGTTCGCCCCTTTAGATATAAACGAATCGACTCTAGTCACTTTGATCGCTCTTACTGTGATCATCACTTACTTCCAGCGTTAGCTTCCGGAGCGAAAAGTGACGAACACAAATTTGTTTTGCTTTCTGGGCAATTAACGATGGAGAAACGCAAAGCAAGTGTAAAAAGGCTCGAGCAGCATCCCTTTCGGTTTAGAACGGAGTAATTTAGACACCGAAGGTGTTGCGTAACGAGCTCGTGAAAAATTTACACCGGATCACCTTAAGAGAGTGTAGTGTCTCCTCGAATTCGAAAGTCTTGCTTTGTGCAAGGAATTCTATTTAGATTCTAAATGATGATAAAACTACGTATTATTAGCTAAAACCACGAGCAGACGTTGAGATCCTGAATATACTATTGTACAGCCGTCTGGAAATATCGGTTTCCGAATTCAAGTTATAGGTGCTCGAAGGTAATCGTCTTCTATTTCAGTTCACTCTGAAAAATCGTGGGAAAACCACATTTCCCGACAGTATTCACGCCTCTTGTTACGCGAGCTACAAATATTACAGAACGCATCTGCCGTGTCTAATTGATGTACACCGGCTGTTCAATTAATTCCAGATCAGGAGTTCCGTAGGATTTGATATATAACATATCAACCGAGAGACGGCTTCGTTATGATAGCGATATACGTATATTCGTAGCTCAATAGCCATCGAAAATTATGCTCCGGTTGCCGCGACACTCTTCAACGAAAATTAGCTCTCTGTTCGTCGAGGCACTTCTGTGCTTTCTCCGAGAACCCTGGCTTAGAGATATGAATACAATATTATTCGACTGTGAGAGGGTACCTGTATATTCGTACTATATCGATTCTTCTGCTTTGAGAAATCAAATGCGAATACGTATATCAATCTACTTAACACTTCGGTAGAAAAATCTACTTGATTCGATCGGTAATTAGACCTGCAAGATTGTACAAGCGCGATAGGTAGACTGCGGATGCGAAATAATAAAAATACATCAATTACGAGAAGCAGGGACTCAGCGCAAGTGTGCTTTTATTTTACGGAATCGAGGGTGTAAGCGTTTACAGTAGACGAAGTAGAAACAGCGAGCCATGATCAGACATGTCAAGCTGAGCCGTAGCAGTATGGACACCAAGTGTAATGCTGTAAAAAGTAGGCTGCGAGTCTCTCTGAAAAATAAAAACTTTCTTCGTCGATTACACGACATAGAAACCGTATAAAAATTTAGATCCACTCGTTCTCGTGATAGTAATCATCAGCTATCGCTCTGAACCGAAACCATTCACATCAACGATCTGCTCGTTGGCTGAAGCGTCATCAAAGGTCCGAGCACAGGTCCACGCGCCTAAAAGGTCCAAAGGAGACACCTCAGCGATTGTCCCCGTGATTCCACGCAGCCACCTGCGCCCATCGAACTATACACGACGGGGTGGGTGCACGCTGAAGAGGGTGTCCTCGTGTAGGAGGCGGGATTACGTCATTAAAGCGGTTACGGTTCACCGAACTGTCATCGAGGATCGGGCCGTGGCCCGCGTGACGCGCATGACAGGCCGCCGCGCCGGTGCCACCGGTGTGTAGTTGTTGCACCTGTGTTGTCGTTGTTATCCTCGCTTTGTTGCGTCGTGTACCGGCTCCGCTCGACTGAAATAACACATCCGAAAACACCACGTGCGGCCACGCGTTATACGCGGGCGCGCCTCGCGCTCTCTCGCTTACGTTGCTCCGCTTGCTAACGAGGATCGCTCGCCTATAAGCTGCCAATTAACGGACTATGAGCCCCGCGCGGGATTGGCCATCAATTAATTTAAATTCTCCTGCGGCCCCCGTCCCCTCTGTGTCCCTTCATCGGCGGCAGATAGCGGCCGAGCACAACCCTCTCGAGCATCAACGGCCCCGAAGAGTGCCCCCCGTTGAGACGAGGACACGAGCAGGTGGCCAATAGTGTCTCGAACGTATGTATACCAAACGTTTGTTGGTTTTCCTCGATAGATCCTCGTCCGCCACCGCTTCAGCATGAAATTAATTATGGGATGCCAGAGGTGGGCAATCTCGTGGCTGCTCCTCTTCTTCTTCTTCGTGACCCTGGCTTATTGCTCCTCGGTTCTGGGGGGGGGGGGTGTGCAAGTCTATGAGTATCCGTCCTGGCAGATGCCTGTTTCTTTCTTTTCTTTTGTTGGCGACTGCAACCTCTGACGACCACCTACACGTGGAACGCGAGTCGAGTCGGAAGGTGAGAGATTATCGTTAGATAAAAATAGCTTCAAATCGATTATTAAATGATTCCATCGGCAATATTTTCCCAGGTTTAGTGCCAATATAAATGACAAACAGTTGAAAGTAGTTAACGAGGCGCTACCGAAGACGGTAGCTCGGTCCCTCAAGGACCCGACGTGTCACTATTATCGAAGTATCGTCGCCTGTGACGCAATCGAGCGGCACCGACGCGGCTCACCGGTTATCCCTAACAAGGCTGCTTATTAGCTAATTAATTGAAAATGCATTATTGCGAGGAACCGGCGACAGTCGCCAACTCGACGCGACGGGACAAGAGGAGACGACACCGCGGTTGACCTCTTGATAATTCCGGCGACGTAATCGCTCAAGTATTCCGTCTCGTTCCGCAAGCGTTTTCTCGCGGGGTGGATCGTGGGCGAAGGAGAGGACCGTGGATGTGTTTTGCTTCGGATGATTGATAGGTCCGCTGGTTGGGAAATGAATGATGCTTTCGGGTCCTGCTTCCTGCCGTTTGTCTGTACCGGGGACAGATTTAGGCTCTTTCGGAGGGGGCCTGTCTGCTAGAACCTCTTAAAAACAATGAATTCACAAGTTGATCTTCCAAAGAGAATTTCAAGTCTTGGAGGTTAGGACAATATTTCCAATTTATTTAGCTCGGCCATTACCCAACGACACCGAGCTCACCGTACTCGTTTCGAACGCAAATTCCCCGGGAATTTCGAGGAATTTCGCGCAGATGAATCATCCCCGAAACTTTCGATCCGCCGGGACAGAGCGCTTCGAACGCTGATAATCCGCGCGTAAACAGTCTCGGGCGATTTAGTCGGCCGCTGCCGGTGCTTCGTTTTCTCAGTTTGCCGCAATTAACACGTTAATTTGACTGGCAGAGGCGTGCTGGTCTCGGGGCCGTGATAAAGGAGAAACGAACGAGAAGCGGCCACGGTCAGCCTGCTCGAGTTCCTGTTATAATCCCTGTTACGGTATCTCCGGTATCCAGCGACCGGTTTCCTGGGCGAATCCATTTCGATTTTCATACGTTTCTATTACCCCGCCGTTATCAGCCGGCCCGCGCGACTCGTAAAACCCCGTATTTACGTAACGCCCGGCGAATATTATTAATCGTTAATTAAACCGGTACAAAGCGGCTCGATAAGATACCATTAAACAGTGCTGCACTCAGACCTCCTCTTTCGGATGAAACGCGTTCCCCGTCGCTTCGAGAACAAAAAACGAGAACGTTAGACCGAACTGTTCCGGAGAACAAAGTTTTTCTAACGCGACTCGTTGCTCCATGGGCAATTCATTTCTTCGACGATCTTCCCTTTTCTCAATTTTAAAAAATGTTTCTATCGTTCGTACAGGCAACGTTGATATACGCGAAGTAGAAACAGCCAGCCATGATCAGACACGTCAACCTAATCTGTAACTTTCTGTAAAAAAAATCGCACAACATTCTAGTTAGGTTCATTTTGAAGGGTGAACTCCTCTACTTTCGTACCGTTCAACTTATATCTTCTTACGAATTTGTTTCTGTTATAAACTAAAGCGAGAAAATATTCCACAAGACTGACAAACACTTAACAAATACATGCAAGAAATAAAGCAGCAATCCGCCATCTCAGAACCAATTGATACCGCCATCACGCGAGCTAATCCCCAGCCGTAAGCTATATTCAACCTAAACCTGACATTAACATTAGTCATTATCGCTTAATAAAATTCCCCGAACAGTTTCGCCGGCAATAAACGGATAGAAAGCCTGTGTGAAACGACGTCGCGTTACAATCCATGTAACATTAACTGAAATTACTCGTCGGACACTTATCTAACAGCGGTATATCCTCGAGAGAGTAGTTGTTACTACTGGCAATAATCCGGGATCATACGCATTGAGCAATCGGTGATTTGCATAGGTGTAATTGGCAGTATTAAACGTACTTTACGCGAGAGATTTGATACTTGCTCTTCTAATTTGAGCGCGACCGTGATTCATGCGGGACAATTTTCATCCCCTTCGCGCGCGGTGAAGATCCTCGTCCACGGAATAGCACGGTATACATAGATAGCCCACGTGGGCGATCATGTTGACAAATACGTAGGGAGTGAAACAACCGTGTGCGTTCACCGGGGGACCCCGCCTACCGATTTCGCTTGGCAATGGTGCGTGTGCTCGCGTATATACATCAGGGAACGTCGCGCCACGTCGAAATTCACGCGAACCTCGCTGCTCTTATTTCTACACGAGACGTCACTCGACATTCTTATTCTTTCAGAATTGCGTTCTCTGAATATTTCGTAAGAAATTCCTGTAGAATATCAGCGTCAAATCTGAACCAACTCAGTAATTTTTACGAAAATTTCAATTTTCGAGAAATGGGAGCCTAAAACAGACACCCCCTTCCCGTTCTAATATTTCTAATAAATTGAGAGAGTAGTGCATAAATTTCTAACTTCGCACACGGACAAGAAAATCGAGCAGATAGGAAGAAGGGACGCGATCGAGCGTCGACTATAGGCGAGAGAGAGATGATCCAAAGCCGAAGAAGATGTCGCAGACCTCCACCCCCGAGGTCCGCCGCAACTCATCCAACTAATCGTCCATCCGGAGCGACGCGTTCCCCGACGCGACGCGTTTTTGCGAGCAACAAGACACCGCGATTCCGGAGGGGTACCACAGGCCGGGGAATTTCGCAGTCGGTGTACCCGGGCGTGACATCTCGCAGCTATTACGCTGACTCGCCGCGGCAGGTGCAACATCGCTCATTGTCCCCGGGCTGATATATTCAAATGGCCCTCTGGGGCCCTGCCATCTTGACGCGCTCCTCTTTTTTTCCGCAAACCGCTCCGCTCCGGCTGCGTACGCGCGCGACCGACCGTCCACGTCCGTTCTTCTTACTCGGTTTTTACTTTCTATTCCTTTCTTTCCTACCGACACCCTCTCTCCTCGAAATCCTCCGTTGCATCCCCTCGTGTCTCTGACCCCCCTCTCGCGCCACGTTTGTCGCGCGTCGTCTCTTTTTCGGCACGCTCGTGAACCGCTAATTAGCGCGGACTTTGCGCGCCGCATGGATCCGTGGAATCCGCGCGGTTGTTTGTCACCCGCGCTGCTCTGTGGAGGAAGCTCTCCACCTCCTTCTCCTCCTCCTCCTCTTTCTCTTTCCTCTTCTTCCTTCTACTCTTTCTTTCTTTCTCTGTCTCCTCTTCGTTCCTACGCCACCTACCCAACCCCTTACCCCGACCTCGTGTCGGCCCACTTTCTTTGCTCGATTTTCTGCTTTCGCCGCGGCTGCGATATCTCGACCGGACTTCCGAGCCACTGCTAATTTTTCGTCGGGATTTTGAGTATCCGTTATTGAGATTCCGCGGGAACCCTACGACCTACTGAGAGCGTTGGTTTTGCGATTTTCCGATCCAATTGGTGCTGTCTTGTTGATCTGATGCTGCGCTAGTGTTCTTTGACGAGCTACGTCCTCTGTTGATGATTTTCGAACGTTTGAGGGGTTTGTTAGAGAGCGGTGCTGATATTCCTGCTATTGATAATACATTGATTGAATAAATCACTTTCCATAATAACTGTGGGATTTATTTAAGATAGAAACGGACGGACACATTTGTGCCGCATCTGTCACTTTTCGTTCTAAACGTATAAAATGAGTGTTCGATAATTTGGAGGACGACGACGGTCGTGGAATGCCGTGATTTCGGGACGAAAGGCTCGTAATTTGTCGGCGCGAGTGGCAGCGAGCTATCGAGTGACTAGCAAGTTTCCAGAGCAGAACGCTGAAGAGTTTCCAAGAGCGTACCGGGCGACGCCCCTGCTCCGGGAACACGAAACCAACCGTGGACTCGTGTAAAATCCAGCGAGGCAAGGTTCTCTTTGCCACCGAGCGGTTTCGACGCCCTGTATCACGCTCGGATACCATTCGACAAGGGGTGCCGCTCTTCGCGGCCAATAATTCAGACTTCAAGGCGCGGGCGTGAAGATCGCCCCGACGGAATATCAAAAGCCGCGTCCCGCGTTTCCCGTTCTCCCCTTACCCCTTTCGCCACCACCTCAAAGACGCCGTTCTTCGAGGGAACAGAAAATTTCCTGTGCCACTCGCGGATGTGCGCACCAACTCCTGTTCCAACTAGAAACGATGTTAGTCAGCCAAACCGAACCTGAACATAATCAATGCTGTTATTTTAACACTGTTCCTGCCAAAGGTGTTCAAAGACACCTTCGAAAATTTTAAATGTAAATTCACACTGCAAAGATGCACTAAAAGAAAAGTATTCAATACATTTATTTCTTTGAATATACACGGGGCGGTTCTGCAAAGAAGTAAAGAAATCAACACCAGCCTCAAACAACCCTCTCATCCATTAGAAAGCAATAAGGGATGACGCGTCTCATCAGACTGCAGATTCAAAGAGCACAAGAGCGGAGAGCCCAGTAACGAATGAACGAAACAAACGGCAAAAGGCCGGGCTCTGAAAGAAGCCAGGACAAAAGGAAGCACAGCCTAGAACAGTGAACAATTTCCATTCCTCGTCGGCGGAAAAGTAGGCGAGGGTGCTCGACGACGGCAAGCCCGTCTCGTTCCCTCTATTTCCAGTGTGGCCGCGGAACGTAACGAAACGAAACGAAACGTGTATGTTCGTCGTCGCGAGATCGAGCGCGTCGCTCCCAATTTATCGGGGCGGTATTCAACGGGAAACGAAAATACGTAGCTTGTGCTCTCGCGACAACGCGCGTCGTTCGCTGATTTTCCCGTGGTCCTCTCACTCTCCCCCGCGCGCGCGCGCTCTTTCCTTTTTCCCCTTTTTGTATATAAACCTCGTCACGTTATTATTTCTCGCCGCGACCCGCTCATTAAACTCCTCTCCTTGATTTTTTTAGTGCCTCCGCGGGTCTCCGGAGTCTCCTCGTCCACGCCCCGATGCACGGTTCCCTCTCTCTCTCTCTCTCTCTCTCCTCTCTCCTCTCCTACCACGAGCCCCTCGGCTTTCTCTCTCTCTTGACTTCCCTCTCGGGAGCCGCGAGTCCCGACTCACTCGTCTCGTTTGTGCAGTCCTCTTCGAGGAACGCTTCCTCTAAGCCCGGCCTGAGCACCGCAACCCTTTGCCGAGGACTTTTGACGCCCCGCGATACGCTCGAATACCGTTCGACAAGAGGATTCGGGAGGCGACGAAGTTTTTTTAACCCCCTAACCCCACCCCTCTCCCTCTCTCTCTCTCTCTCTCTCTCTCTGTATCCTCTCCTTCTCCTACCCGTCCCACAGCCACCTTCTTCTTTCTCTCTATCCGTTTGCCCTCGTTCCCGCCGACGAGCCTCCTCTTCTTCTTCCTCTTCTTCCTCTTTTCCCCCTTCACCCTTTCCGCTTTGCTCCCAACCTTCCGCGATGACGAGCCACCGCATTCAGGCGAACGTGTTGATGCCCTGAAGGATCCCTGAAGATGCTGCCTCCGCGGCCGACACCGAGCATTGTGAGGATCCCAACAGCGCCAGTATAGTTGTGCTCTGATGCAGACTGGTCTTGCTTTCCCGATTTTTCCGCAGGCAACTCCGAGCGTCGAAATTTATATAAATATTGCAGGAATTTTTCTGAAATTTAGCTCGAACCGATGGCATTCGAAGGATCACCGATTACCCAACCTTCGTGGAAAAAATTGCATTTGAAGCACTAAATTTTTATTTTCTACAAAGATCCAAGAAATTGTAATTTCTAATGAACTTTGGAATTCCACCAACCTCCACAGTCTACTAACACACAGAAATTTATCTGAATATTTTAAGACTAAACCTACCACTGCCGGTCAAATGACCGATTTTATATTTTTCAAGCACATATTGTAGTAAAAATTGCACAAAGCCCTAGTTCAATTCGATTTTTGTTTTTGATTGTTCGACCGCGCGGACGCGTGTGAAATATCGCGCAGATTCCGCCGTGTCTGAACGAGCCCAAAATCTAAGTAAATAGAGTCTTGTCATTTCTGTAAGGTGGAACATTTTAATCGCTTTTAGGGCTCGGTAGGTTTAGTGTTAACCGGAAAATATTAGCTAAGGGATCAACGAGAACACATTGGGTCCTCGTCTACAGGCCCGAAGAAGTCAGGATGCGTTTAACGAAGTAAATGAGACGTTGCCGAAGATCGACACTGTACCACTGTCAACGGGTATAGGTCTCCTCGCTGTCGCACGGTGCCCGGCATCGATCATTCGCGTTATCGACATCTCGATCCCCCGAACCGGTCAGAGGACAGCGTGTCCTCCCGAGAGCCCCGAGGCAAGGGCCCCCGTGACATCGCATGTGGAAGATCTAGGAATCTCTCGGTCGCCTCTCGATCACGCCTGATCGAGCCGGAGAATGAACGGTCCCCGAATGCGAACGGAACGGACCCCGTTCTCGTTTTATCGCTCCGAACGGGGCCCACGATTCTCCTTTACCCGGCATTGTTTCCAACGTGAGAAGAAAATGTGAGAACCCTTATACCTCGGGGATCTTTCTCCCTCTCTCCTTCTCTCTTTCGCGCTCTCTCGCCTCCACTTTATTAGCTTTGGCCCATTAATCGACTGCGCCGCGGTACCTTGTAATTTTCGAGCCTCGGCCATTTTAATCGGTTTTAATTAATCGGGCAACCAGTGATTTCGTCGTTGCTGATCCTCTTCCAGTGGAGTGTCTTTTCTGCCGCCATTGTTCTCCGTGAATCTTCCAGCTCTTTTGTTCGAACTGCCTCTTAGTAGCACGTAGAGTTCCCTATTATTTTAAAACTATTGATTGTAAATGGTCTCTAATGAATTAATATAACCCAACTTGAAATTTGATGACAGTAAATGCAATTGAAAAAGAGTTCAAGTTCTTGATGAAGAGGGTCGCCTGATTTGATCTAATTAATTTCAATCATTCTAGGATCCAGCTGCCGCTACGATCGAGTTTATTGGTTCGTGGAGAAGTGAATATTCAGTCGAGCAGAAGCGCGCAGCCAGGTATAATTCTTTTACTTGAACCGTTCCGAGACAGTACTACGCTGAACGAAGAATTATGGAGTGTTTTATTCGCGTTCATGCAACCTTCATCCCTCCGCTCTTTTCTCCAGGAATCGCCTTGGCTGGGTTGGATTAATCTTGGGAAGAAATCGTGCAAGAACGTGACCAGGCACGGTGAACGTGAACTCCGCGTGGGTGTAGCAGACATTCGCCGGTTCTTTGGTCTTCCATGTTCGAGTCGGATCCCAGGGAGCTATTCGAACTGGTTGGAGTGGGAAACAGAATGATTAGATTCTTTCTTCTAGGCTACGTTTCGCTACCCCTCGTGCTAACTGAGAAACAAACATATTCAATCTGCAGCCTCTTAAAAGAACTTTCAACAGTGTCCTTGTCTTATTTCTCGATCTCCTGACTTTCAATAAATTGATATTGGAATTCGCTGAAGGTAACAGAATTTCTATTTTTACCACGTTTTCATTAACACGCTTCCTTGTCTGTCTGTTCGGTACAAATTTGGCAATTGATTTTAATCTAACTTCTCGATGAGCTTTATTAACAATGCAATATTAACTTGCTTTCTTGTTGTTATACTCTCATCAATATGTTTAAAATCGAATGAAAAATTTCACAAACACTAGACTAAAAAGCAGAAAATAATTATATTTAAATAAAAAAAATTTTTAATACACCACGTATTTAAGACGCACTAAAAATAATCAAATACAGATTCCTAGCCCCGTAGTCCTGAAAATTTGTGATTGTGAATTTTTAGTAGATATGAAAATACTTGTAAGATTTACTTACTTGTTAGATACTTGTAAGAATACAGCTGGGTCAGCAGTTAATTTTTAAAATTATTAAGTTCCGAAAACTGCTAAAACACTTACAAATAGAATACCCCAAAATTATCATGCTTTTCAGGTTAATATCCGTTTGCTATTTCTTATCTGCCAGAGTACTGATATTCAATTGATTAATGTTTAAAATTTTTTACGAAATCTCATTTGAGTTGCATTCAGGAGAATCCCAACACACAGCGACGGCAGTCCCGCGATTTTTATCGATTCAGAAATGCAACGAACAATCTCCGTTCAAAATCGCAGACGCTTAGTCAGCGGCCAGCACAATGCAACTGGATGCATTATTGTATGCACCGTTCTACCTTGCATTCTAGTTTTTTCTCCTGCGTTTCCGTTATCCTTCCCCGTGCTGCGCTTTCGAACTGCGAAGTAGTGAATAATTCCTTCGGTGTCGAAAATTCGGTCACGTGTTCCGGCGTTATGTTTCCTCAGACTCATCCGCAGATACTTTCTGACGAAATGAACTCTTGTCGAGTGAACATTATTAAAATCTCTAAAAATTTGAAGAAACTTATTTCGTAACGTAAAACGGTAGCTTTTCAAGCGAGTCTGAGGGCCCAGCGCACGAAGTGTTTCAATTCGTGCGTCCGATACGGTGGTGCAATTAAGTTGGCAATTCCGCGAGCAAGTCACTCGTAAAAACGGCCGCAAAGCCTAACGAGGAGTTTCTTTTCCCGTGTTCGTCTGTTAAAGATAATTTGCGCGCGGGATCCAGCGTTGCGTGATTCGGATCGGCGCGCGACGTATAATTTTAATTTTAATGCCCGCCCTTCGGGATGCGTATAGCGCACTCGTAGGTGTGCGTAACGGGGTCGTTAAATTGCTGGCAACCTCGTGAAACCACGTCCTCCTCTCTCATCACGTGCATTTACCTGCGAGGTAACCCGCGAGTACGTTCGATGTCGACCATTTTCAATCCTTTCCTACCCCTTCGGCACAGATTTTTCACCGGCGATTATGCTCGCACGAACTCGCTCTCGAAACACGCACGCAAGGCCTGCAATCCTCTTTTTCCTTCCTGAAATTAATTTTTAGAAAAATGTTCATCTTTATCGGAGCAGAATCACTCCGAGAAACTTCATAGAACTGGACTCAGTAATTCGAATCAATTTGTACCACTACTTTTTTTTTTATTCTTTATTAACTACTGTGAATTAACAATACTTCAAGTATTTTTCTTTCTCAGGATGCACGGTATAATAAATCGTTTTTGTGATTTAATTGAAATTTTCCCAGAATGAAGACAACACTGTGCTCCACAGTGAGATTGTTAAACGGGGGTTGATTGCGACGTGGGGATGGGTGGTTGGGTTATGCGAAAGAAAAAGTCGACAGAGGCAGCGAGTATATTGTCAAAATATATTCAATGAAAAAATCATCTTGTAAAATTAGACAATCGTTCCATTCGTTACAAGAATAGTAATAATAGGAGTGATAATAATAATAATCGTCGTCATCATTATTACCTTGCCTAACAGAACCGCTACCGAATGCAATTATAATCCCTACAACCTATAGCGGTGCCTTAAGAAACTCGAGGAACGTCCTTTATTTACAACAATTACGTCAAATACGCCAAGGATTCGCGATCGGGCGCGGCTCGATCCGCCATTTCTCCAGCAGCGTATAGTGTTCGCCTCCGCTCTGCGTTTTGCATTCACGTTCTTCTTTCTTGAGCAATAATTATAATTACACATCGTTCGCGCGCCCGAAATTTTTATTTATAAATAATATATTTATATATATATATTTATATTTATCGACGTTAAAACCCAACGTTTCAGAACGCTCTCTGAGCGTTGTCCTATTTAACAATTTCAATGACTCTGCGTCGACGCAATTTTCACGAGGCGAATATCAAGATCGATCCTAGCTGTTGTCGCCTAATTCACCTAACGATTAATCGTAATATATATTATCATGTACGTACATATACATATACATATACATATACATATATATATATATTCATTTATTTATAATTTGTAATACTAGTGACGGTATTACATCCCCCCGTCCCCACTGTTATCCTCCCGGAAACGTTGGATTTTCACACAGCACTGGTAAAGTTTGTAACCCAAACTAGGCTTACCTCAGAACGCTTATAACCAATAAATAGACATCGACAACTAATTACAAACGCTCTCGATCGACGGGGAACGGCCCCGTCGATCTATAGATCTGCACTTTCTGCACTTCGCGAGTGCACTTCCGTCGAGTTCTGCTTTCCGAGCACGAACGAATTCGAAAGCCGCTTCACCGTGTCGGATACAATAAATACAACGATTTCTAATGCTTTCGACTAACCGATCCTCTGCTATAGTACATCCGCCATTTTGTCCGCTTGCGAATCTGCTCCTGGGACTCGATCTGGGAGACCGTGGTGGACTTTTTCGATATATCGCGCTGTTAAGACTATTTTACAGGATCAGGATCAGTTGAGAACTTGAAATCAAGTCTTTTAAAAGAGTAAGTACATTAACAATTACAGCAGCAACATTTTCGAATGAATGCACAGAATTTGTAGTGTTGGCTGGAATAAATGATCCTTCAAAAATGTCGAGGGATCAACCTCTTTCACTTTGTTCATTCACAGCAGAAGAATGTTTTTTAAACTGGTTGATTTTTTCGACCGGAGCCCCCCAGATCGTCAGGAAGTCATTCCGCGACAAATAAATTATTCACAGCGTCGAGACATGGAAATAACGTGCGTTTCGCGGCTCGGGGAGAAGGGAATTCCCCGGTACACGTTCCTGGATCATCGACGGTCTTCTGGAAACGAGATACCGATTACTGTCACGAGTCCGATTCCTTTTACGAGTCCCTCGTGGCGAATCGTTCGATCGACCTGGCCCGGAAAAGGGATTTCGGGGATCACGCGCAGTCTAACGACGCTAGGGACGCGGGGCTATGAGGTCCTCCTAGCATGAACGGGGGGCTCATCGGTGGGCCACCGCTTCCGGTGCTGTTCCCATAGAGCTCAAGGTCGCCCAGGGAACCGCCATCGACGCCACTGTCGCACTTGTCCGATTTCCCCTCCTGCTTCAGCACCATGCGCCGCCATTTTGCGCGAGCGTTCTGGAACCAGACCTGCGAACATACCATTTTCATCATGATCAAACCGTTCGACACCGTGAAATTATTCGACGTTCGTAGAACACAATTTAGCCCTTCAATGGGCTTTTCGGATGGACCACAAAAATGTAGATCTTGATTTTCTATTTTTTAATTCTGACTTGGTGTTCGTAAAACATAATTAATGACCCGCTTAAATTGTTATCAGTAGACAGCGGATCTTTATGCATTTGTGATAAAAATGAGAAGGTATAAAACGATAAAAACTTGGATGAATTTAAAACTACTGTTACATTATCTTGAATAAACCTGTTAAACACATGCTGAGACAGAAAATAAATTTCTACTTCATTCCAGTATGTTGCAATTCAGCTAGAAAATTTGTATTTTGCACAAAGATCCGCTGTCTAGTTATCAGAAATGAAGGTCCTTCGCTCGGGAATTCGTAACAGCTGATCATCGAATGAAAAAATTCTTCTGTCAAGAGTCGCAAAGAAAGGACGCCTTTGAAAATAGTCATAAAAATTCCAGAAGCACGAACTCCAAAACCAGAGGTAGAATCTCGCGCGAGAGCCTAATCGGAACAGCCCTCCATCATCCCTCAAGCAGCCTAGCATCCACCCCGAACCCTTCACCGGGGACAAACGCGTCTCGAAACATTGCACAAAGGGCCACCCCCGCGGGACTCTATAAAATCCCCTAAATCCTGGTTCGTCCGCGGATTGGGCTCCGGGATCGGTAGAACTGTTGGGTGACTGGATGGCGCCGGCATGAGCCAAAGAAGATCTAGAGAAAGAGGAAAGGCTGGGGGTCGCCGGGGGAGGTGGAGAGTGATAGAAAGAGAGAAAGCGAAAGAGAGAACGGGAGAACGAGAGAAAGCGAGCGAGCGAGCGAGAGAGAGAGAGAGAGAGCCAGCCTATTGTATTCGGTGCGGCGTAGGGTTCTTGGTCGCCATCTTGCTTGATATTGATCGCGAAACGCACGAATACTCGCTCATTCGCCGCGGCTGCGTTCGTCGCCGCTCTCCTCTCGTTTCTCCGTGTGCACAGAGTGGAGACACACAGCTATACAAGCACACCTGTGTGCATGGCAGCGACACACGGTTATACAAGCACACCTGTAGACACATACCTACTACCTGCACACAGGTAGAAAACCAGGAGAGGAACACTCGTGCGCGCCTCGACCACGAAGGGGAGGCCTGCACGGTGTTCAAGTCTTTCTCTCTCTCTCTCTTCAGGTTTTCAGTCCGCGGGGGAGGAGACTATCTTGAAAATGGCGACGCGGCCCCGTCTTTTATCTATCCGGGACACATACAGGGGGTAGAGAGAGAGAGAGAGAGAGCACGAGGGACGGATTGTGTGCGCGTCGTCGCATTATATATTGTCGCATTGTATGGACGATGTAGCTATCCTCTAGCCGGGCCGCTGACAACCCGGACCGAGAGCGCAGCGCGTGCGGCTGCATTTAAATTATACTCCCCTGAGCTAACCCCCTCGATGAAGATATATAACAGCCGCGAGAAGAGCTTTTCGTGCGACCAACGAACAGTCTACCTGCCCTTTGTCTAAGGTACCCGGTCCTGCTCGGGCGTCAGGTGTAATGACGCGCGCTCCGCCCTCTAGAATTGGTGTCTTCGCCTTTTTTAGAGATCTCGGGATGCGCCTTTGTCGGTGCGTTCGAGTTTTCGATGGGAAATTGTTTAGGTGGGCTCGGAAAAGGTGGAGCGAGATGCGAGATAGAATTTTCTTCGGTGTTGATTTCGTGGCGGAAGAATTACGGCTGGACTTTAGGGGAGTTCAAGTGGTTTGTGAGGTGAGGGTGGAGAAACTGAGGTTTGGTCGACAGGTGCGATGTGTTATTAATAACATTATTATCTACGTGTTTATGATTATACCAGGTGGGATACTGATATATCCAGCTCGAATGAAATTCACTTGATTTTCAGAGGAATCTCAAATCAAGTTTATACCTGTTTCCGTGGGAATTTTTAGGCGCTCCAGGGCCTGAATTACATCCAGATAGACCGTTTCCACTAATTCCATAAGACTTGCCGATTCAAACTGCACCTATTTCATAAAATCAGCATGGACCATCATCCTAGAGTCACTACACCTCAGCGATCGCAACACCCAAGAGAAATCCTATGTCCGAGACGTTTCCGTGCGGACCCGTGGCACGTAGGGGCCCTAATTCTTCCGAGAAGAGGTTGGCCGGGGCCCGGTCACGAAACGGCAGAGATTAATTCGCCATAAAAACGCGCTACCGTGCCCGGTAGCCGGGGCGGAAGTGGTGCGCCGTGGTAATGGCGGGCGGGCCCTGAAGCCCAGAAGCTGGGACGAGATTAGGAGAACGGGGGGAGGGTTCTGTAATTTGGGGGTCCTGAATCGAGGATCCGCGGATTTAGGCTCGGCGCGGCAGCGGATAGATTCTCGCCTATGTAATTTAACGGTAGTGGGTTAACGAGGGCAGCGGGCGACGCGGCGCTCGTTACGACAAAAGTTCGCCGTGCCCGGCCAGAAGCGGGGGATTTTGAGTAGCGGCGGATTGACGGAGGGCCATAATTACGGCGAAAGGCCACAGAGACGAAGCTCGTCGACGGAAATATCACGCCGGCCCATGCGGTTCTTTTACCTCAACGCGCCGGCAGCACGCACTAATTGGGAGAAGCGTGCGCGCGGCCGTGTACGTTTCCGAGCGGAGAATCGCGCGAGCGAGCGAGCGAGCGAGCAAGCGTTTCGACCGCACGTGAATATTTTTATAGGAGCCCGGGGAACGCGAGCGCGCGCGGGCCCGAGCAAACACGAGGAAAAAGACCACAGAAAAACGATCGAACCACCGGCTATCCATCTTCCAGCCGCGACTTTTCTCTGCACCTTTTTTACCCGGCCCTGGAAAGCGGTCTACCCCCCTTGAAACCGTTCTTTCTTTCTTTGCCCGAGCGATAGCTATCCGACACAACAAGAAAGAGAAAGAAGACAGAGCGGAAGAGAGATGGAAGGAGACAGAGGCATCCTCGAGACTTTCTACCAATACGTCTCGTTTTATTTTCGTACTCTCGGCGCAGACCGAGTTTCGAGAGCGGCGGTCTTTCCTGCAGAGGGAAATCTTGGTAAAGGGAATTGAGAAATTGACGAGCTGCTTCTTGCGTGGCTTTAACGAGGATTTTTGCTCAGATCCTGAACCCACTACCCTCAACCTCCTCAGGTCTCGGGTCCCTTTGCTTCCTCGAGGGCTAATTGATGCGATACCGGGATCTCGCGGTAAAAATAATCCCGGAATGTGGAACAGTTTTTTCAGATTCGGACTTTTTCACTTCGAACGGCTGGCGTCACCGGCCCGAAAAATATTGGATTTTCTTCTTCGTAGATTGGTAATTAACTTACTTATTCCTACTGTACAAGAGTTACATTATACAAAATAATCAAGTCTACTATACATAGAATACGTATCGTAAAGTACCTTTCCGTGTTCGTTTTGGCAAACACGGCTAGAGCACGAGGAAACGAGCACGAAGCTATCCCGTTCGAGAGTAAAAGTTGTACAATCTCGAAGTCGGCGAAGTTTCTTTGGAAAACAAGTTCGCAAACGGGCGACTGCCATATTTATCTGGCGAGCCATTTATCTCGCCGGAGGATCGAGACAGCGGATAGACGGACCGTCGCATGAAATCTCTCTGCGACAGGGCGAAGATAAGAATTTTCCCTCGGGTTTTCGCGTACTAACAATCTCTCTGCTATCTTTAACCTCCCACCAGGCCCAGAAATAAACGTATAGTATAACCGGCTCGTATAAATTCCGAAGACACCGCCGGAATCGAACAACACGAAGCAGCCCCCAACGATACAATCTGTCCGAAACGACGCCGCTCCAAAACGATCCCTCTCTCCTTTCTCTCTCTCTCTCCTCTCTCTCTCTCTCCCGCGGATACTTTTAGCGTCTATGAAGGGCGTCGTCATGCGTCATTGACGCCGCGCACTAATTGGAGGAGGCCGGCCGCCGCGAATTTATATTTTTCCCGCGAACCGACCCTGTAAATTTCGCTTTAATTACGCGGCTAGACGGTTACGTTGACGCACGGCGAACGCCGCTGCCCGGTTTCACGACGAAACTGCAGAAATGCTATCTTTGTGAAGTTACCACACAAACGGAATGTTCGCTCACAGAAAACGTCCTACGACCCTATAACATGCTCGCTAGGCGGCCGCTGGATTTTGCTTCTTGTTTAGAACCGGTTCAAAATTGATGTTCAAAGGGAAAATCGCATCTGCCATACTTTCATTTCGTTCATATTTATATTCACACTGATTTTATATTTCTCATACGTTGAGTAAAATGAAGACACGCTTTATCAATTTAAAATGAAACAGAGAAGTCTTGTTCTTCTGAGTCTGCATTTTCGAAAATTGTTTGACCAATGTGCATTACCTCGAAAAAAAATGTTGTATAAGCTACGAACATCTAATAAAATGGTTGAATCAATGTTCCTTCCACAATCAAGATTTACAAAATCGTATCTAGCACGGATAACAAGAAAAATGGTAATCCGAATAGAATTTAAGCTATGCGTTCTTTCCTGAAGGAATTTCAATTAGTCTAACAGAATCGGGAGACATGTATACCCTACCGTTTCCAATAAGAGCAGTCTCCGTCATTAGCAGTTTATGGTCGAACAATTTGGGAACGAAAGCTGCTCCTCTGGTTTGAATACCGTAACGAGACGCCGTATTTGTTCGTTTGACAATTATAACAAGCGGCCGTAAAAGAACGAGAGGTTGAAGAAGATGAAGAGGTGAAGGTGAAACGCTACCAAACAAAGATTCCCCTGAAGGGAAGAAGAAGAAGAGGAGTACGAAGAGAAAGAGAGAGAGAGAGAGTGAGAGAGAAGGAGGGTCGGAGGATTTACGGAGAGTCTGTAGGAAAGCTCTCGGCTAGCATGTCCGGCGAAAACAAATTGGACCGCGAGTAAAACGATAGCAGGATCGGTTGTTTCGCCGGCATGAGAAGAACAGCAACACAGAAGTCCCGATCAAAAAGGAGATTGTCAATTTACTGGGACTCTTTCTCTTTCTCTTCGGGGAAGGAGAGAGAGAACTCTCCGGAACACTAACGATAAGAGAATCCGCGGCCTGTTGAGGCTTACCTGCAGCACCCTTTTTGGCAAGCCAGTTTTCTGGGAAAGTTGCTTGAGATCCTTCGCGTCCGGATTGTGATTGATCGCGAAGTAACTCTTCATCGTCCTTAACTGGTGATGCTTGAAACTCGTTCTCATTCGTTTTGTTCTGCTGTTCGAGCCAGGTATGCCGGGAGTCGCCGGCCCCCCTCTACCGAAGGGCATATCTATGTAGTCCGCGTTTAAATCTGCAACATAAATCCCAACATCCGGATTATGCGTCTTAATTAAACCAACGCGGCGTCGCCCGGGCATTTTTTTGAGAGCCGCCCCGGTATCGGCCGACTGTGTGTGTATGCGTGTAATCGGGCCGGGGGATCTTTTCCGGCGCGGCCCGACAACAAGGGTTGGACCAGTTAGATTTATGCGGCGACCGGGGCTGTTCGTCTTTCCGGTAAACCCGTGACGTCAATATTCGGGAAATCCATTGTTCCGATCCCACTTAAAATCGACGATATTCCACGGGCCCGAGAACCCGCGCATATTTTATTCAGCTGCGGGCAAATTAGGGGTGCCACCGCACCGACCGAACCTGCAGTCCCCTCCCAGTATACTCCACATTTACTGCATTTATTCTATTTACCACGTTTATATTAACTTGCCGTGTTGTTGTTCTATGCGTCAAATCTTGTAATCGAATTTTAAACCTCTTCCCATAATCCAATCTTGCTGAAATTTTGTATACACGCTTGCTGCCGATGACACGATAAAAGTAGAGAATAAAACATATAAAAAAAACTTTTTAAAAACCACGGTTATATTAAAATGCACAAATTTAAATCCTAAAAATAATGATCTGGATTAGGCACTACTGAACCCTGCCAAATTCTAGAAAGTAAATGATAAATTACGAAAGTGTACAGTATCTAATAATTTGACCACGTGTAATTAATTTTTAAATATTCGTCAGAGTCGTGGAATAATGTAGTGAATGTGATAAGAGAAAAATGCTGGAAACTCTTCAGCCCCACAGTCTACATCGTAGCCACAACCACACAGGATCCACAATGTCCTGTAGAATCTCTTCAGATCTTTCTGGATCAATCTTCGCTATCTCTCCCGTGAGAGAAAAACGCGTCTGGATCGATGGAAAATTTCGCGAGAAATTTCGGGGTCTTGCCTCGATCGCGGATAAGTCGATCGCAGCAAGGATCGGGTCCTTGATCACCGGCGACGAACCGTCGGAAGCGGCGTTCAGAGTCGGCGAGGCCGCGACTCTAGCCGGTGTTTGATGTGTATCACAGCTCATTAGCTCCCCGAGTGCAAACAAGAAGGGTGATAGCGTATGCGAAAGACCGGTGGATACACACAGCCAATTACAACTCTATGCAGCAAATAGTTCGCAGGCACGATACCTCATTCCGGTATAGCTATCTTGTCCCCGAGACCCCGGTTGTCTCGGACGCTAAAAGCGGCGCTTGACAGTCGTTCAAAGCGATCAAGGAGCTATCCCGATGAATCGAGGCTGGATCGATAAGATCGCGATCGGCACACGGTATCGCGCCTCGCGATCTACGGGAATACTGGAAAACTAGTCTAATCCCGGTGCCGACAGTTTCTCATCTATCCTTTCGAATCTTTCCTCCCCTTCAAATCAACGATATCACCATCTTCGATCTGCCCGCGCAAACACGAATAAATGAATATTTCCGACCGGTCAGGTATCTAATAACACCAGTTTTACACCGCTATCATTCTCCCTCGGAATTGAAACGTCTCCTCGGCGGACTTTACACGTTTCCCAACCCCTAATCTCGGATTTCCAATAAAACCCGCGCGACGTCTCATTCAGGAACGGGTCCAGCGGCCGGTCTGCCAAATCGACGAGAAAAAAGTCGGGAAGATGATAAAACGTTGATGTCCCTACGGAGAGCAAGAGAGAGACCCGATGACCTTGCCAGAAAAAAAGGCCCAATCGACGCGGCACCGTCGGCTCTCTCTCCTCCCCCCCTTGCCAAATTATTTTATTTCCGACGATAAATTTTCGCGCCTCATCGGCCAGGGACCAAATAGAAGACGCGACTCCCAGTGATCGGCGGGGACCAGGGTCCCTGGCTATCATCTCTCCCGTGTTCCTCGTTCTTTTCTTTTTCGTGACGAAAATCGAGGAAAAAGAAGTCGGAAGAAAGAGAGACCTGGAACGTCGAAGGCCGGGTGGCTCTTGTCTCGAGGTCTTCGAGAAGTCTCCGGTGGAGACGAGAACAGTTTGTTCCCACGGTCGGTCAACAATCGAGATGAAGTCCTCGTGGGTGGATCAGAGGAGAGAGAGAAGCGGCGCGCGACACGTACACGCTTCGCTTGGGATTGGATTCGTGAATTTATGTCGCGGCGACAAATTTTATCAGGGTTCGGTGGCAAACACCGCGCGCCCACGCGCGACCGTAAATCACGCGGGGAGGATCCGTGTGTCCGGGACTACGTGCGAGATCTGGCCGCGTGTGCTCTCTCCACGACGGGCCCCGAAAAATCGCGGGCCTCGACGCGACGGAACACGCTCGCGACGGGACCCGGACGAAAATTCCAACGGGCCCGCGCGAGGCTCTGATCGCATCGCGGGACGCCGACACGGGATCGCGAAAATTCTCGGGGACTGCGGTGTAGTCCCTGATGTGACTGTGTGGGTGAAATAGCGCTCTTTCACTTTCTATTTTGAGACATTTCGGGTCGGTTTTGGGCCTGATGCGGTCAAGAAAAATGTACGGGTTGAAGATCCTTCGGTAGATCACTTTGATTGGGCCATGTATCAAATTGTAATGGTACATTATTATTTAAAATAATAAGCTAACTGATCGAACAGATTGAGCGACAGATAATCAAGTATGAAAATACGTATAAGTTTCGGAACGTGGCTTGTTAAAAATATATATCATGCAATTAGTGGACTATGCAATTAGAAAGCATTGACTTGCAATCTCACCAATTTCTTATACAATTTCCTCGAGCGTAAAGTGGGCTACTCTTTGAGTAATATCGAGAATGTATTATACTGTCTGTGTTTTTTTCCGACAGCCGTAGAACGTTGCCGCTCCCCCTGGTATCTTATATAATTAAGAGCAACACGGGAACATTGTTACTGTCAAAGTACAGTTAAGAATTGCTTGCACTGACGCTTCGTATTGGCATTTAATTGATGATTTTATGGGGCGTTGAACGTTCAAATCTTATTCGTTTCAATTAGCATTTTGATAAGCCTGCCCACATACATTCAGTTTAATTTATAACTACACCTCCTGCAGTTCCTTCTGAAATTACGTTTGCGTAATAATAGTAATTTTCCTCAGTTTCAATTTACCAACATGTAATCTCTCTAATATTCATTTTAAGCGTCTCCTGTAATTGATCAAAGCTTACCTATGTTAGCAGTCATAGCCTCCAGGTCCTTAGGCTTCCTCTTCCTGGGCCTGCCCTTCTGCCTAGGTGGTGGTACCACCGCGGCGCCATTAAAATAGGGTACTTTCGGTGGCGAGCCTGCATCGGGAACGGATGGCGTCGAGGGTTGAAGCGGCACGGGGCTCACGTGGCTATGGGGGTGTTGCGGGTGCATCGAATGATGAGGATGCGACGGATGGGAGGGATGATGGTGGTGATGATGAAGGAATTCCGGCGAGGGGAACGGCTGGCCGGGGTAATGAGGACCTGGTGGGTAGACCGGGACCGGAGGACTCTGCGACGGGTGCATCTCTGCACCCATTTCGTAGTGCAGCCGACAGAGCACCGCTCCATCCCTCATCCCGAAATGATCACCCTTGGTCAGAGGAACTGCACAGGCGGCGCAGGAAAAACAGCGCACGTGGAACACAAGGTCCCTGGCTCGCATAACCAACTCGGAGGCTAGGATCGCTGCCTGGCACCGGGCGCAGCGCTTCATGCTGCCAAACATTCTGGAAAAGACAAAATGGAGATGTCAGTACGGAGGCAGACTACCCCTTGGCTATCTAAAAATGTGCTGTCTTCGGGAACTTTTTAAAGGATAATATTAACAAGTATAAAATTCAAGCTTTTTACTGCGATATTAACATAACTTTTAACTTTATTCTCCAGTTTTGTCTCGGAACGAAATTAATTAATTAAATCATGGCCGAATTTAAATTTTTGATCATTGTGTTTCCAAGACTGGAATTAAGAAATTCAGCTGCACTTTGAAGGACTGATAACAGTTAACTGAAAAGGACGTTGAACCAGTAGGAACTTGTAAAAAGGACGCTCGAAACAATGATAACTATGATCGAATAAGTCGCGAACCATCAGACTCGAAATCATAATTAAAACGGGAATCGGCAAAGCGATCTAGCAAAAACCAGCCATATCCCAGGGAACAGCTAGATTTGATATATCGTCTCGTAACGCGAGCGCGCAGGCATATTATTTTCATAAACGCTGTTATTATTTAATGTTAGAGTCGATTCGCGGCTGCGAGCAGTAAATTTAAATAACCAGTTCCAGAAGCTGCAACGACAACCGCGTCTCTATATACTCTCGCACGGGGATTTCCGGCAGAGCAACCACCATAAATACCCTAAACTCGGTTTCCTCGTTCTCCTCGGAACCTCGAATTTCCATAAAACCGTTTGAGAACGTTCCTCCGGGGCGGGAGCGCATTTTTCGTGTACGGCTGGCCAATTAACGAGAAAAGAAGTCGAGCAAGCATCCTGGCAGACAGGAGGAGAATCCTGGAGGAGCGGTGGGTAAGAGCGAGGGTGGGGGGAAGCGGCATAACAAAAATAACCAAGAAATTATCGTAACTGCGGGATGCAGGCGGCGCCCATTTTTCCATTCACTTTAAACGATACAAACACATCGGAGAATGTTTCCCATCGTTCGGATATCTGCCGTGTCCCCGAGATAGGGTTCCGTTAAGTCCAGGGGAAGAGAGAGAGACGCAGAGAGGAAGATGGAAAAAGAAAGCCGCACAGATAAAGAACGACGAAGAGATCTCCGCGGGTCCGAGGCTCTGAGAGCAAGAAGAAGAGAGAGAGAAAGAGAGGAGAGACACGTAGAAGTCCAGTGATATCGCGAAGGTAAGAAGGGACACGTATGGTAAACCGCGGTGGAGCAAAAGGCCGGAAAGGGAAGGAATATACCGATGCAACGGGCACCGTGACATCGCTACTGCATTAGCGGCACCCTGCAGTCTCCATTACCGAAGCCGGTCGACTATCTATCCGACATCCACCACGGCTACCTACCTAACCACCTATCTCACTCGCCACCACCCAAATATATTGCGTCCCCTCGCAGCCGTACTAAAGAACCTAGATAGAGACGTGGCCGATCTTATAACCCTGATGCCGCGCGTCGGATCCAGTCTCCAACCGCCTCTGCCACGTATTTGTATTTATACGACGATATCCACCAACACGCACCAGTTTTCGAGAGGACGGCTTCTGTTCAACCACCTTTCGCCCAGATTTCTCCTTCGACGCTCCTCTTCTACAGAACGCCAACGATCCTCATAGCATTCGCGCGAATTTTATATTAGGATTCAATGGATTACAACTGCCTAAGAATTAGTACCTCGCAAACGAATTACGATTGCAACCCATCCAGCGAGTTCCAGTTAGAATCGCGTTACACAAAAGAATACGAGAGGGCTCGCCCACGCCTTCGTCGGAAGGTGAATCCGTAGAACTTTTCTACAGAATTTCAAGGATCCTCATAGCGAATTTAATGTTAGGATTCAATGAATGCCTAAGAATTAGCAGCTCGCAAACGAATTGCAACAACATACTACCCTTCCAACGAGTTCCAGTTAGGATCGCACGCACAAAAGAATAGCAAAGGGCTCGCCCAACACCTTCGTCGGAAGGTGAATCCGTAGAACCCGAAACAGGGTCAGTCGATTACCCAATCCAGTCGAAAGAATCCGATTAGGCGAAAATACGCGGTGGCATCCCGCTGCGTGCAAACCAGGCCTGGCCAGCATTGTGCGCCGGAATTGTACCAGGATTGGGGCTGTCAATAGGATCAGGACCGATGACAATATGCCTCGAGTCAAGAGACCCTCGACAGTCCCGAAACTCTGCTTCGCCAATGCATTAGATTAGGTTTAGGTTTTACGGGGACTTGGCCACCGAGTCCATCGACGATGTTGCCCGCAGGCTTTCCCGCCCGTGCTGGATGACAGAGCTACTTTGACAAGGCTCAGGTTGTTTCGTTTGTGCCACTGTGAAGAGGTGTTGACACGACTCGGCGCTAACTCTCGTGGACACTTGAATGGGGATCTCGAGGACCGTGGAATTCTTTTCGTTAACTTGATCGAGCGAGGGGCAAAGCAGTTTTTAATTTAACCCTTCGCGTTGTGATTTCACAAGTCTCCTCGGTTCGCTACCCGTGATCGTTGGAGAGCACAGCTCTTTGATGCGGAAACCTCATGAGTCTAGGTCGACCAAATTAACCCATTCTTGCGGCAAGAAATGAGCATTCTACATTTTACAGGAAGAATTCTTCTGAATAGTGGAATCCTCTTTTTAGTTCTTGCAACAAGGTGTTGAATCATTTTCCTGTAGAAATTGGCAGTTCTAAATCCCGTAGCTCTGATCCATTTAAGTATTAAAAATCCGAAGGAAAAATGCTGTCACCTTCGAAATTGACAAAGCGAGGACAGTCGATAGGTTGAAAATGTTTGCAAATGCGAAATGTTCGACGTTAGTGAAGACAACGTCGAGCCAGTTCGCGGTTCTGCTCGTGTGTGTGTGTGTGCGCGCGCGAAATTAATATTTTCTCGTTACGATCATATTTCGAAACCGAAATCCCCGGATGGTTGAATGGGTTCGTTATTCGATCCCGAAACAACGGGACTCGTTATGTTACGGGTTTCTGCTTTTCCGTTCGCGGTATCAGATCATTATTCTCCATTTTCTCGTTTTCCAATTGCTGAGATCGTTGCTGCACGGTGCGTGCACGATGTCGTGTGGCCACATCCTCCTTTTGTTTTCCCGTATTTCCCCATTCACTCCATCGATATCTGGCATCTCTGAAAAATCATTGTCTTGCGATACGCCGAATGACATGATTTAGGGGGATCGTTCAGGAAAAACTGTTCCCCCATCCTCTCCGTACTTTCCCCATCCAGGAAAACTGCACGTGAATCATGTACCGAAGATAATCCGCGGCAATCGGGGGCCTGAGTTAGCTTATCAATTTCTAAATATGAAAACGCTTCATTAAGACACATTGGTATAAGAATTGCTTCCAAAAAAATTGAAAAATGAGTGGGTGGCAAACGGGTGTTGCCGCTTAACCCTGTACGAGGGCAAATTGGAGTGACTGTCTCGGAAACCCAGTCTCCACCTACGGAATCCCGAAAGTCAGGAAAACAAGGAGAGAAATCAAAGCGTCCCAAAGTCTATCCTCCGTAGTACCGAACCGCATCAAACAGCCCGCAAACAGTTGCCGCTTCATTAACCCATCACAGCTTCATCCTCTAATCGCATCGCAGGTCTGAACACCTCTCGTGGCCTGGCTCCCACAAAGGGGATCCGAGTTGGGGGTAGAAAAAAAGTCCCCGAAGAAGAAGAAGGTCTCTAACTCACAGAGGGGTGAGAGGAAGAAAGAAAAGGAGAGTAGCAAACACAGTGGTGTTCCATCGTCTTGGTTCCCGCGAGAGAGCCCCGATGGATGAATGAACAGGCTCGCAAGAGCAGAGGAGCTCCACGACCGGGAATAACCTCATTCACGTTTCCATCCGTCCTTCGTTGCACATCCGTGTTCCAGGGCCGGAGACGGTGGGGGGACGCCCGCAGAGTTTTACAAGATGCGCCATATGCGATACATTATTATACAATGTAAGAGAGAGAAGGAGAGAGAGAGTGGGTATTCTAAGCTCACGGCGGAGGGTTTGCTCGCATTCGCCTAAACAGACCCCGGTCGCCACAAAGAGTCGGAAATCTTTTATATACGCGATTACTCGCCGCGGGGACCACTTGCCGCGCGTTCGCACACTCGGCACCCGTGGAGCACGTGGATTCCCTTTCTTTCTTTCTTTCTTTCTTTCTTCCCTTCGTGCGTTGGTTCGTTGCTTTTCGCGCGCTGCTTCTTTCCGATCCCCGGACTTCTTTCTTTTTTTCTTTCTTTCTGTCGGTCCGCTCTTTTCTTTACGGCCTCCACGGCCGTTCTTCTCCCTCCTACAGGCCCACAGGCTCGCTCCGGGGCCTCACCCGAGCCGAGATATGCCCGCGAGGACACGAGTCCCGCAGAGACCGCGATTTCTCACGTGCCGCTTCAGGAATCGCGCTGCGTGCGGTTCACGCGTCTTCATTCGGCGACCGTTGCCGCCGAGACGATACTAACTTACTTCGGGGATGGTAGGAGCAATGTAATCTCGATATATGCGACAGAGACGCGCATGATGCCGGCGACAAATTTATCCCAACTACCGCAAAGCGGACCCTATCAGAATCAGAGGCCCAGACACTTGAGCAGAAGTGTAACGAGACAATTTTAATCCAGCGATAACTTTCCTGTTTCTAAGCATTTTTATATGAAACTTTTACCGACATACCCGTGACACTTTTCTGAGTAAAATGAGTCCAAACATGATACCGATTGAATTGAATCGTGACATCGGAATTCTCAAACAATTTGAACAATTTGAATCGACTCGTCGAATCGAATCGACGATTTATTGTAGTGCACAAATCAAGGAAGATCATTACTGTAGCTAAATAATTGTTCTATTATCCAAACACTAATGTTCTACGTCAGTTAGTTAATACTGCCGCGCCGCTATCCCAGGCACGAGCCGAGAACTAAAATATTATGAAACGCGTTTGAGATTCCACTCGCGCCGATCGTCGGTTAAACCGCCGATTAAGCGCCAAAATCCGAAGACACCGCGCGGCCAATTAAACATTCCTGCGGTTTCCCAGCAATGTAGCAACAAAGTTCGAGCTGCGCGGATTCCAACGTTCGTTAAATTCGCATCGCGGCGTTGTTAAAACGCCGTACAAATCGCCGGTTGCTTGGAACAGCGAGCCGATCGCGCCATTGCGAATCGTTCTCGCCACAAATACCACTTTCAAAACGAATTTTCACAATTTACGCCGAGGAATGTCGATTTTCACACTTTCCATCATAAACACGTCTGTACTGAATTGACGTAGGTCTTGTATCTTTCAAAATTTGCTTACATTACAGGCACGTTCGTCGTTAACGAGAAATAATTGCGCCGTCGGACAAGCTTAAGACGAACAACAACGCGATTCAACGTAAAAAGATAGTCGCCTAGCGCCCCGACCAATTTGTACGTTAAAACGACAAGAGAACGGGAAAAGAAAAATAAAAATCCTCGTTCACAAGAGCCGACGCGAGACGACAATGCCGCGTTTCCGTTTTAAGAATCTGCGACAGCGCTCCATCGATCACGTCACTGGAATTAATTATCGCGACGATTTTTCAGCATCGGATGACAAGCGTTTCGGCGCGGAATACGCGCGTGCCCTCCCGGCGTTAGTCATTCCCTCGAGCCATCGGGAAGGATCTATCCGCGACGGCTCTATCCGTTCTCCAGCCGTCGAGTTTTAAGCCGGCGGCCTCGCCACGCTTCTGACAAGCCGCGGCGAGGATTTAAGCCGCCGCTGTAAATTATTATTTCCACGATAAAGCTTGTCCTCCCCGGCTCCAGATCCCCGTAATTAATGCGTCCGCCGATAAATGCCCCTTGCTTCTGTCCTTCTCGCAGCCTGATCGAGAGGATTTCTCGAGACGTGACCAGCCTAGCGATCGGAAAACCGCGATCGGACGATCTCCGGCGACACAACGCTCTCGATCTCCCAGACAGATACCCATGATAGTATTTTAGAAGAAGATTGAATGTTTAGGGTCTACGAGTCTGTGGTTGGAAATTGGAGACGTTCTCATAGTTCGTTCGAGAAAAGTGAGTATACTTATAATTTTTATGTTGCATACCTGCACGGACTGTTTTAGAAGAATGTTGTCTAAGTTTGTCTAGAGGTTCTCGAGTAGAAGATTTGGTAAGTTTGTGCATTTTATGAAAATGTTCTTAATTAAATGTGTCCTTCTCATTCAGTGAACATTTCGCAAGAAAATTGGCAAGCAACTGGAGTTAGAGCTTTCAGGATGGCGGCCATTTTGCCTCGCAGGCTCCTCCTCCGCTGTTCCCTCTGTTCCACAGGTTCTATTAATTTCCTACAAGCTTGCCCACGATCTTATTCACAAGCACGTACACCTTATCCATCCTAACTACCCATAAATAATACTGGTATTAAGGTTAGTACGATAAAAGAACTCGACGCTGGGCGGCCATTTTGGAAACCATCCATTTGGATAACAACCGAGAACGTCTAATTTCAATGTTCCTAAAAAAATGGCGATGATTTTCCACGGTTTCGGTGAGTCTATCAAATTTCATTTTTTATGGAAGGTACACCGAACATTTTTCTGTTCGTTGATCGCGTCACGGAAGTATCGTTTTATTGCGAGCCGGGCCGCCGGAAGCGATGACGGGAGCCGCGGGAATGATTTTCGCATAATTTCGCAACAGCTCGTGCTGGCTCGCCTCGGCTCGTTGCATCCTCGCTGATTTTCTCGTCTGCGGCTCGGCTAGCCGGGTACGCGGCTCTCTAGCGTTTTATTTTATGAATAATGTAGCGAATGGCGAATGGCGAATCCGAGGAGAGGACACACTGGTGAGCGTGGGACGCTGCGCGACGGTCAGAGCGTTAATCTAGATCACGGCATTATAATCTTCTACTGGCCTGCTGGCCGTTCTCTGCACCTCCGGCTATAAGATCCACGGATTTTCTCGGAAACCCTGTCGACTTTGCTAAAAACGTGGGACTGCGTTGAACCCTAGGATGCTAGTCGAGTGGAAAATCGCGAATATTTATTGCTAGACTTGGCCGAATCGTTTCCAATTGTTGCTCACGTTTTGGCGGAGAATATCTGGAAAGTGGAATCAGGAGATATTGGACATAGTGTTTGGGAGGGTTGAAATTAGGGGATGAGCTTTCTGCATAATAAAATCCGATCCTTCAGCTGCGATAAAGGAACTAAAAGAGATATTACGCGTTCAGTCATCACAAGTTCGCAGATACGATGAAGCCTCTGATCCTCTCCGGATTGCGTGGCGATCATGAATAAAACACATATTTTTTAATTAAAATGTAAAACGAAAATGGGTGTTGTTGTAGGAACTTCTGTGCAGGTACAACGTATCAGAGCTACGTAGGAATGTTAATATTATAAGTCATAATAGCATAGAAAACGCGAGATACGCGGCTCTTCCACGAACTCATGGTAATTGGATCACCCGTTGTAATTACAGCGGGCCCCGATACATGTATATTAATTATATAATGCGCGCTGCTATCTCGACCTGGCAGCTATGCACTGTTCCCTCAAGTATTGTTCGGTCCCCTGGTTGGTTGATCAGCGTTGTTACTCGTTTTATCGATACATCAGCGGGTTTTTCACGGTGCGCGTACCACGAGACGTTTTCCTTTTGGGTTGCTTTGTTCAGAAGTGAGAACAGAGGGCAGGAAGAGAAGATCTTTATACATCGCACAAGCAGCTTGTTCTCGGCGAAATTCTTGGCGAATATGACATCTTTACGTCCACATCGAGAGCCTCGGAACCTGAAGATTTTATTGGTACTTCGCCGTCGGGACGTCCCCTTGTTCTTAGGGATTCTTTATCGTGGAGCAGCATTGTGGGATTTGCTTCCGCTCACAACGTTACCGATTTCCATATCTCCGTTCTGGAAGACGCTCCACACGAGACCTCGAGCATGGGGAATATTCATTTCCGTTCTGCCGCGTTCACACAGGGTTGCTCTGAATTTCTCAACGTTTGTAACGTTTAACGCTGGAAAAGCGGAGCTAATGGGCTCTAAGAGCTCCGTTGCGGGTACGGCGATGTTCACTTCGCGTGGCATTAGCGCCTGTCGTCTAGTATTTACCACGGACACGAATTTTAAGGTTTGGAAAAAATTTCTCTGTACGGAAATGTAGTTTTATTATTAGTATGGATTTTATGCTTTTATGGGAGAAACTTTAAAAGAGTTTGAGACCGCTATTTTTAACCTCTCGAGATTTTATGCAAAGAAGAAACGGAAGGTTCCAAATACATGCAGTGGTGCCTCGGTATACGACTTCAATCCGTTCCTGACGTTTGGACTTATACCGAATAGGACGTATACCAAATCAACCGTTCCATAAGAAAAAAAAAAAAAAAGAAATGGGATTGTAAAATCATTTAAACACTGTTTAAACACACAAATAAGAAAAGAGATTTTATTATAGATTTTACCACGTTTTTATTAGCAACAAATCTTGCAATTGATTTTAAACTAACTTCCCGATGAGCTAGAGACTTGAAATTTTAAACATAGCTCAGAACTGGATGACAATGCAATATTTAAAAAAAATTTTTTTTAATTTAAACAGAAATAAATGATATCCTATTCTGTGGAAGAAGAGTCCCCTTGCAGTAAAACCTGACATCCTGATGTTTCTTCGTTTTCCGTCTTCTGTCGCTTTTCGCTAGGTTCAGCTAGTTTGACTGTCCTTACTTGTATGATCAGTCAGTTAATAATACATCAACTCCGAATATAATTGATTATTAATATAATTTTTCCTCCGCGAGATAATTATTTTCAAATGACGCAAAATTTATACAAAAAATTGATGTCCACAGCAGACGTATACCGAGGTAATACTATACTTTTTGGATTTATTTGTTTTTTGAAGAAAATATCTACCACGTAAAATCCACATATCGCATCGAACGATAATTTCCGCGGTACGACGAAATTTCTGACGGTGCGCAAGTGTGTCACGGTGCCGCGGATAATTGGAGTGGCGTCCGTAGAACGATGGAAAATTTGTAATCGGACTTGTAGCCTCGCGACTGCCGTTATTGGGCAGCGTTGTCGCTGGATTGTACCATACCGATACAAATGGGGCAAGAATCGCGCACGCGAATTGGCCGGGGAGCCCGAAAACGGCCGAGCGGTATATCCATTTACGAACGCCCACGGCCCGAACCGGGAAAATTTATATCCATCGTTTCTTTTCGCTTTAGGAAATATTAGTCCCGCGGTGCGGGCGAGGTTCCGAGGCTTGATTAATGCCGATGCATCCATCATCGGCCGTGGCTGTTGCGCTCGTGAAAGGAAGCTAGCGAAATTATTTGTCCGATGATCTACGGGAGCTCGAGCGCAGTTCCTATCATCGTTTGTCTTACACCGCGCCGTGGACAGGTTCCTGCGATTTTTCCCGAGGAAAATTGCCAGCCGGATATTGAAGCGTGTTTCTAGCGGTGGACGACGTCTGGGGGATTCTGGGAGCCTGATGGATTCGCGATTTATTCAAATCGTTCGGCGTAGAGTTTGTTATTTAATTATTTAACTATTCTTGCTTCTTCGTCCAAAGATTAACTAAAGCATTTACCGATATCTACGAAATTCGCGAAGCATGACGAACTCGAAATTTTCGCAAACTTAGCATGGATATTGTGCTAAACATTCTAATTTACTCGACAAGCAAAGCATCCCACAAAATAGAATTTCTAGTTAAAAATGCCTATCGATAACACCGTCTCTGTTATCTACTATCAGCAGCTCCTGAACCCGCGGGTAAGCAGTATCGAGCTCATTGGCTTAATTAATTGAATAATTTAAATACCAAGATTTCGTGCTCCCGAACGATAACGGAAAATCCAGTTTTCGTCGCGGCGTATAACCGGAATTCGTGGCCGGTGTTTATATGCTGTTTATATGTATACGCGGGATATATGAAAAATCCCGCTCTCCATGGATGCTCCTATTCATTCAGATTTTCTAACGAGCAGCACGGCACAGCTCCTGAACCGGCTGGTCATAAAACCATCCTCCGTGATATAATAATCACAGAAATTCCCCCGGCGAGCGTGTGCGCCTATCTCCCGAACAGTCTAATCTGATTATTGATCTACGAACGAGGAGAAGGAGGAAGAGAAGGTAAAAGAGGTAAGAGCCGAGGAAATATAAACTCGACGGGAAGACACGGTGCGTCGCGTGATATGCGGGGTATCTAGCCGGAGGGTACGTACCTCATCTCCACCGGCGCAATAAATACCCGCGATTACAATGTTGCGAGCCTGTAATTCAACCGAGCCTCCCGGGGACCGGCCATCAGCTCGCGGTCCTTCCCAACTTTCCTCTTTTCGAAGAATATTTATCCCTTACTCTCCAGCTATTCATCCGGCAACTTCAGAAATTTAATCATAGAAAGTCGAGATCCTACTGAAAAATCGTTTTTAAACTAACGAGCACTGAAAGCGATTAAAATGTTTTGGCTGATAAAAATGACGAGGCTCTATTTACTTAGACTTCATGCAACTTTTATTGCAGTATGTGCTTGGATAAAGAAATACATCGAATCATTTTCCATGTGAGCAACGTCATGATTTCAATAATTAAACAAAAACAAGCTTGCTAAAGCATTCCATCAAACTCACAATGTGCAGCATATGCACATAGATCCTCATGCTAATCGCAGCGCAGACAACATTAGCCTACACCAGATTTCAATTCCAACGCAATCTTCCATTCCACAGATCATTCCCGTCTGAATCACTTCATCCAGATTCTAGAACCGCGGGTTCTACATTGAAACGCACTCTAACGTAACGTCGAACCAGGTGGCATTCCCCAGATTCTCTGCGTTTCACATCGTCTATGAAAATTCTTCGCGTTCCGCCTGGATCTTTGCTTGCTGGAGCGTAGAATCTTCAAATAACACAAGAATGACCCGAAGACCCTCCGAGGATGAAGACGAAGAATTCCTGTCGGACCGTTCAGATCGGGGAGCAAGCTTCACCGAAGTGAGACAGCAAAATCGAGGACGGTGGCTCTTATAATTCGCACGGATGCCAGCGACACTTTCGCGAGTATAAACCCCGTTCTGCATACGCCTCTCCGGGGATTCATACGGAGTTTTTACGAGTGGCTCGGCCGTTGGTCATCGTTACTCCTTAAGAGGATTCGGCGTAGCCCGGCAGGGGGTCCATCTCGGAGGGGTCCGCAAGGTCACAGCGAGTCGTGTGTCCACCACGGAATTGCGAGTGTCACCACATAAACCATCCCCGCAAAAGTATCGGGTTACCCGCGATCCTGGGCCCACCTCTCGCAGACTGCCCTTCCTGCTTCTTCCTGTTCGCTGGAGCTGTACCTTGCTCCCATCAGCACTCTGACAAATGGCTAGATGCTCTCAGCTGATGCCTCTAACTCTCCCGCGGTCGCCTCGGTGCTAGACCCCCTTTTTCGCTAGCTTCTTAACCGCTTTAATTAACACTTTGATCGCCGAAATACGAGGGTCGTCTGAAAAATTTGAGCCTCAACATGAAGATGACGTTACTCGTCAAAACCATTCTGTTACTACAATGTAACATGCTTTGAAAGATGCCTGTGAAAATTTCAGGCATTTTGGAAACCGTAAAATAAATCGTAGGCCAAGTGGTTAAAAGAAGACTATGTTGAAAAATAAAACTACATTTGACCGAAAAAGTACTTGCTTCCATGTTGGGCTCAAAACTTTTCAGGCGACCCTCATACATGAGGATTTGTTCGACTTTAATTCTTTGGGATGAACACGTGAAACGCAGTGGCGGACCTATGATAGATAGTGTAATACGCAATATAGTATTTACGTTCGGTGTGGTAGAACAGATTCCTCATTTTCGTCGCAGAAGAACAAGCCCGGATATCGCGATGTCGTAGATCGGTTGAGAGATAGCCGGGACCGGGCGTATTTGTCCCGCGACACCTGCGCGCAGGACACTTCATGTATCAGACGCAGGATGCAGCCGCGAATACGAATGATAGCCGGTCGGCGGTTGTACACCTTCGATATACCTTCTTGCCATTATCAGATTCACGGGCAATGGCGCCCCGCTAGGAGTCACATCGCCGTTCGTGTTACAACTACCGCCGTATCAATTCCTTTTACGCGGCCGTTCTGCTCGGCATATTAATCCCTGATAATTCCGGCGTGACTCTTGAACGACGATAACGATAATTTTGTTTGCCGTTCCGAATGGAAATGCGATCGCCGGCCAACATTGTTCGCCGATATTTCACCGCGCCGCGCCGCGCCGCAGCGTGTCGCTTGACTTTTCAGCCGAGATACCGACCGTCAGTTTATTTTCGCACACCGACAAACTTTCCGGCGAAAAATCGCGGAACATGCTGCACATAAATTGCCCCTTTGATGTGTCGCGGTTTGGAGCTCGTTAATTCTGTTGAAGGATTTTCAGAGCCGATGTTTCGCTACCGGAACATTAGAACTACTGAAGCCTCGAACTCAACATGTCCCAAAATTGAAGTCATCGAGGAAGCAAACCCGTTCCAAAAGTAAAGTGTTCGAAGAAGCAAAGGGTTCGAGCGAGCAACCGTCGGAAAACTCAAGGGGTTAGACTCGTTTTCCCAGTAGTCAAAAGCGCTAGATAAAAGATCAATCCAGGCCGCGATCGCACTCCAAAGTCCTATTTTTACATTTACGAAGCAAACAGCAAAAAGAGAAGCGTTAAGAAATTTTGATTAGTATCATATGTAAAGGCATATTACGCGAAAGGATACTACAAAAAGAATCAATGCTATTTATTTTCCTTACGCATTTATTTGCAGAATAAGTAAATTAACGCGTTCAAGAATTCCCGGCCAGTATGTTTAACAAAAAAATTAAGTTTGTTTTTGATTGTGTAACAATTTTGCGTACTTCGACAGATATCTTTCGACCCACGTTTCCAGTTCAGCGACTGGTTACCGACTGAAATAGTAATACTACGTAATATTATTTGAATGTAAACACTTACTGACCTTTTACAGACTTATAATCGAAATTGGCTGGGTACTATTGAACACGTTAATTTACATATTCTGCAAATAAACACACAAGAAAAAGAAGTAGAATTGATGTTTTTTGTAGTATCCTTTCACGTGACATGCCCTAATAAACGATACTAATAAAAATTTCTTAACGCTTTTCTTATGGAAGAAAAATCGCAAAAATCATCCGGTTTTTGCACGACACTGTAGCTATTTACATAAAGCTGTGACAGCTGCATGCTACCGAAAAATGCAAACTTACGCCTCGTAAACGTAAAAATAGGACTGTTGAGAGCGATCGCGGCCTAGATTGATCTTTGATCTAGCGCTTTTGACTACTGAAAAACCCCATCTTCGCATGAACGAGAAATGAGAAGTGGCATCCCGCACCCTTGCAATCCTGGAAACGAGTCTACCCCCTGAAGTCCCCGGACGACTACCGTCCGGGCCGAGGGACAGGCGTTCCCGAAAATCGCGGCATTAATCAGTCCGCGAGTGCAGCCACCCCCAGAGTGGAGTCGGTGCAACGATAACGAGGCACCGGGCTATAACTCGGTGCCTCCACCGTGTTACGATCTAAGAAAGGGGCCGAGAAATACTGCGACACCGGGACGGCTACCGATGATGCATGTCCCAGAAGTGCGAGAGCGTCGGTGCACGCGTATTATGTTACCCGTGCGACGCGACGCACTAGCACACACGTTTACGTTGTGCCTCTTCTACCGTGCGTGGATCCTCCGGGCCCGGGTCATGACTCTATCATATTTATGTCCCTGGCCAGGGCTGTTCTCGGGCCCCGGGAACGTCGAAATCCCGGGCCACGTAGATCCTCAGGACAGATAGTAGATCCGACGGATCTTCGATGAACGCTATCTCGGCCGCAGTCTAATCGGACCCTTCAGGCGACTGATTAGAGGACGTAAACTCTACGCAGGGAAACGAACGCCCGATTTCGAAGATACACTCGGGACCTGCATTCCTGACGCGGCTGTGGCGGTTAGGTTCGGAACCACCGCTTTGGCTTTATCGGCCGCCCTCGGTCGTTAAGCAGTCTTTTTTCTGGTAGCTCGGGAAAATCGTCGATCGATTTTCGGCTACTCGGAGACCGTTTCCAGGGATCGTTGGGTCGTCGATATGGGAGCTGGCATCTCGTCGAAGATGTGCTGTAATCTTTATGGTGGGCTGGGCGGGTCTTTGATCTGACGGTGCGTGAGAGACACGATTATGGTGATGAGGTACGTGGGAGATGAAGTTTGAAGGATATTGATGATTATACGTAGTAGCTGAGGAACGCACACTACGGATCGGTTATCTGTGCTGAACGCCTACGTGCACCTTAAAAAATTAATTTTTGTCATGTCGTAACATATTTATTTACACCGAACTGCATTAAAATTTGTAAAATCGAAAGGCGTTAAAGGAAGAATCACTGTAATAAATGTTCAACTTTCATGAGACCATCCAGAGCGAAGTTTGTTAGCGAACGTGTGCAAGAACGACGTGGCCGAAGGAGGCGAACAACAGGGTTCTACGAACGAGCTCAAAAATGAAAATGGTCGTGACCACGGCCGGTCCCGAACAGGTCGCATCTATTTTCGTGAGAATCTTTCGGGCGGACTGGTCGCACTGGGCTCGTGTTCGTCCTTTTTCGAGCAAGGATTCTCGCGCGTACGACGCGAGTCGAGCACAAGCGAGTCGAGCAGGGGGTTCGAAGCGGGTCCGGAGTCTGCGCGCGGCGCATCTTAATTATGAGGTCTAAATTATGAGCGAGCTCCCGGCGCTGAAATATTTGTGTGTTCGCTGGCCGAGGGTTATGGCTCAATTACCACTCGCTATTTCCTTTGCGAGCCGTTGATTTAAGGCGACCACTTCCTGCGAACCGAGAAATGTCCTTTCGCGATCGTTTCGGCCGCGAGACATTCGACCGGGTCCGCTGGACGCCATTATGCTCTCCCGTTTGATCTTTCGCGAGCCACGCGATCTGTTCCATCGTCCATTGTTTCCTCGATTATCTAGCTATTTCACGATAATCATAGCTTCGTCGAGAATACACTCTGGGATTTTTATGCAATTATCCAATTTCGATTCAACAGAGTCATTAAATACCGATCACAGAAGATCACAGAGGTTCGAATCGGCGGAAAGAAGCGAAACTGGTGTGCGAACTTCCTCGAAGGACTTTTGGCGTCCAGCTAGCTGGCTTCTGGATCCGCAGCCCGTAAAAACGATAACCATCTGTCAAAGGAGACGAGCGGAGAAGACCAGGCAGCTAATTGCGGACGAAAAACGCCGGGGAAATGATCTCTGTTCCGTCGCGTCCAGACTTCCTGGACTTCTCTCTCTCTCTTTCTCTCTGTCTCTGTCACTCTTCGGGGTCTGAGTTGTATGGTGGCAGCGGTCACGCACTGTGGCCATGGCGTGTGTTGCACCAGCAACGGCCCCTAATGCGCATCTCCGTGTTAGGTGTACGTGTCTCGTTGCGCTCGGATATTAGTCGTAAAGTATACATCGCTGTAAACGTCTCGGCGGATAAAGCTGCGTGCGTGCGGCCCAACCGCTCCGATGACTGGATTTAGCGTTCACGATCCCATCTAGACGCAGACATTGTCTTCCTGCAGGCTCTAATTGGCTGAACGAAATTCACCGCTTTTCTCTCCTTCCTGGATGATCTAGTTACTTTTGCAACCAGCGACCCTCTTCGTTCCCCCATTTGGACATATCCTGAAGCATCTATCAATCTTTTTGACGTGGAAACCCTTTTGTTCTGCCCTGACGCGTTGTTTATTCAGTGGTCTATATAGGGACATTTGTAATCACTACATCAATTGCTAGGTACTGGCACCAAGCAGAAATTTCTTTCCTTCTTTAGCAACTTCAAAAGATTACTTCGCTACTCTTACGTCTACTAATTTTTTTCCACGAGTGCGAGCCGCGTCTCCCAGAAATAAAAGCGGAAGAGTGTAGCAGAAATGTAAATTGGAACTTGCCAAAATTATTTCGATTTTATGGAATTTTTCATACCGCTGGGTGGGCGATGGTGCAAGCGTGTTTTCGCGTTCCACAATCTACCAATAAATTACTCGGATTGAAATTTAAGATGATTCGGATAAAAGAGTGGAGGCATTTCGTTTTAAAGGACAATTTTCTGAATTGGATTTCTCGGAGGAAGTTACGGTGGTGGGATCGAGGAACCGTCACCTTTTCGGACGGAATGAATCACGGTTATTAAAGCGGACGATGTTTCGCAGGAAACATTAAGGTTACAGTGTCTGTGGAACTCTAAAGAAACCAGAATCCGGGGGAGAGATAAGTCGTATAAGAGTCCTGAGAAAACAGAGCCATTGGTGGACGCGCCGCGCCGCGTCGCAGGATACTCTCCGGCGAACCGGTTCAAACGTATCACTGGTTCTACAAGGAATAAGTGAATTTTATACGGTCGTGTATCTTCCAATGCGAAAATATGATGACATTCCGCAGATACTGACCAACGTTCGGGCATACCCGGTGATTTATCGCGGACGTAATTGCTCCCTCTGTTCGGTGGACCGTAAATGGTAGCTTAATCGCTGCGTGTAACAATGTATCTCTTGCCTTCGGCATTATGGGGCCCTCTTCCGAAAACTGCAATCTTCCAAGGTAAATTCGCTTTAGGAATCTTCAAGACGTTGCTAAGGCTGCAATATTTTAGTTACCGAACATACTAATTTTCTACGGTATCGTTCTTTTTATAACATTGTTTTCGCAGAATTCAGCAGTTCATTCAGAATTGAAGATGCAGCATGAATTTGTAGACACGATAAACGATTCGTGCGAGTGGCGAAGTTCACGGATCGTCGTCGAAGTTTAAATGGTCACTGTATGCATAAAACCACACGATAAACTATGTGTGTCGAGTGTCAAGATGTTGCTACAGGCTGCAATATTTTAGTTATCGAAGATACTAATTTGCTTCGGTATCGTTGTTTTTATAACATTGTTTTCGCAGAATTCAGCAGTTCATTCAGAATTGAAGATGCAGCATGAATTTGTAGACACGATAAACGATACGTGCGAGTAGCGAAGTTCACGGATCGTCGTCGAAGTTCAAATGTTCGCTGTATGCAGAAAGCCACGCGATAAATTATGCGCGTCGCGCGTCAAGATGTTGCCACAGGCTGCAATATTTTAGTTTCCGAAGATACTAATTTGCTTCTGTATCGTTCTTTTCGTAACACTGTTTTCGCAGAATTCAGCACATCATTCAGAATTGAAGATGCAGCACGAATTTGTGGACACAGCGAACGATTCGTGCGAGTGGCGAAGTTCGCGGGTCGAAATTCGTGCGCGGATCCTCGTCGAAGTTCATACGTTCGCTGTATGCAAAAAAGCCACGCGATAAATTATGCGTGTCGAGCGTCCCACGTGGCGCTGGTCCGAGTTTACTCGATAAATAATGAGTGGCGGGGCCCAGGCTGGGGCCCCTTGGTCCCCTGGTTCCCTGGTCCCCCCGAAAACCCTTCGCAGGCGAGAGGAGAACGGGACGCCCGGTTCCGGCAATGATTTCGACTACCAATAGCGAAAATAAACCTGCAGGAACGTACGTTCCGGCAAATCCGATCTGACGTACCCTTCGGTACTCGGAATCGTTGGTAAATTTAACGACCCCTCCGTTCCTTACCCTCGCGTGACACGTGGAAACGTGCAGCCGGCCGGGAACAACATCGTCGGCCTCCGTCGGCACGCGGTCACAAAACAGATCAAATTTTATCCCAAAATTTTTCTCTTTTAATCCTGCAATTTTTAAAAGATATTTTAAGTCAATGATTTATTATGGTCTCTGCAGGGTATTCAACAAATTCTGAAAAAGTGATCGTAGAACTTTTACGGACACAGTTTTTACACAACCGACATTTTCTCGATCGATGTAGCCAGTTATCAACGGTTCCGTCTTGCACAATTAAATGCATGTTTTCTGCTATTTTCACCAGGAAAACAATCTCTCGCGCAAGAAATTGCTTTGTTTACGTTCGGGCACGCCAGTTTATCAATCATCAAGCAACCGTGCAACATTAGAAAATGCGAGAACTGTTCCACGTAAGTAATTGCATCGAGGAAGTGTTAGGCTGCAACAACCATTTTTATCATTCACGGACAAGATCCAGTACATACAAGCTCTTTGTTATCAAGCTTATAAATCTTCGCTTGAGCATCGACTGGCATCAGTTTTGCATTGAACAACTCGCACGATGATGCTACCTTCGATCGACCGGATCATTCCAGCAAGAAAAATTGCGATTAGGAGGGAAGGTGTGCGCGTTCAAACCGCCCTAAACTGTGGACGGTGTTTAATTAACCCACCACCGTGGTCCACGGCTGGTTGTTAATCCGCCTACGTAACAAATCTGCATCGTTTACGGTCGAATTTGTTTGGCGTGGGCAAGAAATTCCGAAAGGTCCCCGGAGCGAGACGGGCCCCGAATTAATTACCCGCCGGCATTGAACTTCCCTCGTGAACGCTTGCTGGCGCACGCGCGAGAAACAAGCCTAAGCGCGGCCATCATCATCGCAGCCGCGCGCGCGCGCGCGTCTCCCAACAAAAGCATCTTCTTGCCTCGCCTCGGATCTTGTTGCGGGTAGTTCATTAGTCGCATTAGAGCAATTTATCAGCGATCAGGGGGCTGGACACGCTTCGATTACCGACGCCGTTCATATTAACGGCGGTGCCAGCCGAACGGACGTAACCGGGCACGACGGAGAAAAGAGGGAGAGAGAGAAAGAGACGTGCCAGGGACGATCGCGAGGAAACGGAACAATCCAGGAAGCTCTTAGGCTCGGCGAGCAACGATCTCTTTACGCGCAAGCAATTTTCACGACGAAGCCACCGGGCCGGGCCGAGACGGCACGCGAGCTGCCATACTTTCGATCCCGTGTGTACGGTGGTCAGGCTCGCGAGCGTAATTTCCCTGGAAAGTGGCCCCCTCGTTAACAGTTTTTAGGAGCCAGGCAACGAAACGGATAACGCTTGCCGGGGCGCAGGGGGGCCACCTGGTCGCAACGACGACGCGGCTAAAACCCGTATACACTACCACCGGCTTCTTTCGCTAATTACATCCTGTACACTGTCAAAATATCAAGATCTGGTCACCGGTCGGATACCAGGCTACGCTTTGTTCCTCCTTTTGCCGGAACGGAGAGGAGCCCGACGGACCTGATAACGGACAGATAGCGGGGAAAGCGAGACTGTGTTCAGGATACCGTCTCGATTTCAGGACACCGAGAGAAAGAGAGAGAGGAGGCTGCTTTTAGGCTGCCGTGGATCTGTCCGTTCTGGGGAGATTGTGGGATTCCTGGGATGAGGCCTGGGGGGTGGAGATTCGCCACACCTGTACGCCACTAGCGACGTTAGGGTGCTAAAGTTTGAAAGAATCAGTTGATGCAGTGTCTGATAGATATGAAAGTTAAGATTGCTTCTTTCCAATTATTGATTATCCATATCCAAAGCCTCTCTTCTAGAAGAAACCTCACGTAATATCAATGCTAAAGGTCCCTCATTGGGTGTGCACATCATAACTACAAAGATGATGCACAATCTCGCATCTAACAGAACAATGGAAGAACCTCTCGTCACGATTCTCGAATAAAACGGGACAATCTGATCCGGACCTAGCCCAATAAACATCTCAATCTCCTTCTTCAGGATCTTCAAAATCGATGGAGTAATAGGTCTCCCGAAGCTAGACCCCTCATAAATGGACTGGATTTTTATGTAAAATAAGAATTGTCTGCTCGATTGCAAGAGACAGGGGTTAGATAAACATTCCACAGTAAGCTCCCACCGCTAGGATACCTTTAGACTCGTCCTTCTTGAAGAAGAGGTCTATCGGAAGGGGCATGAGGAATTAGCTGGCTCATCACGATTCTCCAATAGAACGGGACAATCTAATTCGAACCCAGCCCACTAAACATCCCAATCTCCTTCTTCAGGATCTTCAAAATCGATGGAGTAATAGGTCTGCCGAAGCTAGACTTCTCATAAATAGACTGTCGATTTTTATGTAAAATCAGAATTATCTGCTTGGATTACAAGAGACAAGGGTTAGATGAACATTCCTTGCTAAGCTCCCACCGCTAGGATACCTCGGATAGACACGTCCTCCTCGAAGAAGAGGTCTATCGGACGAGGAATTAGCGGGTGTGTTGCAACAAATTTGCGGGGGTGTTTAGGCGATCGTGGATAATCATCGTCACCGCTTCTGGTCCAGTAAGCCGAGACCAGAAAGCCTGGACGGCTGAACGCTTTGTCCGGTCGGATCAATGGATCTGACCGGAGCGATTCCTGGAGGTTAGAAACGCTGCTGGAAATAATTCCTTCCGATCCTTGGGAAAGGGTGTCACGCGCGCGAAAGACGGGTTCAGTGCACGGACACGCGAGCCAGGCTGAAGCGAAGCCAAGTAAAGCCGAGCCGAGCAAAGCCAGGCCAAGTCGTCGCCTAATAACAGCGCCGCGCCGCGCCGTGTGCTATGCGGCGACAAGAGACCAGATCGCACATGCGAGCCAACCAGATAAGAGAGTTTCGGGCCTGAAGCCGTGTCGTGACGGGATGTCTGCGCTATTCCATCTTGCCTGTCACTCTTGTATGACGACACACGCGGCACCGCGCATGCAGACATTGCGGACACCTAACTGCTTCACCAGCGAACCTCGAAGTGCAGGACTCGCGTGCAAACGTCGCCAGACGTGTGAACACCGCTCCGTCTCACCTGATACACCGGCTGCTAGGACACTTCTAGACGCGAAGTCTGTTCATTAACAAAATGGCTGAGGGAATAAAAATAGCTCTGCTATTGTCAATTAACCCGGCGGTATCCACGTGGGGATCCAGCGAGATATGCTATCTATTTCTCATATCTCTTTCGCTACCGTTTCGCAACACAATGTAGCTTCTTAAAAGCCGATACCGCTTGTATCGATGTAATGAAAACATTTAAAAAATTCCAAACATGTTTTGATATATATATATATATATATTTTAACAAAAATATATATCTTTGCGTGGATACTTTCGTGTCAGAAATTCACGTGAACACTGCCGGGTTAAACATGCCTCCACAAAGAATGGAAGCTTCTTCGATCTTTTTCCAAGTTGCAAGAAATACGGGATTCGGAAAAAGATTGAAGGAAGCCGGTGTCTTCCGAAAGTACGTTATCAAGTCGTCCTGGCCGATTCCGGCGGCAGGACTTGTGTAATCGGCGAGCGGAGGATTTGCATCTCGGGCACGAAACAACAACGAAATCACCGTGATCCGTGCGCGTGCAAAAAGGCCGGAGGGCTCGTCTTACACAATCGCATCAACGGGAAATCTACGTTCTCAAATTTCAAGGCTTAATTTACGAGTGCCGCGCGAGTAAATCACGGGAGAATCGCGCGGCGCATCGCGCAGCGACAAATTTATTCCCTTTCCTAGTAGATATCGCGTATCGCCGACACACTATCCGACGCGACTGAAGTTCCTGTCCGGCGCGACAATGGGGAAACAAGGCCGACCGAGGACTACAATCGTTATGAAAAATCCTGTTCCAATTTAGAACGATGATGCGGACCGTGCAACTGACACTTTCCTAGAATTTTATTCGATGCCCTTTGGCTTTCTTGCAAATAGAATAAAGAACAATAGAAGATCAGCGAGATATTGTTGAAGCCCCTCTATAGATTTAAATATTCTTTTTACTAGAAAATATTGTATCAAGAAAAATATTCTGAAATCAATTAATTTCTCTTATTGGTAGTTTGAAGTCTAATGTCTGAGGGATGAAAATCGTGATTAGCGGTAATGTAGACTATGGTGTAGAGTATGGTAATTCAGTGCCAGCCTCCAGGAATCACGTTTGGCATACGAGTCATCGGAACACACATTTAAATGTCTGATAGTCGACCTCTTGCTCCGCGAAGTCTAATCTCGTAGCTGTCACAGGGTGTCTTCCCTACCGCGTCCTCCTTCGCGCGATAAAACCAGCCACTTATCGTTGCCGATCTCGAGCGTTGCCTCAGAGATCGGCTGGCGTGATTTTCGAGGCATACCAGCGCGTTTACGAGCGAGCAGAAGCGTACGAAGATCACAAAGAGGGCAAAACAGTCTCTGTTGGGCGCTTGACTACCGAAATCGCGTGAAACCTCCGGGAATCCGACTATATCTCCCATAAAAAACACAAAAGAACAGAGATCTCGAATATACATAAACCTTCCGTACACCTTTTCGCGTGTACATAAACTTCCATACACACTTCCGAACATTGCACGCCACTTTGTTGCCATTTGTATCACTGTTCAATTATTTTATATTTACGATGCGCCACAGAATCGTCACATTCAACTAGATATTTTTCAAATACAATAAACGTTCTATAGCAAATATGAAAATCACGCTGACTAAATGAATGGATAAAAGCACACGAGCAAATAGCAGATAAAAAGCACAAGCAATTACAAAACTATTTTTAAACAGTTTCAGAAGAAATATTGCCATTGAATGTACCGTTAAACAGGCCGAATGAATGAAAATAATTGAGAAATTGTGGGGAGTGGTACAAGAGCCGGAAGTAGGAAGAATAAATAAAGAATCTCGACGCTGGGGTTTCGAAAAAAGGACAACGTGGATCAAGTGCACCAACATCCGGGGATGACGCCTCGGTGCACCGGTCCCGATGACGTCCTAGCCGTTGCACGTGTATATCGTCCGTCGCTCGTGAAATGTAGATCGACGGTGATTTACTTATCAAGAATCGACGCTTCGCCGGAGGTAAATGGTCGAGTCGTGACCATTAGTTCACGGACTGGTCAGTCCGTACGTACGTAGGAGCGCCCCGTGTGTTCAGGATCGAGGGAGTACGCTAATATCCGCGCCGTGTGAGGCCTTCCTCGGCCCCCAACACGATGTTCTTGTCTCTCCACCTAACGTCCATCGAGATATTCCACCGTGAACCTTTAAATTATTTCGCCCCGGTGATCGGCCCCGAGACAATCGGGAATTACGACGGACGGCGAACGTTGATATTTTCATTCCTACCGTGCTGCGACTCTCTGTGAGTTATGAGCGGGATCTTTATGCAAATTCGAGCTGTTCGCAACGGATTTACGAACACATTGCTTCGATACAAAGACTATCGATGTATGAACAACGAGGTATATTCCGTTGACATGTTTCAGATTGGAGTACGATTTTACTATTCACTCTTCGAAGGGTTTGTCAAATTTTGATTTTGTTAAAACTGTATAAAAATCATTTTCGATCGAAGTTTCACACACCCATCGCCTTCCCGCATGTGGCGACACGATCGTAACTCGCCGTAGGACGAATATAGTTGGTTTCCGCAGTGCGTCTAACAATTTTCAATCGCGAACAATCCTGGCAACGGGGTCAGCTCGTTACGACCCGCCAAGAATAGTCGGTCCACGCTCGTCACGCCAGCAAGTCAAGCAAGGAAGCAATTTCTGTAATTCCAGTGGCCATTCGAAGACGAAGACGCTTGGGAACACACTACTCGCTGTCGTTTCCAAGCGGACACGAAGCGAGAGAGCGCCGGGTTTGCGCAACGAAACGACGCGCGACGAGGCCTAGAAATCGCTTCGAGCCGACGCGACGCGACTCGTCACGATAAGGGCCCCGTTTTATCGACGTGCACGCAATTGACAATAAATTGCAGGCGAATCATCCGCTGGCAATCGTGGAACAGCAACAAATTATCGTCGCACGGCCCGACGCTCGGAAAACAACGCGATACGCGGTTTCGCACGCCTCGGAGCTCGAAAAAATTCGAGCGAAAATTACGCGCATTCTACGTCTGCGAGAAAAATGCAGCAATCTACTCCATCGTATTAAATTTTTATCTAGAACTACCGGATATGTCAAAATGACATGCTCGTGATTTGTTCTTTCAGTAATATCAAAATTATAAACATGTTTTTCTGAGAAATATTTTTCAGTGAACTTCTCTATCGAAGTACACATTTAAACGAAATTGCTACGAAATCCAAATACAGGTAATTTTGTCATAATTATGAGGCAAGATCTAGCGTTCAATTTTTAATATTCAACAAATAAAAGTGATCGTTCGCCTAACGAATGCGTTCCAGTTGCAACACGGAAAGCAAACAACGATCGCCCGTCCCTCAAACTTCCACAGGATATCCATCGCGATCCGTTCGCGAATTAATCAACTTTCGCCGGGCGCGCGATATCGATAAACAATTCGCAGGAAGTTGCGCAACCGGCTCGATTTCCGGTGTGCCCGTAGAAAAACCGTGGACGCCGGTTTTTTCCTACTCCGCGAAATGCGGGAATGTCGCTGAAATTCCGCGCGGTTCCTTTACCAGACGAAATTCCCATGCGCGCGTGCACTTGGCGCAGCAAGAATTCTCTCACGTCGCGTCGTCCGTTCGCCGCGCCGCTCGGATTTCCATTCCGAGAAACAATTGCGCCCCGGTCGGCCGGGAATACCCGGAAATCACCTGTTCCGCCATATTTCGCGTCGACTACAGACGATAATCCCCGGCTTACCTGACTGCCATTCCACAGGTAAGGCGCTAAGGGACCAGTTAGCCGCGATTTCTACACGCACGAAAATACGCTGAAGGATTCCCGGACAAAGCAGAATTTCGTACCCTTTCCCTGGCGGCTTTGCTTCCCCATTGTTTCATTTATTATCGGCCAAACAATGTGCACTGACCCTCGAAACGTTCCGAAGGCCCTTTAAATCGGAATAACCATTTCAAAATTGTATTTCCCGAGCAATTTGAAGCATCGATTTACTAAATGACCTGCGAATGAATTTCGAAAAGTAAAAGCGGCACTTTTTGAAACTTCGAAATCGAAAATTTCACCGAAATTGTGGTCAACGTTCCAATCGCAGCAAAACTTTTTATCGCATAAACCAAATTCGATGAAATTTTCAGAATGTCTATCGTCTTTTCAGAGTGTTCAAAGTAATTTGATTAATTTTTGATTAGGATATCTGCTTCATATTATTTAACTAGTTCTTGTCAATACAATAAAAATGAGCATTTTAATTGGTTTAACATTCCCAGCACTTGACAGGCAGAATTTAGATTACTAAATGATCTTTATGCCCTCGCCTCTTGATTTGCATAAACACTTGGTACATTTTGCGAAGAACAGGAAGTACATTTCTATTGCCCAACGATTCCCGCATTTCGATTAATACAGTTTCCCGATTTTAATCGAATGATTACAAGATTCGTTGCTAATTTAACTCGTGTCTCTTTAAAAGTTGTAGGCGTAGATTCTGGTTTCGCGTGACTTAGTCTTCAATGTAACGTAGAGAGCAAAGATAGCAGGCTAACCACAGGACTACAAACTTCCTCGGGAAGCACTGTAGATATAATCGTGAAAGATTTTGCGGTTTCGTCTAATTGGTTTACTGGGGAATCTTATCAGTCGACCGCATGAGGCTTCATAGGTAGCAGAGTGCGAATTGATAAGTGAGCGAGTATCAACGCTGTGGACCGATACGGCACAACCTGATGAAGCTGTATACATAGATTCCCTACACCCTTGGAATCAGTCCACAATGATCCCACATTTTAAAATATACTAAAATGTTCTAATGGAAACGAAAACGTTAAAAATGTCTCAAGAAGTACAGCTCTAAGAACGTTTATAAAATCGGAACTAAAATTTTTTAAATTGGAGAAATCTCTAAAAAATCTAGTTGAACGCTTCCCTATCATTTTCAACAACCCACTCCCCTAAACACGTGTAGAAACTCCAATCCAAAATTCCACTGAAATCCGCGTTGAACGTTTAGAAAACGATACTCCCCTGTATTAGAGTCCCGGTTGTCAAGATGATTAACTAAACGTCAAAGCGCAGTAAAAAGGGTCTGGCAAGCTCCGTCCACATGCATAAATCTTGCCCGCGTTGCGCCATTGTGCTAATGTCTCGGTTCACAGATCAACGGTCGCAATTAATCAGGGTGCTGTGTTGGTGTGCTAATAGACAAACATGAGACGGTCGACTCACCGATAGTAGTCCTTCTTGCAGTAGATGTTTCCGTCCCTGCTGAAACAGGTAACCTCTCCGTCGAGTCCCTGACGGCAATGGGAGCACTGAAGACAGGCGGCGTGCCACCTCCTGTCAACGGCCTGCAGGTAGAACCTGTCGGATATCCGGAGGCCACATCCGGCGCAAACCACCCCCGGAACGTCCTCGGACTGCGCCGGCGGCGTGGGTGGCGGCTCCAGCTTCGGGATAGCGTGCAAATGCTCCGAGGTCTGCTGTTCTTGCGAATGAGTCTGCGGATGCAGATGCGAGTGGTGGTGGTGGTGGTGGTGATGGTGGTGGTGGTGGGCGGTTTGGGGCGGCATGCTCAGGTCGCTGGGGTTCTCGAAGCTGCTGTTGCTGTTCCTGTACTCCTGTCCACCTGCTCGGTACACAAACGATCAATTGCACTCCTCTTGGAAACCCTCTGATGCCTGATTTACATCCCTAACGACGCTACCACGCTGTACGCGGTTTGCGGAATTAGTTAGCAGAGACGCGCGTTGACAGATATTCAATGCTCTAATCGTCTTAATTTAATAAAAGTAGTCAATGTGTTTGCCGAACAAAATTTCTCAAGTGCACGTCCACATTGCTTACCGTCGATAGATGATGATCAAGAATAAAGTCGGAAGGTTCTGCAAAGTACCCTAGCTCTAGAGAATATGGAATATATTATGGTTGGCACGAAGTCTTAGTACTCTGGAGAATCAACATCAAGGGACATCTAATCGTCTTAATTTAATAAAAGTAGTCAGTGTGATTGGTAAACAAAATTTCTCGAGTGCACATCCACATTTCTTACGGTCGATGGATGATGGTCAAGAATATATTCAGAAGATTCTGCAAAGTACTCTAGCTCTAGAGAATGTGGAATATATTATGGTAGAACCGAAGTCGTAGTACTCTGGCGAATCAACATCAAGGGACATCTAATGAGTCTACGCACTGTGAATCAAGCTAATGATGATGTCGTTAAGTAAAGCGTTAATGAGAGACGTTTCGGAGGCGAAAGGGCGACGCTGTAGGTAGAAAAGGAAGGTATGAAGGAAAGTCAACCCACCTCCAGGCGAATCGTAGTCCCTAGAGTCGTAGGGGGTGGTGGGTCCGTCGTAGCAGTTGTTGTTCGTGCCACAGTGGGTCTGATGCAGGGGTGTATGATGGGGCCCGTGATGGTGGGCGGCAGGAGGACTGCACGGTAGGGTGGTGGGTCGTGCAGCGTCGCCCATGGACGCGGGGAGGCAGGGACTTAGGTCCCTCGCCTGGTCCACTGCTCCGGGCCCCCCCGCGCTGCCGGGCCCCCCTTGACGCCCCACAGCCAAGCCGCTGCCACGCTCCTGCGAGCTGGCCGGCTGCTGGAACAAACAGCAGAGTCGAGGACTTTAGAAACTCTCTAGAACACCGTTGTGTTCCGATACTTTTTGATAGACGGTATTGCCCAATCATCCGCCGATCGTCGCTATATCCTTCCACCAGCTTGCTATCCTTCCACTCTATCCTTACGGCTGAACAATTGCATAACCCTGAAGGCTGCCACGGCGAAAACGGAACAGTTGCGAGAGGTTCCACGAATCGCTGACTAATGCCGATCGGCTCGAGTGCGTCGAAACTATATATTTGCCGGTCGATCGGGGCCTCGAATGATCTAGGTACCTACTCATCCCCAAAGTCATCGGGGTCTTCACCTTTCGAACCTGTCCGACCGCTGGGAAGCAGGGAACGAAACTGCGATTCATTAATTCCATCCCTGGACGGAGGAGATTCTTCCGAAGCTGGTTGTTAACACTTTGCCCACCGGCAATGACTTAATAATCCTTCAAAAATCAAAGTGATATAACCGCAGGTTATTTCAATCGTCTCAGACATCACAAACCCGAGCGCAATCCGAGAGAAGTCAATTGAAAAAAGAGGATGGATCAGTTCAATTGAAACTTCGTCCTTAAGCGTCGCCAGTGGGCGTTGCCTGGAACAAGAGACCTAGAAGAAGACGAAGAAGAAGAGGACTCCTAGAACGGTGTCACGCCGAAGAAAAACCCACCGTGTCCGAGAGTCGGCGAAGAGAAACGCGCGGTGAAAGTGATCAAGGAGGCTCCAATTAAAGGAGGAGCTCCGGCGGAATAAGGAACAAAAGCTACCGATACCGACGACGCCAAAAAACCGGGCACCATCCTCCCCGCGCAAGTTGCTCGCAAAGAAGGGTCCGGCCGTGGTAAAAGTAAGGGAACGGGGCCCGAACATGGCGAAGACACTTTCCACGGAGGCGGAGGATCCGTAAAGGACATCGACGGGGGACGTCTCGCTAGAGGACAGCCTAGGCTGTCGGCTAGCCGCGGTTGTTCGGAATAGGCGAAATAGGACAACAACCTATCGACAGAGGAAGAGGAGAGGTAGCAAGGAGGCACGGTAGCCGGGGAAGTGACAGCGGATTACGGCTCGGTTGACATCGGCAAAGGGCAACGACGACGGGGCCTAGGGAAAAGGAGAAAGATAAAGAGTTGGTAGCCGGTCTCTGATGGATGTCGCAAGGCGGTGTATCGCGCATGCGCGCGACCCTATAAGGCGCCCGGAGCCGACCAATCCGAGTCGCCGGCGTGTTTCAACTGTCAACGCGGCCGCGGCGTACCGCGGGACATAAATTACAAGGCTAGGCTGGTCCTCTCTTTCTCTGCCCTCTTGAGCCTTCCTCTTCTTCATCTTCTTCTTCTTCTTCTTCACTATGCTGGTCCTCTCCTTCTCTGGCCTCTTCAGCCTTCCTCTTCTTCTTCTTCTGCTTCCTACCCATCCCCTCTACCTTCTCGTCGACAATCCAAGCCACCTCTAACCCTCTGCCGGTTCTCCTTCTTTCCCTACGACCCTTTCCTCCGCATTTCCTTCCACTTGGTCCCTTTCCCTCCCCTTTCCCTTCCTGTCTTTCTTCCTATCGGAGGAAAACCGATGCTGAACTTTACGACAACAGATACCGGTATTTACTGCGCCGCAGCAACGCGGCGCGTTTGCGCTCCCGTGAGCCACTGCGACGTCCGACGTCGTAAACATCCAAGCACTCGCGCGATCGAGCCCTGACGAATTTAAACGGCGAGCACCGAGGAATTAATTGCACCCCCTCGATGAACGTCGCGCCGATGGCTTAGGGAAGCGCTGCCGCTGATCCAATTATACGAGCCTGCGGTGATTTGCGTTTGGGAATCGTCTGCGGTTGGTGGTGAGAGCGGTCGTGCGTCATGTGGCAGAATTTGGTTGTCGACAGGAGGAAGAGATCGTTGCCCGTGGAAAACCTCATGGGATTGTGTTTGCAGGGAAAGAAGAGAATAGACAGATCCTTTTATTTTATCTAGGCGAGTTCTTCAGGACTAGCTGCTGAAATGCAGCTGTTTGCAGGGGGAAAAAAGTATGAACTCATCCTTTTAACCTGTTTTGTTTGGATACGACCGAAGAAGAAGTTTAAAAGAATTCTACCGGACTAATTGCAAGAGGAAGTGTGCACGTGATTTGTGGACAGCTTAGTTTCCCATAGACAGCCGTAATGCCCTTATTTAGCTGTTTCCATTCTACATGAAAAGATTAGTGGGAAACGTAGAATGAGATGTGTCAGAACACGGCCCTGACTGGCAGTAAGTAGACACGGTGAACAATGATCAGACGCTATAGTCAAGCCCGGCTGAAGGCGTGTATGCATTAGTCCGAAATTTCGATAACACTGAAACATGTTAAATCGAATAGAGGACATTCACAGACTCGTCTTTGCAGCAACAATCCAAAAAGAAGTGATCCAATTGAAAAATCGTCTACAGCAAATCGTTAGATGCGAATCGCCGGATCCCCCAGGCAACAATTTAACACTTAACACCCCGAATCTGGAAAATGTAAGCAGCAAACGCATAAAGATCCACAGTCCGTTAAACAAACGCTTTTGGCCAGCCGGGCATATCTCGGTAATTAGCGATTTGCATGTAATTTCGCGCAGGACACTATACGGCGTTTCCTTTTTCGCCGGTGTTAAATACACTCGATCGGCCGTCAATGGAACGTAATAGAAAATAGGCACGCATAGTGGGGCTGTTAAATAAAGAACAAAGTAATCGTACAGATGATCTGCACGCGATATTCGCGTTCTAATAGCCACGGTGTTTTTCTTTTTTCCTCCATTTTTCCTATCGAAGTTGATCCGTCGTGAGATACTAGGCTCCTGCAGAAGGACACCGGCGGTGATCGAACTGTACAAACGGATCGATGGATCGAGCAGGTTGGCGCATTACGTTAAACGAGGAAGCTAATAGAAATTGCAGAGACTTTGTCTGCGCGACGTCGCGAGGATTTTCTCTACGCCGACGTAACGGTTACGTCTGCTGCGCGTTTCTTATGTAATAAACCGGGCCGCGTAAAGAATCCGAAGAACGCGCGTTTCCATGGTGTCCCGAGAACGCTCCTGTTCGAGAACTATGCTCGTTTCCTTCGAGGATCACTGATTAAGCTCCGATTGGAACTTTGATTGGGCGACTTTCTTGCCTCGATCCGGGACGCCCCGCCGAGCTGGACTCGATTCCACGGACGAATATGTCATTTTTGAACCAGTTCTGTCGATCATGCGGAGGACGATGATGCTCGCCGCTCATTCCTCCAACGGCTCCCTCGCCAGCAACGACAGCGAAAGTTTCTCTATTTTACGATCGTCCCACTTAGAGATCGAACGGCGGAGAGCTCGCTTTTTAACGACTGTCCATCGGGGGTCTAATCATTCGCATATCTTCCTCTTTTGCAATCGGACTCTGCCGATCTTTCTGCGGAATAAAAGCGCATCGATCGACGGGAACGGAGAAGTCGAATAGAAAGTTATTTCTTATCTGAACCATTTTAATACGGTGCCGGCAATGGAACGCTCATATTCTTTCGATGCTCCGTCTCGCGGTTTGACCATGTTTGTCGTAAATGAGTTCCACGAAGATTCTTCTTCTCGTCTCCGAATCGTTCGTCTTTGATAGATTTTTCTTACGTGATGATTTATTCACGTATTTGTACCCCTTTCGGGACAATATCCTTTCGTTTTTGTTTGATGCACAGTAGTTTGTTTCGTACCTCATGAAAATTCTTTCCTTGTATATTATAATACTGCGAAGTATCAGAGCTACCGTCAAGTATACGTTATATCTTTTATTCATATGCAATCCTTTTTGTAATGAATTGCAGTGCTTCGAATTAAACTCTTTCCACCGTTTCCTAAGATATTCCATCAAGAATAGAACTGATTCTCCGTACAGATAAACATGATCCGAAACAAAGTCAGTACTTCGTCTACACACTACGAAGTGCCCGCAGAAAGATGAAGAACACGAGAGCTCGGCTTGAAGATCGACCAGCGCGATTACCCTTCGAAAATGGTTAATCCGGGTTGGGGACGATCGGTGTCGAGGAAAGTCAAAGGTCTAAAACGGGGAACGCACAATAGTTTTCGTTTACAGTTCCAGGCTTAATGTCATCATTAACCTCGAGCGAATCGCCGGAACAATGCACGCTTTTTCCAGCAGTCAGGCGCGTTTCTTAACACTCTATTGTGTTAAGTTGCACTTGTACAGAGCGCCGAAGACGTTCCCGGGAGCAGAGCACCAGCAGCGGTCGGCTGGTTTTCTTTCGACGTGTCTCAATGAGATTTCCCAACCTTCCCGCTCGGTGTATATCGAGCGGTCGGAAGAAGCGCCGACAACGAATGTACAACGAATGTAAATGCGGATTCTTCCACCGTCGCCGCCGCCGCCGCCGCCTGGAAGAGAATTATGGTACGCTCGCGGCTTTTCCATTTCCAACGGTTTCTCACGAGCGCGATGCTTTTTGCCCGTGTCCTCCATTTTGGAGAACTATGCCACGCGAGAATTTCACGAATGGGGAACCCTGAGTTCCTTATGCAGATCAAGAGCCGCGGTCTGTGACCCAGATATCTAGCGCTGTAGACGAAGGAAATCCGCCATAGGAACTGACCGGAAGAATCCTTTGACTGACCTGTCGCGAATTATTTCGGAACTTGGTACTCCACTTCACGAGAAGACGCCCGAAAATCTGAATTTCACGCTCCCGAGGTTGCGTTCAATGAAAATGTTGATAAAACGTTAACCGCTGTTAGTGGACTCAATTCTTCTAGACTCCTGCAGATTTCAGTACAATTTCCGGAGACTTACAGCAGCCGAAAAATTCTGTAAAAATTCACGAAGATATTTTCAAGACTCTAGTCTAACCTTATACAACTCAAATTTCGAATAGGAGTTCACACACTTTGTATATTCAATGATTGAATGCACCAAATTTCGCTGACGCATCGAAGGAGCCTAGCGTGCCTTGGCCCGATTAAATTCAATTAAAACATTTTCCCCTGCCGGCTAACCTTGCAATTTTCAAGGGGTGAGCCGAGCTCATGCGCCCGCTGATTCCCCGCTGAAAATATCGCTTCGTCTCGAGACAATTTCCATTAGCTGCGAAAAGAAAGCGCGATATCTCGAATTAGCAATTCCATCGGAAAAATGGCCCGGATCCATTATCAATCGCGGAGTCCAGTAGCGCAGTCGCTAAATCATAGTGTTATCAGCGCCGGCAGTCAGTCAACGTGTCCACGACGACGTGGTGGCTGAATAAAAAGGTGAAAAGAGTCGAGGCAGGTATAGGCGAGAGCGGTTGCAATTGGTGGTCGATATCTCGGAACGGTTGGACCAGTGACGGCGCACAATCGAGGCGACATTTCTGCCGGCATTCTACGGGTTTTCGTGCCGGCATCCCGCGAGGCGGATTCCGCGCTCGTTATTTACTTCACGTTTCGCGAAAATGAAAAAGGCGGGGTCTTGTGCAAGTTCGCAACGCGAGCGCGCGAGCGGTGAAAGTCCGGCTTGTGTTTCGCGGCGCGGGTCCACTCTCGGGATGGATAAGGATCGTGAAGATCGATCGACCGGTCGACGGTCTTTCGTGGGAAATTTATAGGATGGTCGGCCGGTTGCGAAATCGCGTGGAAATTCTGGAAATGGACATCCTGCTCTCCGTGGCGGAAAACTCGCGCTCCGAGAATATTAATAGGACGAGGCTGTTTTCCTGCCTCGGCTAAATTTGGTGCGTACAATCGAACAAAAATAGTCAATCCCGCTATCAATGAAGGGAAATTTATTTCGGACCCGTAAAACGTCTAGAAGGAAATCCTTACCCGCAGCCCGATAAATAAATGAAAAAGTTGTCCCGTTCGATTATCGAGCGGCGAAACGCAATTCCCGTTGCGCCGTCCTCGTAAAACACCCCAAATACAGAAAATGATGGTTCATATACCCTCCGTGGACGGTGCTGTTATCAGAGTATAAAATTTCAAGCAACATCGATCGGGTTTTCTGGCCGCGGCGTTTCCGGCCAATAAAATGTCTGGCGGAACGCAAGGGAGCCGGAGTTGAAAAATTTTCAGTTCGCTCGCAGGATGGAGCAGGAAACTGATCCAGTATGGCCGTAGAAAACGGCAGGCGGCCGCAAACCGGAGCTTTTTCACGGTTTTATAAGCAGGCTTGTCCACCGTGTTGCCCGGCGGCGTATCAGCTTCCCCTGGCCGGGCCGTGATAGTGATAACAATAAACAGCCTCGTCGCGTCTACTCGGCGCGCACGGCCGTGTGCGGACGGCGCTGTGGTTTTCTCTCTTAAAACGCGTGGGCGACGGTTAACACCGCGGAGAACCGATAAACTGGCCCGCTATCTGCACTTCTCCGCGGCGACCGGCTACCAACCACTCTCGCCAACGAAAATATTGGTCCGAGGCTCTGATCTCGTGCTACTGTGCCACCTCAGGACCGTTCCGACGAAAAAACCTTGTCCGGCTGCTAAAAACCCCACCCTGTTAGACCTCTCGCTTTGGAGGCTGGGTACCCTATTGTTCGTTAGTCATCTGGTTATTTTTACGCATTTATCAGATATGGAAATTAGAGGAAACCACTGCTGACGGCGCACAGTGGTAAATGTTTCGATTTTAGGTGGACAAAAATCATTTTTCTCGAGAAAATATATTGTATTATTAGACATGTTGAACCAAATAATTCTATATCTCATTATTTCCATTTTTTATCCATTAACGACTAGTTGAAATGATTAATGACTAATTTCACTAATTTTTTTGTTGTGCATTGAAAAATGGAAAGTAAAAGAGTATACATATGAAACTAATTTATATTTTCTCGTTTTAGTTTAAAACTCTCTCTCTCGCTCTCTCTCTAAAAGTGTATGAGTAAATAAAATAAGGTTGTACTTTGACTCAAGCATGCTCAAGCTGCAATTTTTTTTGTATATTTCATCTATATGAATTACCTAACAATTTCGAAGAAAAATTAGCTGCTACAACCTGCAGTGACAAATTATTATATGTAAATGGAGCTGTGATGGGACCTCTGGGTATGTTATATGTAATTAAGTTACTGCAATTACAATTTTTAAGAAAGTAATCATATTAAAGTCATTTTCTTATATTCACAGACTTCTATAAGTCAGAAATATAGAAATATAAGAACAACATAAGTGCGTTTGTTATAATTTTTATGTTCAATTCCGTCATAACAAAAAAATGAATATCATAGTTGTATCTATTGTAAATAATGTTGTCCACCTAAAATCGAAACATTGACCACTGTGCGGCGTGTAGCTATTTTTGAGATTTAGGTTGTGATTCATACAGACATGTTTCAATTTTTTGGTGAAGCTGATTTGATGCAGGTTTAAAAAATTTTTTGTTAAAGCCCGAAGCGTCCGCGAACGCTGAACACATAATTAACAAAGAGGCCGTCTTGAAACCGGCAGAGTGATATAGACTAATGTTTAGGCTGTCTTTTTATTGGCCATGGGAAACTCATTGTTCCTCTGAAAGTTCAACCTTAGATGCACTGATACCGAACGCGTTACTCTCCTAACTGGGTGATCTATCGATCGTAAATTCTCATTATACATAGATAAGAGCTTCCTACGCTGCTCGTCCCGCAATCAATGTTGGCACAATGTAATTTGATCTCGTTGTGGATGATATAACTCCATCGAATGTCGGAAACTTTGGGAAAAGAAGCAGCGGAAAGCGTACGACTCGAATATTACGCAACACTGCTCGCCTCCTTAAAGCGAATCACTGTAATCGAGATTAGAGATCAGCGAACATTAAAAACTGAAAAAATGAGTAATAAAAATTGGAGGTCGGAACAGACGAAGTTCGGAGGATTTCTTGGTTTTAATTGTGATTTCTTTCAAATAAAATACTGCAACAGACATTAAATTAAAAATTATGTATTTCAATGAATATCTTTCTTTTACGAATAAAAGCTTTTAGATTATGGATCAATAAAAATTCAAAAAAAGAATAAGGTTGAGTTTCAGCCAGCATCGATGCGAGATTTCTGCGATTTCCAGGCCGCTGTCGACGACGTTTCGAAGATGGCGTCCCCGCGACGATGACTCCGCGTATCAGCGCAAAAAAATGAATAATTACGGTCGAGTGAAAGGTATCGATTTGATTGGCGTTTCTCTTCCCAAAGCGACGCGCTCAGAAACGATTTCAATTATCGAGCCGCCTCCGCTCATGAAATTTCGACGAGTTTATCGGGCGACTTTCCACCGCGCGCAACACTCCGACTAACATGAATATTAATTCGCGTAAGACTCGCGGTTCTACCGTGCTCTTTTTCTACTTTTGTTTTTTTTCTTTCCGTATACAGTACAACCAGTTGCAAAACCCGTAGTTTTGCAAGTTCGATGAGTCATCGTGGTCCGGAGCAAAGTCGCGTTTCCGCTTCGAATCTCACCGATAAATTTTTTCATTTCTTTCTCTTTTTTTCCATTTTCGCGTGCCTCGCTCGTGATCGAGCGACCCTTTTTTTGCGGGAAAGATGGCGAACGAGGCGAAACGACGGGTACATGTGTGCGTCGCAGAAGACGAATCAAGATTTCGAGAAGAAGGAACACGTTTCGTGGAAGTATCAAATTGAACGACTGTCCTTGCCTTGCATCCGGTGCAGCATTGCACAACTCGAGATGCGACGAACGCAGCAATCTCATCGATTTGGAGGCACACGTAATGCAAATTGAGGAATTGCTGGTCTTTACGGGGACCGTGATTTTGATGAAAATTGTCCACAACGTAATTTTTGTTATTTTGAGACGATCGTTTATTGTTATCCTTCGGGGAAACAATTTTATCTGCGTTCTTGACCGTTCGTCATCCTGTTGGCCTTTCGAAAGAGATTAATGTGCGTTATGAGTTAGTGAAATCGATAGTTGACAGTGACATTATTTTATGATCCTTTGGAATGCAAAAATTCGTTCGAAAATGTTGATAGTCAAATTCTATATTATTCATTTTTTTTTTTAATGCATTCTTCAACATGTCTGCATGAGTCTTCATTTGTTATTTGTCTTTTCAAGGTGCTCAAGAATACGGAAAAATAATTCTATCTGCATTTAGAATCGAATAATCAATTCGTGTAACAATTTCGCAGTGCTTCTTCCTTCAGGCACTTCCTTTTTGATCTTAGATACTCAAGAACGAAGAAAAAATAATTCTATCTGCATCTTCCAATGAAATGAACAATTTATATGAAGATTTTTTCACAGTGTTGCTTCCTTCGTTTATTTTTTTCCAGTAGTTTAAGATGCTCAAGGACAAATAAAAGATCATTCTAAAATTATGGATCTTATCTAGAACTTTTTCAATGTTCCTTGAAAATTCGAGTTTTCTAGACGGTAAAAATTGGATGGAACCATATTCGGAGATTTGCGAGACACGCCGAACTGATTATTTAACGCTGAAAGATGCAGTGACAGCAAGCGGCACATGCCGAGCAGGCCAAGAATCACGACCCGACCCCGAGATTATGGTTTCCCTCGCGTTGCGCGAAAATTTAGACTACGCCTCTAGCGCTGTCATCCAACTGTTAATTTCAGCAATCAATCGAGCTCGAATTTTAATCTGCTCGCTGAAAGAGTGAATAAACACCGCCAATATTTTCGGCCATTCGTTTGTTGAAACGTTGATCGATTCGGGAAAATCAAGAATTGTTTTGGCAACGACCACTGTCCCTTCTAAATATAATAAATTCGAGATTCGGACGCTTTTGACAGGCCTCCCACAATACTCAATCAAAAATTCATGAAAACTATATTAATAACTAGTGAATATTATAGTAGAATATTAAATTTATAAAAATGAGAGAGGGATTTCCAATTACTAAATCACCATATTTTCCTCAATTTTTCAAAACTCGAAAAACAACTTCACAACCACAAACCGCAGGTGAAACAGAATCTCATTAACACTATCGTGTGGATAATACAATAATTATGCACCACTGCAATGCGCAAATGAACTAGTTTCATTTTTAAACAAGACCTGAAACTTGTGAATCGTAAAACAACTGTATCACCAACTCACTTGTTCGAACAGAAACACTTTCAGTTTCGTGGACAGTCTGTCGAACAGAAGAGTTAACAAGGGAAATAATCAGACGAGGAGTTAATCATTAATCATCGAGGGCCTGTTTGATCGATTCGAGTCGCTGAGCCAGGTAGCTGGCCAGGCCAAAAGGAATCCTCCGGATGCCAGCGAAATAATTCGGTTTAGAAGAGGCTCGTCGGACAGCGTCGTGTTCTCGTTGAAATTAATTTCTGTCCGAACCGGTAGCGATTCCGTCGCCCTTTCGCCAGAGACCGAATCTTGAGAACTCGTCTCTCGACGGACCGTTGCCATTTGTTCGGGCCGTTTAATAGATTTCTCACTGTCCACCCGAGGTGACCTAAAGCTGCACACAGAATTATGCTTCCGACGGCGCGTCTCTCGCAAACCGCTTCATAAAACGTGGCGATGAAAAATCACTTGTTTGTGACCCTGCTAAAGCAATCATTAACTCGTATACGTTCCTCGTTAATTCGTTCATTGCTCCTTAAATCGGCGCTGTAGGAAAATATCAACAATGTAGACTGCTGAATGATAACGCACAATTTATCACGTTATAATTAGACCGCGGATTTTATGCATTTAGAACAAATGTAGACTGGCCAAATATAAAACTATAAAGACTTTAGAAGACGAAATGCTTTTTTGTAATCAACCTAGTAAATCAAAATTAAAATGGCCACGGTGCTCCAAATTTTTCCACGTTAATGTGCATCGAAGTGCGGCGCAGCATTGCCACACCTCTCGCCGCTGCAATTCAGGATGCACTTGGCCCAACCCTAACGTAAACGCAATCATAACCGAGCGTGATGCCCGGAGGCGAAACCGCGTAAATATTTTGTTTACCGAAAGCGGCGTGCCCGATTAAAAGCGTATCGCCCGAAGTCGACGGGTGCCGTGCGTCGAACATCCTAATCTCCTCCGAGCGATTACGTTTATCGACGCGAAACAACCGAGAGCCAGCCAGCGAAATGGTTTTTCGATGGAGGCTTCACTTTTTCGAGCATTGCGCAACCAGCTTTTCCAAACGCATTGCGCGGGGACATAATTCATTTCGACGCCATCCGCGCTCGCGCACGAAAATACGAAAATAAATAACCGGGCCCCGGACGTCGCACGAAATTTACGACTCGCCGCGAGTTTTTGAGACACAGGTCTCTCTCTCTCTCTCTGCTGAGAGTTATTCGGCTGCTGAAAATTCCTGGGGAAGTGTATCACAGGCTCCTTTGAGACTAGTCACAGAGGACCGTGAGATTTTGAGCTTAGAGACACCGGAGATGTGACAATCAGAATAACTAGACTGCAAGCTGCATCGATTTGGTACTTGTAATTTAAGAAGAGACAAGCAAATTTTTTATTTTTCAAACCATTGTTGGTTTTGGAATTGGGGAAATTGCTATAGGATGATGATTTAATTATTTTTATATATTTCTCCAGTTGCAATTCCTTCCCACCATTGCCAATTGATTCCATTCGAAAAATTCAATAAATTTTTTAACATCGTGCTCCACTCGTCAGCATTGCTTAATTCAACATTTCCATGTCGCACAGCAATTAAGAAAAGATTGATGGGCACTTCGCTGGACATTAAAAATACCCGAGACTTTCTGCAGACATTATAGTTCATCCCAGACCTTCTCAATCAATTCCCACATCACGATAAGAGTGCATCTCTGCATGTATGCTCCGTTTTGACGAGATTTCTGGGAGGCTCGCAAACGATGTTGATTTCTCGCGTTTTTGGAGCTTCCTAAAATCTTATTTAGATTTCCGGTTAACAGGGATGGTGTACCGGAAGTCTCGAACAGTGTATCAGCGTTATCATGGCCCGTATTCGGCGTCGTTTAGTCTCACGACGCTTTTGATGTTTTCCACGCGCGTGCGTCAGCCTGGAGCCGAGACTCGGCGCGGCCGAAGAGAGTGTGATTATTGTAACTTCGATGAGATAAGGGCATCGTGCCACGAACGTGTCTGCTCGTGATAGTGGTCCGTTTGTGCCGAGCGTAATTTATTAGCCGGCCAGCCCGAGATATGTCCGTCGCGCCGGTCATCGCCGGACCGAACACTCGAACGTTTTCGCGGTTTCACGAAACCAATATTAATCAACAATTTTTTTCCTCTCCAATCGTCCGTATCCTCAATAAAGAAATTCGCACGAATCTTGGCCGATCGCTATAAGCACTTTTAAAAATCCTGACAATTCTGTCTGGAATGCTCCAAAATATTTCATCTAAACACAATGGCAGCTTTATTCTGCTGGCGGTCCTCTCTCGAAATTTATGGCAATTCGGCGAGAGACTTTTATGTCTCTGATGGAGCACTGTTTATGGAACCGTGCGAGATGAAGCATATATAGGATGAATAGATCTTGTTTAATAGTTATTAATAGCTCTTGTGTATTTTGAAGGAATGTGGAGGCCTTCGGAGATATACAGCAATGTTTGAGCTAATGATCTATTTGAATAAATAAGATTTCCAGCGAATTAGCAAAGCGGCCATTTAGTATTATAAATCGATAATGTTCCAGGATTGTATCAACTTTGTAAAATGTGTGCTTTATCATGGCTCCTGTCAGAGAACCAGCACGGTCCACTTCACTTCCAAAAATTTTTGCGAACTCCATTGAAGGAACAGGATAAGTGTCGCTTGGATCGCTCATTAGGTCAGTCAATCTCGGAAAAATTATATCGATAACCAGTTTCAGAGCCGAAAACTACTAATCAAACATCGGGACAGTGTTCCACGAGTGAACCGACGTGCCGCCGCGCACACTCGCAACTTGTCAACGACCAGTCAAAAATGGGCAACGCCGTTCGGATTATCATTCGAGCCGACGACGAATTTAATGCGAAGGGGGGAACGTCGAGAGACGGATAAAACGAGAGGAAAAAAGGAATTCAAAGGAATACCACGGGGGTTTCGTATCCGAGAGCTCGTTTCGTCGGCGTAGCCGCGGTTAATGCATCGGTTCAATTAGCGGGCAACGCGGTGACACGGAACAATCAATTACGTTTGTTTACAAGGTGTACCCGTTAACGGCGCGGCCATTCAGCAGTCGTTTAAAACGGAATTAACATTCCGCGAAGATGAACGCCGTTTTCGCTGATCGTACATTGTTCGGGCATTCGGGACGCTTGCTTGTGCGATGGAAACGAGTGTCGGCGAGCACCGTTCCTACGTTTGACTTTACAAGAGCCGAGCACCAGAGAAAAATAGCCGAAATTTCTACCGGTGACTCGCAAATCCCTCTGCGGCACGTTCCGCGCTATTCTAACATATTCTTAACACTTCAGTTTCCGGAAATTTTGCAATTTTAAGGAATTCTCAATGAATTGTTCAACAGCGACAGTAAATTCATTCGTAATTCAAGATATTTTGGAATTCTTATAGCGTGACTACTTCTTCTGACATTTCTTAAAAGATATTCTTTGCTCCTTAATGTCAAATTGATATACAACATAAGGATTCGTAAAAAGAAAACTTGAACTAAATAGAATAAGAACTAAAATAAATTACAATTCCACAATAAGATCATCTTTGTGGTTCGCAACTAATAAAACAACACACAGGACGTACTACAATTCAGTCACTAAAATCGATCACCAATAAGAAACTTATGAAACAGACACAAAAGGAAAATGTCGCTTAAAAGAAGTTGCAAAATCTACGAAAAAATAATTGTTCAGCGTTGCAAAGAAACAGAGCAAAGAAACGTCAATTCTACAAACGGGAATTCCATGAGAAACATCTGAAAAGAATTTTATTTTTAGAGAAAGCACTTTGATCTGTCATCGAGACTGTCACCGCACCGGTGCGACGCCGAGGATTGTGCTGCGATGCTTTTCGCATAACGCCTAAAATTCGTGTTTTCCATCGCGATCCATTAGCGTGGTCGGTCGGTTGACGCGCCGAGAGACTGTCGTAATAGTTATTTTTTTTCTGTCGTCATCGATCCACAGCGCCTTGGATCAAGAAACCCGTTCCGCGGTTGTCCGGTGAATATATCACCCGGGCGTTACGTCGCCGATAAGCGTCGGACTCGTCCCGGACTGGTCGCGCGACGACTAGCAATATTCCAATTACGGAATCGCGGGCAATAAAACCGCCGGTTCGAATTATCCGGACCCGGGATTTGTTTCCATTAAGGGGTACGAGAGGTTGGATCAGACGTCGCGTGGGATTCCGCGATCTCTTTCCTACCTATCGAACGCTTCAATTCACTATCGGTTCGCTGCCTTGCTCGCAAACTCCTTGGAATCGTCGTTCAAACTAGCACTCGCAAATATGATCGCTTGTTAAACTGGAATATAAACAACTCTATACCATCCCCTAAATGAAACATCAACAACTTCATCGCAGAATTGCTTCTCAAACAAACCACTCCACAGCAATCCAAAACATCATCCCCTAAATAAAACATCACAGAATCGCTTCTCGAACAAGCTACGAATGAATCCAAACGTTCATTAATTTTCGCACCTGTCACACATCAAGATCAGAGATCTTCCCGAAGGCCAGCGCAACTCATAAAGCTACCTTCTCAAAACTCCAGCTAGAAAATCGGGAGACCTTAGACCGGAAACGCGGTTCTGCAAGCGTGAGATCATCTTAGAGACCAGGAAATCTCGTAGAACCTCAAAATTCGTCCTCAGAACCCTCGCTAGGGAATCAATAAATCCAACTTAGATCTCTGGCTGGTCACAGGTCAGGACAACACACGGAACCTCAAAATTGCTTCTCACAAACCTTGCTAGTGAGTCGACAGAGCTAACGCAGATCGCGGAGACGCGAAAACGGTGAAGACGGAAGGGGGTTGGCCGAGGATAATCGTGCACGGCTGATCGGGGCGAGTTGACGCGTCGGGTGCACGGCCAATGAGCAAAGAAGAAGGGAGAACAGAGGGATGACACTCACCCAGTGCATGCCGGTGGTAGGAGGGGCGCGCTCCTCATACACTCCCATCAGGGTGGCTGCTGTCGCGGGGTAGCTCCCGCCGAGGGTGCGCGACGCCGAAGCTGCTTGGGGGGGAGTCCCGGGGGATCCGCTTGCCGATAACGCGGAGATGGCGTCCGCTGCGCAGGTTCTCTTCCTCTGTCTGCTCTTCCTCCACGTTTCGCGGCCACCTTTAGCCCGGAGGAGAGAGAGAGAGAGAGTTTCCAACTTCTCCGCAGCTAGGTCCGTGAAAAAAACGGTTTCCAGAAGTAGGTGTACGCACAAAAACGATGAAACCTCACTAAGCAACTAGATGCGCGGCAGCTCCCTAACAATAAATACAACCGCTCCCGGGTCACCTGTCCGGCGATGAGAGAGTACCCTGGTCACAGGCACATCTCGCCACCTCGATCAACCAACCCCTCTGTTTCTAGCTGTCAACTAGAGTCACCGGTTCCTTCGGGATTCAAGGGGCTTCACACTGCACAATCACTGGGAGTCAGGGGGGAGGTGGGGCTCATCCGCGTGAGCCAGGCTGCTCAGTCCGCGAGATCGAATCCCCTAACGAGATCCCCGGTTCCATCTTTGATAAACCCAGCCGGGTCGGTAGGTTCACAAGAATGATCACTTTTCTTTTTAAATCGAAGGTCCGCGCACCTGCACTCAAAATTGTGATTTCAATACCACCACTTTCGGGGTGAGTCCTCCTCTCTGCGGAGCATTCGACCCGGGGACGTAGATCGATCTATCTCTCGGCTCGGTTTTCCACGGCGAACGGGGACCGGAGACAACAAGGTTTATGGCGCATGTGCCCCCCTGGACACGGAATCTCTCTCTCGGCTCAAACCCGACGACGACACGCCGAGAGTATCAACCCCAGACGAGGAGGTTCGAACCCGAAACGAGGTTCGCGCGAGCACGATGCGCCACGGTAAATACAGGCCCGTCTGCCGAGACGAAGCCGCGAGGAGTGAGGGAACCGGCACAGCTGCAACTGGTTCCAGCCACCGGCAGCGCCGCATCGCGGAGGAACCCGAGAAACCCGGCAACAAGGTGGGGCGGACACGATTCCGCGAAGGGCCGCCCACCGGAACCCCTACCACGTCGCAGCGGCGCGCCACGCCCATCCACCGAGCAACGATCTCCCCCACCAACGAGACCCTGCCTTCTAGCTCGACACTCTCTCTCTATTCCGGGGCTGTAGCCCTTCTCGCTCCACGCCGCGCCGCAGATCCGGAGAACCGTCGTCGTCTGCTACGACAGAGGCTCCGACACGACGCACAGTGGCGTAGACCGGCTCGAGTATTGTTCCCAGTTGTACCCTGCACCCTTTGACCAGGTGATTCCGCTGCCTCTCCCTTTGTACGATCTTCTCAGGGTGGGGGAAATTAGGTTGCTTATTAGGTGGTGACCGGGGATAACCAAGCCCACGGGACAATGATTCTACCTCGGATTAGCGGAGCTGAGAGTAACACCTTTGCGACTGTTCTGCGCCCTTGTAGTTTAGGACGGATAAGTAGTATAGGCTTCCGAGGTGAACAAATGAGGCTTGTGCATACACTGAAGAGTTTTGAGGTCGTGTGTTGTGCAGATATCTTTTTTAATTTGTTGGCAATGTGTGGGACTACTGAGATAAAGTATGTTTGCAATCAAATAATCAAATATTTATTGCAAAAATCGATGATGACAAAATCTGACATTATTCGGTAAACAACTGTTCTGTTAATCAAACACTCATGTTTCATGCAAGGGTTAGATTAGAAATAGGTGAAACACTGTAGTGAAAAAATCGAGAGAGTTCGATCGTATTGCTTGCAATATTTCAATGAGTGATTGTCGGCATTCGAAGGAAGAAACAGTGTAGCAATAAATCAATTGTCACCCACTTTGCACAGTTAAGTGACCGAGAAATCACTGACGTAGGCCGACAAGGGGGTTGAAAAACCGCAAGACACGAGACACAGCCAATTTTCGCATTGAAAGCCGAAATTCAGCGGTTCCAGCAATTACGCTCGCTTTGCTCGTGTACCGACGAAAAAGGAGGACGGTTGCAGTTTGGCGAACGGTTCGCTTAACTACCCCATGCATTTGCATAAACAACCAAATTACACGGAGGCGTAGCGTCTGCGTTTCTCGTCACGCGAGCGTTACAGGTGATCGGTCGTTTAACCCTTTTGCGGTCCAAAAGGTTCCTCTTTTATTTTCGGATCTTCGCACAACGTCATTCAATTATGTCTCCTTGCGTGCGATTCATTTCTTACGTATCCAATATTCTGCATAGCATTTCCAAATGTCTTAAATACTTTCATCGGAAAGATAACGGAGTTCGTTCGTAGTCGAAAGATAAGCGCAAAGTAAAAGCGGCGTAAAAATTTCTTCAAATTACGATACACTAGTTTCGAGTGGCTTCTCAGAGGATTCTTCGCGGTTCGACCAATGTGTGCAAGGTTGAGGGAGTTTCACCAATGTAATTCACGTGATCAATGATCCCCGAAGAGGATCCCGAAGTCACCGGAGCGGCCAGTTGCATCCGGCCACGCTTTCTGCGGTCTCCGACGACGGGGCTCGTTCTTTTCATTTTTATTTCGCTCTCTGGAAAGTCGATTCGGCGGAACAGTGGCGGCCTTCATCTTTTTGCACCGCGCCGTGTCGGCCAAAGCCTTTGTACACGACATTGTCCGTTCTCCGAACTTTTTCGCCCGCAGAATTTTCTTGTCTGTTACACAACCGCCGTGTCTCGGTCCGGTGTCCACGATAGACTGAAATTGCTAGGCGTCTACGTTTTTCTCCAGCGAGTCTGGAGGTTAAGGCTTCCGCTCTGCTACCATGTCGGCTCATTCTTTTAATTCTGGAAACAAGAAAATCGAGCAGTTGGTCCTGTAAGATCAATATAAAAAGACGTACACTTCGTTGAACGTTGATCACACTGCTGGGAAAACACTGCCTGAAGCTGTATGTTACAAATAATGTGATAATCTTGGTTGTTTGTACATTACAATCAGACCGTAAATCTTTGTGCAAAATGCAATAAAAATGGTGCGCATCAATTACAAGAACGGGGAGTCGCATCAGAATTGATTTTAATGGATTATATGTAAGGAAGAATGCGATTAGCTCGTTCAAATATTGTTCGGAGGAAAGAATGGATTTTCGCGAGTCATGCTGCCTGCGTTGAAGTGACAGTGGCTAGCATCTTCATTGGAGACCTGTACGACAAACGAGTAGGTCGTCGGTACACGTCCATACATTTTTCACAGAGTCATATTACAACAATCGTGTGCAGGAGAAAAAAAATTGGCAAGTGGGGGATGGAAGAGTAAAACATCGAAGTCATAGCGTTTCTTGTCGCGGGCAGCATCCGATGACAGAAAGGCCGGGTTTCTCGGCAGATTCTCGATCCAGTAGAGATCTGGTAACCTCGATCCACTCGGGAAGACCGAGTAGCCAGTCTGGAACAAAAGGTGCAACAAAAACGGCCCCGGTTTTCATCCTTTTTCTCTGCAGCTCCGAGGCTCGAGCGTAACGCGCCCACCGCTTCCTTCCCGGTGTTGCGTCTCCGTGAAAAAACGACAGGTTTCAGCGGTGAACACAGGACAGAGGGGCACACAGCCGGCGAACACGAGAGCTGATGGCGGAGAGGATCGAGACCAGCTGAAACAGAACGACAACCGTCCGTCCGTCCGTCCGATATTCCGTCATAAAAAGGAACCGGTTTCGTTTGCAATGTAGACGGAAACCGTCGGTCGCCCCGGTGGCTACGATAACGCTCGTCGAACCGTAGAATCCGCGGCGAATCATCCTCGCTGACCGCTTAACCCTCGCAAAAAGACAATTTGATAACTGCCACGATTAGGCCCGCCGAAATCGTCATGGATCGATTTTTTACGGACCGTCAGTAAATTGAAATTTCTCTTGTTGCCATATTTTTCTCTCTCGAGAGAGAGGTTCTTCTTTCGCTCAGAATGATCACTGTAATTGGCTACCTTGTTACCTCCAGTTTTATGATCTAGGTTTACGATCTTTCATTCGCATGCCAGCAGAAAAAAAAGAGCGAAGAGAGATCAAAAGAAATGATCGCTTACAACAGGATCGAAGATACTTAAAGTTGCTGAATGAATTTTTGATCAGCAACGGGGTGAATGTGACAGGGTAGGTCGCTCAATGTACCGGCCAAGTAATTTCTTCCTTCAGTTTCTCTTCCGTCCATGTTTGTCGAGGGGTTGGGTTCTTCTTTCACCTGGATTGACTACTATGATTAAGCACCTCGCTACGTTCGCGTGGACGAGTTCGTGTTTTATGGTCTAGTTTCACTGTCAGTCGCCTTGTACCAAGAGAAAATCTGATTAACGAGGTGTTCGAAGATGAAGTTCAATTACGCTTTGTGTCGGTGGATAGTTTATTGGAGGCTGTTAGCGAGTTTCGATCCTGATGTTTCCATATTTGCTGGAGGGGTTGAGTTCTTCTTTCACCTGGAGTGACTAGTACGATTTGCTACCTAGTATTCGCGTAGACAAGTTCGAATTTTATGGCATTCATTTTCTGGTTTCACTGGCTACTGGCTTGCGAGGGAAATGCCTGGATAAAGTGATTTTTTCAGTCTGTTAGCAACTTTCTGATATACCGAACAGGCTAGGTAATATGCGGTACTGCATTTATTTTTGTAGACTATAAATTATAGTTACCTTTACCTTCTCAATTTTTCGGCTTCAGGAACAAAATTACTTCCACATATAATTTGCATTCTCCACGTGTTAACAATAAATCTGACCGCATTAATTAGAAGAATCTCGCACTGTGACATTATGCCCTAAGTATACAGGGTACTGGGGCATACCAAAGCCCACATCACTCTTTCCTGAGGGTGTCAATAGCTCCAGGAACCCCCATCTTGCCAAAAATCCTGCAGGATCCTCGTTCACATGATTCCCTCCTGGTACCCTCGCAAAGGAGGCCGAATTTCTCATCGAACCTATAAACATGCAAACGAAACGAGCTGTTTAACGTCATAAAGAAACAGTTGGCGACTATTCTGGCTCTGAGAAAATCGTCAGCAACCAATAGTCCTCGTGAAGACGCGGATATAACGGGGGGAAAGAGATTCGTCCGATCGAAACAGAGAGAGAGGAAAAAATCGAAAAGAAAGAAGGTGAGAAGGGGAGGGGTGTTGTTAACTTGACGCGCGAGTACTAAACACGCAGTGACGGTACAATGAACGCTGGCGCCCCATGGAGAATGGGGCCCCGCCCGTTGAGACCCCCCCATGAGTGGGACTCGACGGAAACCCATGAAAGAACCATAGAAGCGCAAAACCTTACGTTTCGGGGGTTCCTCTCTCTCTCTCATACACTCCGTGAAACCGCTTATACCTACGGGATCAACGTAACCGGATGAACTGTTAAAATTTGTGTTCGTTCATTGATAGCTACACAATGCGCTCTGCGAGCGTTAGAACACCGCCCCTGTCCCCCACTGGTCTATTTGTTACGTTTCGGGATCAATTGACCGGTAGATTCCTGGCGTAATGATGGTATTGATGTTTGTTTAATACTAGCGTGCTTGCCGCACTGTGATTTGCAACGTTGAATGTTGACGGAGATTTTCTATGAGTTAGTTCAATGGTGGAAACCGTGGGAAGGTGAATAAAATTTTGTGGATTAACTCTTATACTTAATATTTTCTACGATGTGCATATTTTTGTGTTTCAAATTTGGATCAATATTATATATTTGACAAAATTGTACAGGGTGTGCCATTTAGGTCGATCCCCTCGAATATCTAACGGTGTTTCGGTACAAATAGGTTAATAATTTTTGACAAGGAAGAAATTTTTGCAGCGCGAAAGGCTACTCGAAAACACCAGAGCACAGTGCGGTGAAGAGCCATGAAGCTCGTCCATTTCCGGCAGACTTTGTGGCGTCCTTGACCGAGAAAGCATAACCGCGATTCAATGTTACAAAATACAGATCCCAAACAGCTCCACGGCGAATTCAATTCGGTGTATCGTCGCGCGTGCTCGCCATCTTGAAAGCTATGGTAGCGTGCGCGATGAACGCGTCCATTAAAAACCATCGCGTTTCACCGTCGGAATATATTCGCGATACGCCGGTCTATTCACCGGCGAAAATTCAGAAACCAGAGATTTCATTGCGTGCACGAGTGTCGGCGAGTTTTCTGGCTCGCTTTAGAAACGAAATGACAGGGCAAAGAGGAAGCCGGAAGGGCGTATTCTTCCGCGCGAGAGCAGCTTCCGCTTCGGGTTCTCTCTGGGTCAAAGGGCAAAAACGCTTTTCCATTTCATTCACGCGTCGCCGTTGTTCTCTCGCCGTGGGTTTCTCCGTGGTCCGTTGGAAATGCTCGAGGAAAATCTCGTTTCTCGAGCGTTTAGTTTAGTTTTTCCGTATCCACCCCCCTTCTCACCGGCAGCTTTTTCTCGGCCGCCCTTTGCCTCCGCGGTTTCTTCTGAACACCGCGATCCCGGCTCGGCGGAACGAAAATTGTTACGCTCGCCTCGTGTAGATTCGCTGGCACGATTACGCTACTCCTGGTCCCCCTTCGCGTTTGCTAAATATTCGATGTAAATTACCACGGATTCAGGGACCGCGAAGAACTGCGCGGCCGACGTCGCTTTGTTGATTTCGCCGAGGAATAAAGTCGGTCAAGGTTCCACATCGCGCTTTAATAAAGTTCTGCCCTCGACGGTACTCCTCTGTGGCCACGATAGAATTTAAATACAGCGGTTCTGTTCCTTCCAAACTTTACCTTTTCCTATCGCGTCAGTTACCGAGTTATCACGAAAAACGCGGATCAATCAGAGCGTGACTACAGCGGACAGATTCCGGCTGATTGGTCAATGCTTTTCGTTAATAGCTCCTCAACAAAGCCGCGGCGAACATTTTCGCACAGGAAAAAATAACTTCGAATGACTTCAGGCATCATCCCTTTCAAGGAAGTACTTGGAACATTTTTCGGACACCGTATTCGACGCGAAAAAAAGTTTGTTCGTGGCCACTACAGTGGTCATCCCGGTCCTCTAAAGGTTAAAAGGCTAGAAAGGTTAAAGAATCATAGGTTTCGGTCGCGGACGTGAACAAGCATCGGTAATACGTTGTTCATCAGCGTGGTCGTGAGCCAACGATCCCCAAAGAGATCACAAAGCCCAGCCACTAGAAAAAGGAAGCCAACGAGAGAGGGAGGAAGAGGGAGAGTAAGAGGGTGGCGTAGGGTGCGAGTGGATAGAGACATCAGAGAGGAGAACCAACCGAGAGAGATGGAAAAGCGGAGGGATAGGAGCACGGGCCCGAAATGCGGCAATTTCTATCGGGGGCGGCCGTTTTTCACAAAGCACCCCTGCGACCCTAAACGGTCCACCCCGTGCGCATTGTTCACATTGTTATGGGTTCGTGTCTCTCCCACAAGCACGCGTCCAGGCACTCGCATCGAGTCGTGAGCGAAGTCGAAGGCCGATGAATGACCAGCCGGGGGCCAGTTATACCACGCGCCTAAACGACAACGATATTACAATGTCCGAAGGGCCTCGGCTTTTCGTTTTCCGGGGCCCGGTGGCCCGCTGGAAAATATTTCTCGACCATTGTAGTCGAGAACGGACAGGCTCGGACACGGTCCTCGGACAAACGGAGGCGGAAGTTGTCGGAAACGCGTGCTGATCAATGGACACCGCGGGGATTATGCGATTTCGCTCGATTCTCGATGTCCAAGTGGACAGTCCCAAGTGAAACGTCTTTGTCAAAGGAATTGTCGAGCTTCCGTTGTTGTACAAACCATGCTGGACACGATTCGTAATTGTAGGCGGCTGGGAACTGGCTTTAATCCGCGCGGATAAACAAACAAAATTTTTGCTCCGCCCGTTCGCTGACGTTCGCATCGTTCGTTCCACGATGAGAGCTCGTTTTTAATATTTATTTCGTACAAAATTTGCTGGCTCGTTTAAAGGATTTTTTGATTAAAGGTCGTTTAATCATCCGCCCCATCGGGAATTAAAAGGGATGATCGCGTGATTTCGCTCGCAATTAAGCGAAATTTAATCCTGTACTCGCGTCCGCATGGCTTCGAGTAAAATTTTAATTGTGGTGGCTGATATTGAATTTAATAAATGAAAGACACTTTTGGTAGGTACCGTGAACAATATTAATGATGCAGACAGCGGGGAATTTCTGCAATTGTATTTCGAAACAAGAATGTTTATGCGCGATGTATACGATAATTGAATACAAAAATCTGTAATTAAATGAATAACGAAAGCCAGAATTATAAAAGCTTGCTGAACTTAAATCGTGCTCCAAAAAAATTCAACAAAATCGAATCAGGCATCCTCCACCCAGAGTCAAGCTAAGCCCAGTCCTAAATCATTTGACCGAGTCAGCAGCCTGGATCCTCGAGAAAGTAATCGCGATCGAAGTCGAATTCGCCGCGGGCTGAGGATTAAGGTCCGCGAAATCGTAGCCCGGCCGAGCGGCACCAACACGAGTGGCTCCCTTCTTTTATTTTCGACCCTTTCTCCGCAGGATTACACGGTGCTTGCACGCTGCCGAGGAAGAGCTATCCCTCAGGAGCGACGAAGACGGAACCCGAGGCACCTGAGACCATCGGCAACGCTGCCAGTGCCCCCCGATTCTATCCTTGTCGGCCTAACACAGCCGCTTAGGGTAGCACGGACGGATATCCTCTTACCGACACGTGGCCTGCACGTGCCCCCTTTACCGAGCAGTCCTGCGAGCGGAGGAGAGGGTCCTCCTCATCCCCCCATAAGGCTATTAATTAAGCGAGATTCGGGACACGTCAGATTTTTCGAGCCTCTACTCGCGCGCGTGCTTATCGCAGCTTTGAAATTCGGTAACGCGGGGGCAGCGAGGAATTGCCGGTTCCTGTTCGCGATTCGAATCGTCGATGACACGCGGACCTTGGCCCCCGTTGGTTCCCTTTTGGTTCCCCTTCCTCGGAGTCCTTTCTCAGACTATTGTCTTCCGGCTTGAATTTCTTTGTGATCATCGCCGTGAGATTGGACTAATTAAATTTCGGTTCGGAGCCACGGTCACGCTTTCACCACTGCGCTGGTCCTTGATAATGGGCCCTGCGGAATATTTATTATGGAAATCAACCGCCGAAAGTGAATCATGAAGATGACGGTGGAAGATCGTGGACGTTAAGGCCGAGCGATCAGACCTCGATAGGATTTCGATTGCGTTTCTGGGGCAGCTGAGCCCTTAATTCTATGCTGACCAGCTTTTATAGCTGACCATTTGCTTTATTTCTCCTTTCCTGTTGCTCGAATTGCGTTTAGATTTTTGTCGTATGAGTATTTAATTGTAGATAATTCGTCACCCGTATCAGCCTAAGGGTTGGAGGGAAATGAGGCAGAAGTGACAGAAAATTTGATGTACGCTCGAAGACCAGCAGACTCCGAGTGCTTGACGGTTTAATACACCGTGTAAAGCAATACGACGGACTGACGAGAGCCGATCTGACGTGTAAGGGATACCCCCGTAAAAAAAGCTACATTCTACACCCCGCAACGAGCTCACGTGTGCCCTTTATTGTGGGAAACGGTCTGAAAGCTACGAGCGAGCCGTTACGACGCCCTTTCTCCTTGCTCGTGAAAAAAGAAAGATAGTGCGGTCCAATTTGCCACCGTGGAGACGGGAAAAAACGGCCATTACCGTTTACATAATATCCTCCTCCAGGAAAAGGATCAGGGACACGTTAATAAGATCATATTTTACCATGTTGGCTAGGTATCACAACTTTATTGAGTTACATAAACAATGGCGTGCGAAAATGACAAGGATCCGAAGTTGCAATAAGAATTCTTGCATTTATTTCACAAAGACATAAAAATCACTTTGTCCCATTAAAATTAACATTTTGTAACAAAAAATCGCGGAATATCTGAATGAATTTAATTTTGTAATAGCACACTGGTAATAAATTAGATTTCGATCGGCAGCTGGAGCTCTACAGCAAAGGCAGTCATCCCAGGACTTTATCTTTTTCAGTTTCATTTTTATCTCGTCTATCCGAATTTTTATCAGAAGAGTAAACGTCAAAATTTAATATTAACTGTCACCATGCCAAATATTGTATCTACATTTTTTCAAGCTCCCAGATGCTGGAAAAAATGTAGATAGAAGTAGATAGAAGAATCAGTTTCCCGGAATCAGTTATAACTTTCACCGAGCACATACCTTACCGCGGGAGATTCAACAGGTTCATGGGAAAAAAAGGATTATTTATCGGCGACGATCTTTCTTCCCCATTTAGGGGAAAGTCCCACTAATTATGAACCCTCGTCGCATAGAGAAAAAGAGAGGGGAAAAAAAGGAACGTCCCCGACTGATTGCTCGACATTTTATTATCCGGCTTATCGCGGCGTGTTCCCAACATTTCGCCTCCATAAAAATCTCATAAACAACGGGATCAGCCCCCATACGCCGGGTGACGCGCGTCCCACCTCCCCATGGCCAGCCCTAGTCTCGTGTTACAGAGTTCCAGAATTCATCCATCAAGCCCGGAAAAAGCCGCGGCGAGCCTAATGAAAACGACAGCGCACTGGCAGCTCGTGATTGATAAAACGTCAAATCAGTTAGGCGAAATCCGGCGTCGATCCTGCGCCGCTGGCGAAAGTTCGCAAAAGCTCGGTGACCATGTTAGTTTCGCACTCGCGGGCATTGAATTTAACTACGATTAGAACAGAGCCATTTTGAAATAGAAAGCTGCATAACAATTTTTAATAAGCGTCCTGTAATATCAAATTTATAGTTCACCTATAATTTTTGTACGAAGACACTTTGTACAGTTATTTGCTCTGTTGACACTCTCCGATATGTTTGCTCCAACAAAAATCAAATTTAAGGGGTAGAAGATAATTGACGGGGGTCCAGTTTCGCAGGATCAATTCATCCAGATCACGAACGCGTATAATGGTTTCGGTGGTTGAATGCTTCCCTTTGGTAAAATCCTATTTAACGCCGATCATTAGTTACTAATCACGGCAGCATTGTGCGCCATAGGAATGCTCTTTCGGCGACAAAACGGAAAGGTCTCGACGCTCGGCGTCGATGAGTGCGCTTAGGGCGCAGGGATTTAGCAAAACTCGAAGATTCTAAGCCGCGGGCGGCACCTGGATCCCCGACACCGGGATCGCAGGTGTTCCCTCGGGAGGACCTCCTAGAGATCATTGAAGCTCAATGGTTTCGTGGGCACAAAAGGGCGTGGCGACACACTGAGCGTGTCAAGGGTAAATGGGTGATTTCACACAAATTAACCAAAGCGTGCCCACCAAATTATCCTGGGTCTGCTGGCTAATGACGAATCAATGAGATGAGACGGGTGGGTAGGATTCGAATGGCCGGAGCCAGTCGACTGGAAATTTGCGTGGAACAGATTTCGTTCGTGATAAAAACTAACTGTTGCACCTGTAGCTGTTATTTCTATTGATGTACTACAGTAACATAATCTTCAACTATATCATTGTTCTACAAAGCTCCCAGCAGTAGACGTTTGAAATATTCAAAATCAATGCTAGAAGCAAATCTGTCGGCGTCTCTATAGTTTACGAAAGAAGAATCGTGGTGTACCCTAACTGCTCCGAAAATCCGGTACGTTAAAATAGGTTATCGACACCCCGGGACAGTGAGCAGCCCGAAAGGCGGACTTCTGGTCAACGTCTCACCTCTCGAGGCTGTCCGTGAGTGCAGCAGCGAGTGCAACATCGAGGTGCAGCTCTCTCGCGGGGTTCGTGCCGCGTGCAGGCGTTCGAAGTGGCCGGTTATTTATGGCTGGATGTATTAGAGGTGGATATAAACGTCGGTTATTGCAAACACTTAACAGTCCGTATATCAATCAGACGCCAGCTCCGGCTACAGCCCCTCTCGAGAGAGAGTGAACGAGAGTGAAGAGGGTTACCCGCCGTTCCTCTCCCGCCGGGAGATCGGTGTTACGTAGGTGTGGCGGGGCCGAACGCCGTCGACTTTTGGCTGACAATGTGAACGTATGGACGGTTGCATTAACGGTGACGGGCCCCGGGACGCGTCGATGCAAAAGTGATAAATAATCTAACGTCCGTGGCGGAACACTGCGCGCCAGCCCTTGGACACCGATGCGCACTCCGCCTAGGTGATTTATGGACCTTAGCCGAGCAAGACGAGCTCCTTTTTCGGCTGGACGAGCCACGAACAGCTCGAAACGAACCTCCGATGCGGATGGAATTCGAACAAAGTGGCTAGCCTCGGTAAATATAGTCGTAGATCTGATAGAGCGCGAGGATCTTGATTTAGAACGTTTCCTCGGCGAAGAACAAGGAGAAGAAAGGTTACAATGGAGGTTGCATATTGGAGTTGAGCGAATTATTATCTTAAAGAGCAGTTATTACTGCGAAGGGTGAATTTGAGACAATTCTAGTCCGCATCGCGGCAGGATGACCCGCTTCCATCCAGCTGGAGCAGAGCCAAAAAAGAGAAGGCCGGTCCCGAGGTCCGTCTGGACCCCCCGTGCCCTTCGCATCGGTGATGCTCGTAAATAACACGGTCGACGGAGCCAGCGCCGACGAAAGGGGGCAGAGGAGTATGCCTGGAAGCACGGCGGAGAGGGGGCATCGAGTTGGCCAGAGTCACATCACTACCGGCCGTTTGATAAGCCCGATAAGACGCATAAAGAATGCTTGTCCCTCGTGTCCCTCTCTTCTACGGCCGCGCCTTTCCCCCGTCACTCTTGCCAGCTAGTGTCGGTATCTTAATGTTCCTCTGTCCCCAACCCCCCTAACCCCCTCTTCGGCACCACCATCCCCTTTACCCTCGCGCACCCCTTTCCTTGTCCATTCTCTTTCTCTTCTCCGTTTCTTCGCGTCTCATCGGGACCGTCCTTTCTGTCCCTCTTCTTCTTCTTCATTCTCCTCGCTTTCTTCTTCCAACGTACGTGTTCCTCTCTGCCGTCGCGTCCCCGGCCGATGCTATAAATTATGCGACTGCATCGCGAGCACAGCTGCGACGACGGCTTGTCCTGATCATCTTTCCTTTCGGCGGCCCCTTGGAGATCTTCGCTAACAGAGTCGACCGTCGCTGATACCATGGAAATTCTTCGTTGTCCACCGACCGCCGATATGATCGATCGACGCGCCCTGATGGGGGAGCCGTGTTTTGCCCCGTGGTTTTGTACCCATTGATACGGGACGATCCTCATCGGTGATCCTCCGTTACTCGAGTTCCAGGGCTTAATATACACGTGACAGAGTATGGGCGAATTGCGGCACGGTGATCGAGCGAAATCGTGATCAATTGTTCATATGAATTACTGTCCAACTTGAAGGCGTACCACGCCAACGCTCGAAGACCATCATTTCCAATATTTCCAGGCATTGTGCATAAGAAAGAAGCATACTAACGTTTCTCCTCACGCTCGAACGCCACGTAGTTCGTCTCAAAAATCCACGGAAGCACGTATGTACCTTTTAATCAGTCATTAAAGTCGCGAGGTGGACTCGTCGCTCTTCCGCCGGACTCCAGATGGCGCCCCAGGCCGGACCCGGAGAATCAATGGATCAAAGTCGGATTTAAATCTCCTGGGCCGATTCGGCGCGCGTGGACGGTACACTTAGTCGTCGGGAACCACCGTGGCAGCGCACGCGCTCGCCATTTAATGGTTTTCAGGGGGATCGGAGCCGAAAGAGCCCGGCAGAGGCGGTCGTTAAAAAGGATTTCCCTACGATATATCTCCATTTACGCGCAGTAAATAACTCAGGTGTCGCGGGGCGCGGTTTGCGTGTGTGTCGCGCGGCCAGTACCACCTTGAGAGGAGAGCACCGAGAAAATTGTGTCAGTGTGATAGGCGTTGGGTTACTTTTTTGCCGAATGTCCCGGCATGCTCCTTTCGAAAAATCGCCGGGGCCCCGGTGTCTCTTCGCCGCGCGACATTTACGATCCAGTAAATTAACAGCGGCCGCGGAGAAAGCACCGCACGATGGACGCGCGCGCGGCTTCGGATCCTTGAAAAGTGAAAAAAAGTCGGAGGTTATCGCGGCGACATCGTGTTCGAGGACTACGCGCTTCGTCGTCGCATCGGGGCCATGATTCTCCTCTCTTTGTTTTCGTCTCTTTTTCACGTAACTCCCTTTATCGCTCCGAGGCTACTGCCGTCTGTTCCGCGGCTACTAATTTCTCTGACGGCGGGCCCTTCGAACGCCGGAAGAGTTGAAGTAATTTCGCGAGATCATGGCTTATCGCGAACGGCTGACCGACGATCTTAGGAAAACAGAGAGAAACCGTGAACTTCCGCGATTATAACAGGTGCAGAGTCATCGGCGCCGTTCTTCTCGCCGATGAATTAGTAGGTCGAGTCGGGCGCCGTCTAAATATTTTCTTAGGCCGAGAAGGAGCTAGTAATGGAGACAATGGCAGGGTAAACAGCGAATTATCCTTTGTCTTTCGGCTTTCCCTCGCCCAACGGGTATCTGGCATCGATCTCGGCCAGGCGAACGGCCATTTTGTATCGGGACGGAACATTTTACAGGCGCGCCGCCGATGGATGACATTCTCTGCCGGGACGTTCCAACCACCGGGACACGACCCTAGCGCAATTAAATGTACTTCGAACGTTTTATGGAAATGTTATTATTTCCCGCGAGCGCCGTTGCGAAACGAAGCTCCGAATGCCGTCTCATCGCTTCAACCGTGAGAATCGCGTTTATGCATCGTCGCGCTGCGGAAAACGCTGAAAAACTGTTTGGCAAAATAACATTTAACAACCGGTGCGGCGGCTGCGAGTCCAGAACGGAAGTTCATAAATTATTGTAATTAAGGGACCAAGTACAAATTGGCTCCGGCGATGTCTATCGTTTCATCTGGGCCAGCCACGTTTATTAAAATACAGCGCTAAAGAGTGATTAAAATATTATAACGTTCGTTATCTTTGTTCGTCTAGGAACACGATAGTTTCTTTTGCGAGGCTAACAATAACCGCTCTAGTGATGCACGAGGAATTAGAAGCGACCAGCGGTTATCTCCGAGCCGAATCGCTGTTAAGGCTTATCTGCTGCTTCGTCTCCTGCTTCACGGACCATTGACTGAAGACTCCCGAACATCTGGACCGTGCAGATAGCCCTGCTTTGACTGAATCCTGACTCGGCTTCACTTCCCGGAAGCATCTATCTTGCGCCACGGCGCTTAGGAGACAAGAGAACCGTGTCTACGGTGAATCATGATCGCTAGACTCGCATCGCATTGTTCAATTTGGCGGGGGACTTGTCTCCGCCACAATGTAGACCGTGCAATTAGGCTTCCGCGCGCTGAGACACCGTCTATTCCACTAATGGAAGCAGGTGCTATCAGAGAAGTTAACATCATCCATTTTAGATTTCTGCTTTTGCAACTATGACTAGACTGCAGATTTTAATGTAAAATAAAAATTGTCTGCACAGATTGCATGAAACAATAGACATGCAGACGTCCCATTCTTTCTTCAATGATGTTAAGAAATTGAGGAACTTCTACTGTTCTAAATTTCTCATATTGACTGTTATGATAAATCCGCATTTTTATCATAAATTTGCAGGTTTCATTTTTGGCTTCTTCCATTATTAAGAAATTAAAAGTTGAAGGATCCGACGAGAATCGCAACCAACCTGATATGGTCTTCAGCTTTCGAGGAGAGGGTTGCAGCAAATTGAGAAATGTTTATTGTTCTATATTTTTCCTATTGATTTTCATTGTAAATCTGCATTTCTGGAACTTTTCTCATAAGTTTGCTATTTCATTTTTGGTCTCTTCTATTGTTAATAAATTAAGAGTGGATGATCTTCAGGTTTCGAGGAGGAGATTGCAGCAGGCCGGAGCGCAGCATTAATTTTTTGCATTTGTCACAGCGAAAGGGTTAATTATCCTTGCAGGATGGTTAGCGAGTTTAAGCGGCGACAGATGGTGACCGTGTTAGCTGGCGTTCCGGCGTTTTCGCCAAAATCACCGAATCATTTCCGGTGCAGAAGGGGCAAAAATACCCGGCACTCGTCTCGCCTATCATTCTTTCGCAACCTAACGACTTTAATCGGTCCTTGAAGAGCAGTCAGGCGCCTGGACCTCTCGTAAATTGCAGTTCAGCTGCGTCGCGACCGTAACGTTTGATTAAAAGCAATTTCGGCTCGGCGATTAAGTAATAACATCCATCGGCTACTGGTTCCGTTCGGCCTGAGTCTATCATCGATAATGCAACTGATTTACGATCGACGTCGTTATTCAAACAGAAACTTGCTTCCGGTCAACGAACTCCGTTCTCCTTCTTTACTTTAAATACAAAATCTTTATCATTGATCTGCTTGCCAAATTATGTACAATGTGTAGCAATTTATGATTACAGGTAATGGTGATTACATGTACGGGCCATACATTTTTACAAAATATTCGACAATCTTCAAGATCGAATATACTTAACGAACACGGTCAATTATAATACTCTGGCGTCTATCTGCGAGTTTGTAGTTTATTAAAGAACCGTTTTAATCGGCAAAGATCAATGATACGCGAAGTGGAGCAGACAGTATCTGTTGCTCATAAAATTAACCACCTTCAGCTTGTATTACAGTACCTATCTTTAACGATCTAACCATTTTTTCATTCACTGCTCAACATTAATAGATATTACAGTACAAAAAAGTTCCTGGCCAGAACCGTTCGAGTTCGGAAAATGAAGTTTCCTGGTCCATCGAGAGAACGAAGATGTCAGGCCAGGACACAGGTGTAGAAAGGGGGTCCACGAGCGGATTTCGGGCCACGAAAAATTCGAGAAAGCAGGTCCGATAGCGTGGGGACCTGGGGTAGCTCCTTGTCCAGGTAAGGGGGCATCAAACCCGCTGGCCCATGGGCCTCTACAGGGGGTCTAGTCACGCTGACATGTTTATCACACCCGTTCCGGAGACTCGTGCCATGCGTTATGCGAGTGAGAGAGCCGTGTTATGCTCTCGAGAGCGCGGGGTTCTGGAGGTTTCACGTTACTTGGCGACACAATGCCGCTACACGGTGTCCCCAAGCATTTTTCATCTGACTCGGTGCCCCGCGAGTTTTCGAAGGGTGTCTCTCCGCCAAGGGGGTTTCCTTGAAACGCAGATAACGGGCGGACGTAAACGCTCCGGCTCATAAACTCCGCTGACGTACAAATCTCTTGATCAAACGCCATTCCGATAGAGCAATAAAAATTATCCTCGCGTGACGGTGAAAATTTAACGGCCGGCTATGCTCTCGCGGGCTTACGTAACCGAGCGTCTAGCGTAATTCAGCCATGTTCCGACCGCCGACATCATGCTACCGTGCGCAGCCGTTGACTCATCAGGAATCTCGGAAAAAACAAGAAAAAATGAGCGGCCGATTTTTCAGACTGAAACGGGACCGGGTATACACTCTCGCAACGATTTTTCGAAATTCCCGCTTTTACCGTGCAATTCCGATGCAAAGTTCGCCGCGCGATTCCAAAATGGCGACCGCACGGACGTCGAAGCACCCATCCTCGAACTTCGACGCGGTATTGCTCGAAAAAGAGCAGCTTTATGGAAAATTTGTATTCCACCGGATCGGCTTGTATCGCTACCAGCAATCCTTCCGTGCCGGTGTTTCGCGCGTATAAACGTAAAATGCAATTTTCACGGCTGCCATCTTTATAGCGCGGAGCCGGCCCGCTGGCCCGCGTTATACGATCATTTGCATCGTTTTACGGCCCCGTATATTCGCTTTTGACTGCTTAACCGAGGGGAACCTCTGATTCGTGAAGTCCGCGGCACGTCAGCTCGAATGAGCGTCGATCCTTACCAGGAGCGGTGTTTGTCGCATAGTCAGACCCACAACCTAAGCGAGAAACATCCTGTCATCCGTTCCCCCCTCGGCTTTATCGCTGTCATTCATCTGCGACGATCCACCGGCGATCTGATCCGCCGTTTTTCTCATTTCCGCGGAACGAACACGTTTTTTCGTGAACGCATGAGACCCTGCCCCTCTTGAAATTGATTTTATGCACTTGTCTCAAATTCATAGTTTATTAAAATTACCAGGAAAAGAAAATTTGGCCCCAACACATGAAGTCTTGACATTTTCAAACGTGTGCAGGAGGCTTAAGGTCAGTTCACGGAATCATCGCGACGAGAACCACGACGGCAACAGCACTGTGAACCGTTATAAAATTCCCGGCAGCCCTTTCGTCCAGCGGATTCTTCCATCGCGAGGAAAGAACAAGCCGCTACGTGACAGCCAGACTCGCCGAATTCATTATCACCGTTTCCGTCAAATATGAAGGTTTAATGGCGCATTAAACACAGGACTCCATCCCGTCACTTACAAGTCCGTCGATTCGGCCGGGATTCGACGTGTTGATCTCTCTATCAAAATTCCAGCTTAAAATGTCTTTTTACGAGGATAGTTTTACGATCTACGGTAACACCGTTCCTACAGCCTTAGGGGGGGCTGACGGGTCCAGGATACTAGGAATGAGGTGATCTCTGCGATTTTTTTCTCGAGGTGAGAAGACGAGGCTCCGTTTCGAAATTTTTGAAGAATTTTATATCTCGTCTTCACCGGAGTCCTTTGTGTTGGAGAGACAGGTTTGGAACATCGAAAATAAGGTTATAGGAGTCTTTAATTAACAAACTGAAACATTGAGGGTAATTTACTTCGTGTTCAAAGAATATGTAATAATTTCTTCACTGAAAAATGTGCGGTAGAACCTAAAAGAATTTTTATAAAAGTAGATCTTGTAGAGATTAATAAGTTGAAGAGGTGATTCCCACTCGATCGAACGAACGTAGTCGTCACCGTCACCTCCGGGAGCCGGCAAAAACGGCACCGAAACATAGAAAACGAAGGAAAAGGAGGAGATGAACCGGGAACAAGATGAGAGGAGGAAGGAGTCACGAGCCATTCAGCACTTTCTATCTTGCCGAACGTCGCGTAACAGCCGAAGACAGCTCTGGGAGGTTAAACGGGCTGGCTAATACCCGATATATCTCGGGCAATATCGACGTGGATACCTCGTTCCCTGTGTATCTAACTTCACCGCCGGTCGATAAGGCCCCTTATTAAGTATCCTATAAAGTGCAGCCGCGCGTTTTCCCGTCCCCGATGCGAAACTTTCGCCGTCCTTTAAGGACCCGAGGGGCCCGTTCGGGGCCCGACTCGCGCGCGCGGACACCGATCGGTGATCGACGTGGAAGGCCCATAAACGCGCCACGGAATGTTGGTCATCGTGCCGCGCAAGGGAATCGGAATCGGTGGCAGTACAACAAATCAGCGATTTTATTCGGCATAACTGCCGCCGGCCGGACCGACAGCTCTTCATATAGATTATCTCTTTGCATTACGTGGCCGCTCCAAATGCAGTCTTCAAACGTTGCTGCGGTTTCCAGCCGGGAATGCGGTCCCAATCGTCCAGTGATACTCAAACTGACCGAACACCGTCGTCGTTCCGATCCTCTCGCGAATCGTTAGGCAATCGAGCGAGACTTTGTAATCGATGCATTCCATTTCGAACAACCCACACCGAATCGGTACTGTCAAGACCGCGGCAGAAATCGTTGCCGCTGCGCCGCTGCGAATCGTACTTCCCGGATTCGAACTTATCTTTTTCGCTTCAACTGTTTTGAAGGAATCTTCTCAGAGCATTTGACAGGGGATTGCAGGATAATGGGGGAAATGATCAAGCTCGAGGATGTAGTGAGCGGGAAGAAAGATCGAAAGGTTGAAGAGTGGTTGGAGAAGTTGAGAAAGAAAAGAGAGCATAAATAAACCAAAGAGAATACCAAACCAAAAATGCAAAAATTAGGGAATAGGGAGGAAAGCAATAAGTATGGAAGTAAGTGGGTTAGTGATAATTATGTGTGAGACATAGAAATGAATGAAAGAAGGACCGAATGTGTGAAATGATATAGTTTCGCACAGATAGGTTAATGAAAACCAAGTCACGTTTCTCAGCTGTGAGGCTGAAATAAAGCAAATTATTGTTATTATATTGAAGGAATCTTCTCTCAAAAAACGAAGATTACCTCGAGACGTCAGGAGTATGTAGAATCAAATTTATCAGTCAAAAATTGAATAAAAAATTGTCTACATAAATTGCAAGGACCAGAAGGCACACAGGAATTCATTTTGCCTACAGCTCGGCAGTCTAGTAACTTAAAGTGCGTTTGACTGAAGCTGTGCACAATTTCCGACGCTATTGTCTGATGTTTGCCAGTGTTTGAGAAGCGCTGCATGAGTCCGCCGTATTTCGTGGCGGCTCGCTGACGTGCTGCTAGCGCAGCGGGTACGGCGCGATGCCGCTTGTAACCGGCAAGAGAGCTCGAATCCCGGCTATGCGACATACCACCAGCGATATATAACGCGAAGCGTATCCTGCACACACGACTATTTTCAACAACAAATCGACCTGGATGCCGGTTACCAGCCCCGGCGTCCCGAGGACGATGTCCTTGGACATCGTTTGTACGCTGGTTGCGCCTCGAGCAACCAGAACCGGCGACGATAAGGGTTGATGTTACGGCGTCATCGTTACAACGCTTTTTCAGAGCGCCGACACCGGGCAAATCTGTCCCCGATTACGCGAACAAATCTGGACAAACGATGGCAGACCGCCAGGTCGCTTAGTTCAGCTATCCTCGAGATGTAACCCTTCATTGTTAGCGCACTGTTCCGGAAATTAGGACATTTAATAGTCTAGGTTCAGCTAGATCAGCTCCTGAGGTCAGTTCGAATGGTTTCGTTATTGTTAACATGTTTTAGCGGATTTTACAATTAAGTACCTCCAGAAATATGTTTCAAAAAATGGATAAACACAGCAGTATCCTAAACAACCTGCTACGGAATTCATAAAACTAGTGTGCAATTATATCTTCAAATCAGGCATGAATTTTTACAACAATGCGATATTGTCGTGTGTCCAAGCACGTTCCCAACGAAACGTGGAATTCGCGGACCGAATCCTGTTGCGGAAAAATTCCTGCGTGCCTCGGCCCGAGCAGTCTCACGAATGGAGGCGGAGGATTCAACAGTGACGCAATCCGTTAGGATTCACGAGCGCAGCCTAGCCTAATTAATATTTGCAGTTAAATCTGCGATCTAGATCTGAACTGAACCGCTAGCTATCCAGCCAGCCAGGGTGTACCGGCTCCCTGATTCCGTTGTCCGACGGCTCTTTTCCTCGGGAGCCTAACATCCTCGTGGCGAGAGATAGCGTTTCTCGTGTGAGTTTGTTCACTGACCTGACGAGAAACCGGGCTGGTTACGATTACGAAACAATGTGCGACGTAAATCTTCCGGAAGACCATGCCCGCCAGCCCCGGAAGCCGCTGGGAAACCTCTTAAATAATCTCCGCGCGGATTTTCTGCTCCGAGCTGATCGAGGAGCCTTTTTTCACGGATCAAGAGGCTGATATTCGCGCGTGGATCGTCATCTGGGCTACGACCATCCTTCACCAGTCATTCGCACTTCCAGCTCCTGCATTTTCGAGGCAGACTGAAGGAACAAGTAGACTTGAGATCATGCTGGTTTAACTCTTGATCGTCGAAGTCCGAACTATACCGACGTATGATTTAAAAAGATGGATCTAATCAAGTCTATAGATTTTTTATTGTATTGCATCTGGAAAGCGAATTTGGAGCACGATGCACCATCATTCAGATCAGGGTTCACGGAGTCGCATAGTCGATGAAACAGCGCACCGGTCGGACGTGATGCGTTTAATTACCAATCAGAGACGCCAGGATCGCGTGGTTGATCCCTGTAGCTGTTAGCTGGCCAGGCCGGAACTCGGCTGGCAGTGTTTACGCGTAATAGCCAACTCGAAGACACGTATACATATATGTATCTAGACGCGAGCAAGACGCAAAGCGTACGTTCAGAATGTGTATTTGTTACAGTCGAGCTAGGCCGACGTTGCCTCCTTTTTATTCTGCATCGCAGGGCCCCGTGGTGTACGTATGCATGTACACAGGTGCGCGCGCAACCGTAATCAGCAACAGATAACAGATCTCGATCCGTCGATGACAGGAACACGGTATCCCCATGGTAATCGCTGCCGAGCTGCTTCCCGTTCGCCTTCACGGACTGAAATTACCCTCTTCCACCTTTGTTCCACCGATGTTGCACTGCTACTGGCGAGTCCTTGCCGAAGGGGATCGCGAGCCACCTTTCGGATGATCGGGCCTGCGAACGTAAACATTTTTTCATCGTAAACGAGCCTGGAGCTGACGTCTCCTCTGAAATGACGAAATTCGGAGGTTGATTGACCACGGATTTTTATGCGAATTAAAAATTGGCAATTTTCCGGACAGGGCTCAGGTTCGAGAAAGATTAACGCACACTCCTCGAGACTGCGCGGAATATTTTCCCGGGAATGACTTCTTTCGCCTGTGACGTTCGTTTAATTACAAGCAACGGGGAACAGCTCGCGCGTGAAATTTAACGATACCGGCAATTACCGCGTTCAATGCGAGGAGACGCGCGGAATTAAAACTCGGCCGCGCCGACAAAGGTTTGCAAATGCAGTTCCACGGAATTTTTCCGCTCGTATTCCCCCGGCCGAGCCGTTCCGTTCTGCGCTCGCCTCTCTCGCTGCCGATGAACACGTACCTGGTCGGATGTTCGAGGAAAATCGCCGGCTAACAATACCAGCGAGTTGCGATTGTTCGGCGCTGCGAGATCGCGAATCGTACGGTGCAACGAGGAAGAATGGTCGTTGATGGGATCGAGAGTTTATTATGATCCTCGTGGACGATCTTGTTGGAAATCGAGCACGGTGTAGTGTACGTGAAATTAGAAAGAGTTTAAGTCATCATTTCGCTGATTTCAAAATTGTTCCTGGAATATTCCCGAATGCTGATTCACTTTTAAGAAGACAAGTATTTCAATCGAGAGCGTCCAAGCTGCTATTTCATTGATTTTCAAAATTCAATTTCATGTTGATACTTTGCTACGATCGAGTTGAGGATACTCGTTGAAAATTAAATATGACGTAGTTCATGTAAAACGAAGAGGAGTTTGAGTCATCATATAGCTGGTTTCAAAATTGTTTCGAAAATACATTGATGATTTTCTTTAAGAATTTTGTTTGATTAATAGCGGGGTGTCGGCAGCCGTGTTTTCCCATAAAGCAACGGCTGTCCAGAGAAGTCGAGCGAAATCCTCCAAAATCGTCGATCCTGTGACTTAACAAGTGGTCGCGTTTCTAATCCTCTCCTTATCAGCGCGCGAGTTAATTTCCGTTTGAACCAGTCATTCAAATGCTCTGGGAATGGAAAGAGCAGGTACGACGACGTCCCGATTCTGTGTCAAGACGTCGGCCGAGAAAGGAAAAGCCCGTACACCGGAGGAATCGTTCGTTTTCACGAGACTGCGGCGCGGCGGGACGGCAAGGGGGGCAACGGGGAACGGGAACGGGGCGATGAAATAACACGATTTGCCTGCTTATGCAAGATAATTGCTTTCTGGAGTGAGTTATATCATGTATCTGTTCATGCTAACTTACCCGTGGCAGAGAGCGCGGTGAATTTTTTTTTGCGAGAGCAACGCCGCTTTAACTTTCGTTTCGCAGAAACGGGGCGACCGTACGGATAAACGACGGAACGCGTCGGAAGCGATTAGGATCGTCGAAGCTCCGTTTTGCGTGAAATCGGCCGCGTAACACCACCGACGTCTCTCTGTAAAATTAAAAACGTTGCAGTGTGCGCGAAATTGGCGATTTCGAATTTGTTTATTATATACCAGCCAGAAGCCAAACAAATTTCGAATCAATCTCATCGCGAGGGATTAACGAGAGATTCGCCAGGTGCTAGATATTGATTACGGTATCTGGAAGGAGTTAGTGGTAATGCGAATCGCGTTTAGGTCCAAAAACGGCGATGGAACACGACAGCAGAGTCAAGGGTCGGTGATTGCGTGGCGGGGAAGGCAAGCGCGCATGAAACGCGCTCGTTCCCCGACAAATAAACGTACATTAACCGCTATCGCGGCGACGTCCGGCACATAAGCAATAACAATTACGAGTATCGCTAATTTTATGCGCGAGCCATCCCTCATGTCCGCGTAGGGCAATAAATACGTGCGCGGGTGGCTGAGTCGCACTTACTAGATCTAGTTCGTGGCTTCCCATTAAACCGCGGTGTGAACCGTGTCCCCTACGGCTTTCTTGCCTCGTTTCTCGAACCAGCATACAGAGAACGTGAACAAGAAACCCTGCTGGAGTGATGAAAATTCATCAAACGGAATGTTCGTTTGTTGTTTTTTTTTACTCTCAACATCGTCGCCGTCGAAAGTCTCGAGCTTGCGACGCCGAGGAAAGAGCGAAGATAATTGCTGAAGTTAACATATCGCCGAGAAGTTTTTCCTCGGCGAGATATATATCACATTGAATAGTCGAAAGCTTGTAGGTAATTATTTCCAGGCGATAATGGTAATTGAGTCTTTGTTAGACTGAAGTGTACACGACTTTCAGGATGTCGACGATTATGTTATCTCGAACCTGCGCCGCAGACTAACGAGACGAGAAAATTTGAAACGGAGACATTTCTGGATGAATAATTTAATCGTTTTGTTCTCCTCTTCAGCGCACACCGCCATTTTGAGCGCTGGGACTACGAAGTCTGTCAGAACGGCGGATGCGGATAGAATAATAAAAAAAACAGTTCCTTATCTGCGTTCACCCCGAAGAAATTTATTAAAGCACTTTCGAAATCAATCGTAGCCATCGCAGGAACAAGAAGTTTTCTGCTCGCCACTTTGTACTCTCCGGATTAATATATGGCGCTTTATCTGAACAAGTTGCTGCAAACATTAACCGCACCAGGGAAACACAAGAAACTAATTTTTTCAAAATCCGATGAAATAACTCTTCCCGTAGACGGGGTTCTTTTTATCAATAAGACAACGCGGACATATATTTCCTGTCTGAGCACAGACTGTTGCCGATCCTCGATTAAACTCGGTCGTCGGAAGGAACAGCGGACAATAAACCCCGGCGCATTAATTCAGCCGACGTTCGCCGGTCCTGTTCATTCATAAAAGCGAAGCAGAGCGGCGAAGAGCTGAAAACATGAAAGTTATCTCTCGAACGTTAGTATCACGCTTAGTTCTCACCCCATAGGAGCCTAACATCCGCGGAAGAGGCTTTCCACGGGCGTATACGAAGGACTCGTGCGTGTCCCAGGGCAATTCACCGCGTAGATTCGCGATTCGCTCGGGATTTAATGTGGAAGGAAGCAGGCATAGTTGTACACCGTGATACACCGACGCAAACCTCCGGCGTTGGCTTCCCCCGATAGAATAATACACGTATACGCAAGTACGTATCCGCGTACACACACACACACACGATGAGATAATACAGGTGTATGTACATACGAGTGAACGCATACAGGTACTCACGTAACCCCCTGTTTCGTTCAGGTTTCTGGGAGCACCGGGAGAGTACGTGTTCGAGTGTGTTCTGGTTTGTGCTTACCAGGCGCTGTATCGGCTGATCTGTATGTGTATAATAATTCAGAGCGATATGCGCGCGGCTGCGCGTGGGAAAATTTTACGCCTGTTGTCGAATCGTGGATCGCTTTTCTGCTTGCCGGGCAAACTCTTCCGCTGCGCACGACAAACGCCGTGAAACCGACTTTTCCGTTGCTTCAAGCGACCGATGTACCTGCAGCAATTTAGTTTTCGGCACGAGGAACGATATTCTTCGTGTTACGTCAGTTGAATTGTGGATCGCTTTTCAACAAACGCCGTCAGACAACCTCTTGACGCAGTTATAAGTAAGTTCTTGCTCTAGCGCACAAGCAAAAATAGATCCACCGAGTAATACAAAAATGATAAACCACTTAACTCGCGACCAGCAGAACATATAACTTCCGCAAAACGAAGAACTCACGCGATTAAACAGAACCTGTTAATCCGAGAGCCCCGCCAGCGGTGAACGACAGAAAAATCGCGTTCGAGCGACGTTTTCCCAGAAGATAATCCAAGAAAGCACGTAGGCCACCGTAGTTTCGCTTTCATCGTCGGCGGAATAGTAATCGTCGAGTCCGCGGCCATAAGTCGTTAAGGTGCCGTGGCATGCTGCACCCGTTCGCCGGGTTCCATTAAAGCTCGCGAGCCATTTGTTATCAGAAAATCACAGATCGTCGGCGCAGAACACGCGAAGCGAACGGGATAATCCGGAGAGAAAGGGCAAGAGAGCGAGAGCGAGGGAACAAGAGAGGAAGATACAGCGAGCCACTAATGGAATCGTCAGAGCAGACCGACGGGATCTGCGGAATTAGGCGCAAAACGCATCCGCAGATATACGGGACGTCGGGCTCTGGCCTAGGCAGAGAGAGCTTCGAGCTTCGGGGCCCGTGTTGCACTCGCGCCGCTCATAATCTCGCATATTTACATTGGCCGCCGTGAATAAAACTGTTACATTATGCCCCGGCAGTCCCACGTGCGCGATCAACACGCGGCGAATGGGATTTTTGCGCCTCTTGCCGGCCACGGATACCCGGACCGAGAAATAGAACCGATCTTACGGCGGGGTCTCGCGAAGCCGGCTCGAAAAAAAATGACAGGAATCTGCGGAATATGCTAATTTATTTTGAAGCCGTTCGGCTCGATGATGGACGCTCTGGGAGCGGAACGTTTGGGGCCGCGTTCGGGTAAACGGGATTTTATCTGGACCTTTATGCGACATAAAGATCCTCAAGAAAAAATGGATTTTTGACTTTATCGGTCACTCATAGGGACAAGTCTACAATCTGTTTCGATTAATACCGTGCGACCTCTTTACAGTTACGCTTTAATAAGACCAGGAGTTCCGCTCCGTGTATTTCGTCAAGGGTATAAAAAAAATGCATTTCAAACGATGTCACCAGTGTCCAAGTGGCAGTCAGAACTGTCGGCGCAGTAGAATTATCGCAGTAGCCAATTTCCGGCAGGAAACAGTCGACACGATCGCGATTCCTTCTTACGAAACACATTCGCCAAGGGTTCAACCGTCCACTCTTGTCACAGCCGCGACGTCACTTAAACTACCAACTGTTAACTGCTATCTAATTTGGGCGTTTAACCCTAATAACATTTTTAGCACATTATCGACCGGTGATTATTGCATAATTTTGAAATATCTATGGTACATGGCTAAACACTTTTTAATGGAACCTTCAATAGCAACGGCAATTTTCATTGTGAACTAACAAGTCACCCTCAATAGCGTCATCTAATAGTTTCATTTAAGATTGCAATGTAAAAGAAAATTTCTATGCTTTATTTTGGTACAGCACGTACTATTGAAAATCCTATTAATAAGCTTTCGGTAGGTAAAGTGTTAAGAAAGAGGCAACAGGACAATTGCAAGTAACGAACGCATCTGCGTTCGAAATCACGGTCGCGGGTTCTCGAAAATCGGCGGAAGCCGTTTCGATGACTCCGCGAATGGTTGTCCGAGGTCTGGAACAGTTTCTATCCGCTCGGCCGTCGCGCCCGTGAAATTTATGTGCCTAAACTCGGTAGCGTGCGGTCGGGGCATAATTTTCGCGAGATTAACGCCAAACGTGCATCAACCTTTTGCTGGAGCGTGTAATTAAACTGTCTGTAGAGTGGCCGGTGTTACTTCATGGTAAACAGAGCTAACGTTTCCCCGTTCGTCGGATCGAGCCAGGCTTTTTTCACGCCGAAACGCGATCGTGAACGGGCACGGGTCGCGCGCTTCGCCTGTATCTTATTCTCTCCTGTTTCTTGTTCTCCATCTTTCTTTTTTTTTTCTGGTGTTCCCTCGGCCGTTTGCCCTTATTCTTCGTACGTATCTGGCCGGCCGTTGCCAGTCGCGTGAATCCCTCGTTCCCTGCGAAATAAGACGTGTGCTCGCTCACAACGAGACGTGAATTACGATATAGAGCTCTGCTACGCTTTTGTACAAGGTCTGCCTGCCGTTGCGGACGCCGACCGGAAACCGGGGTGACGGCGAGAGAAACAAAACGTTATTGCTTCCACGGGGGATGAAAAAAACGGAACGAGCAACAGAAATCGTTAAGCGATCATGCCGCTGATTCATTAACGTGTGCTTTTACTAATTTATTAATAGTAATCACTAGACCGCGGATTTGACGCATTTCTGACAACAATGGGCTGGTCGAATACAAAATTGTAAAGGCACTAGAAACATTGAATGACGTTGTTATATTATTCTCGACTTACTACGATTATTCAAAGAGGAAATGCATTTTTATTTCACTTCCGCTTCTTACAATTGACTCGGACAATTTTTATTTTGCATGAATACCCGCGACTTGAGAGAGAATCGCTCGGAACACAGCGGATCTGCAGACCGCCTTGAAACCAGTGGCATAAAGCGGCTCGGAGCAGCTATCTTCCAATTAGTAGCCCAGTTACAGGATCGATTAATTGTCGTGGTAGTCATCCAAAAAATGTCCGGCAAGAAGCGGCCGGCTCTCGTCGTCGTGCCGGTCAGTTTCGTTTCACGGTGATTTTATATCCGGTAATCGTTCCGCGAAGAAAAAGAACGAGAGGCGACAGGAGAAAAAGACGAAAGAGAGCGGGTCGCGTCGGGGCGAACATCATCTGGACTTGTTTTCCGCGCAATTACGATTCCTTTTCCGGCGAGCGAACCACGTCGTCGCCGCTATGGCAAGGCCAAGGGCCGGCCTAATCACGTCTTAATTAATACACTTCGGCGTCCGGGGATCCTAGATACTAGGAAACGCTGCGCGGCTGTGTCCGTTTCTCTCCTCCACCTCCTCCTCCTCCTACTAGCCCGTGTCCGGCCGGTAATTAATCTGATAAGCGTGCACGCGTAAGCGGGACTTTTACACGTTTACTTTCTCTGTCGGGCAAACATTTACAGAGGTCACAGGCGTGTGATCTATGCAAGATCCTCGGCCAGATATGCCGTATTGTCGTATAAGCAGCGCGGATACGTGCGACCGCGCAACACCCAGACCAAGACGCGCCGCGTTCCCAACGCGCGGAAAATCGCGTTTCGATTCGCACCGAATCGCCCACGTAGCCAACTCTCCCTTTGCCGGGTGATTAACGAATCGAAATTTGCCGCGCTGTCGCTCAACTGACGCCCGAGAGTATGCAACTGCGAGTTACTTTGAAGTCGTGCGCTGATACATCAATGTATCTTTCAGTCTAATTTCGATTCTTGTGCGTCGGTGTTGGATCTTGTTCTGAAAGGAATTTTTTCCCTCTAGGGTATTTATTGTTGACCCTCCTGTGAGATCCATAAATTGTCTTTCTACTCTTCCTTAAATTATCGTGGAAGTCCTCAATGAATTCGTCTTTAACTAGGGAACAATTTCGCCCCCACCTCCCCCCCCAGAGTGTAACACATGTGGCATGAAAATCAGTATCCATCATACACTTCTTGAATGTCCCAAATTATCTATTGAAAATGATCTCCAGCCGTATGAAGATGTCAATATATGATTTCTCCTCTCTTAAAATCATTAAGGAAAGAATTAACATTCAATTTGGTTCCTATTTATTGCAATCAATGTAGACAATTTTTATTTTGCATAAGGATCCGCAGTCTGATCATCATTAATGTCTGTACGACCATGTTTAAATAGAGCAGCCCATTTTTTTACCATTACATACATTTGAAAGAGCACTGTCCCTTTCAAGTTTTCTATTCTTCTAACCAAAGCAAACACGTCTACTTTAATCAGCTGCCTGAAGCAAGCTATTTGACAGATCGATTTGGAATGTATGGTATGTTCACATCAATGTATGTTTTCTATGTGTCAGGGTACGAACTTTCTGAATGATCTAGTATAATCACCTCGCTGTTGATGAGACCAAGTTAAAATAAACTGTGTAAATAAATAAGTTTCAACTTCATGAATTGTCAGAATTGCCTTATCGAAGCGAATATGAATGAAGAACCGGCGAAGTGATCGGAGGATCTACGAATTTCGTGGATCGATGGGTGCCGAAGAGGGCCGAAGACAAGTCGGGAGAGACATCGGCAGGTACAGCTGCGCCGTAGAATCCCGTGACTTTAGGAAATTGCAGGTAATACGCGTGTGCGGGGCAGGCGTGGTGCGTCACGGCGCGGCGGCAGGTGTTTCGCGACGCGCTACGCTAAGCAGGATCGTCTCGAAGTCCGGATCGACGAAGGTCTCCTTAATAGGAGGCCCCTTCTGCTTGCCCCTTTCTTACGGGCAATTTCACTTTAATGGGTACGCGGTTCATTTGACCGCGCTCGCGTCCAGGCAAATATGCAAAACACCGTGTTTCGTCCGGCGGCTCGGTGCGCCCGTTCGATTCCGTCCGGTTCCGGCAACTTTTCTCTCCCGTCGTCGTTTTATCTTCGACTCGTTGCTATTTCTTTTTTTTTTTTTTCCACGACTCGACCGTATTATCGGCCGGGCCGCAATGTGCACGGTTTATCAAGATGTACCGTAAGAGGCGTATCGCTTCTGTACGGAACAGCGATAAACAAACTGATCGTTCTCTTCTTCCCTTAATGTAGATGTTTCGATCGCGTGACCGGGTGACATGTCGCCGCAAATGTTACGATTCCGACCGTGCAACATTTGATTAGCAGAATTTATCGGAATATAATTCTGCGCAATGGAGGGAAATGGATGTTTATCGGGCCACCGTTTGCGACGATCAGCGCGAACGATCTGTATAAAACGAGGACAGAAGAAACTCTAATTCGTAACTTCATAAAACGATTGAGAGAAGAAATAAATTCCTACTCGACTCCCTTGTCTTGCAGCAGTGATTTTAATATTTTGCATAAAGATCCTCTAATGATGACGTTCGAAGAGGCTTAGAAAGCGGTGTCGAGACATGTCGAAATCAATGGCAATTACCCGGGCAATAAACATATAACAAAGTCCTTTTATGTTTTCCTAAAACGATCCTCCTCCGAGAGGATCGACAGACACGTTACAGTGACGCAACTCCATCATATTATAATGAGAAAGACGCTATAATCGAGAGCGATTAACCGCTCTCCCGGGTGATACAACGATGATAAAACGAGCAGGTTCTCCTCATCTCTTTATGTCTATTAGGTTATAAGGAAGTATTCACGGGATTCCTTTAGGAATAGGTTGCGAAAGGGAGAAGTAAGCTGCCGCACGTTTTCTCTCCGAGAGGGATGGGCGTGTGCATAAAGATCGCATGATGCCTGAACATTTAGCATTAATTGCGTATCGGTTTTGGCAGGTGGTTGCCAGTCATATAGGGATAAACATCTTCGCTTCAGTGACCGGAACCTGTGCCATAGATGAATAATTATAAACCGCGCCAGCGTACGCCCCGAAAAACCGTATATCGATCGCTAGGGCTGACTATCGACTGTTGATACCATCGTCGGATGATCGTGCTACGGGTTTCCGAGTGTTCTGCAATATTAATTAACGTCTTGGGGCTCGACGACGTTAAAGGTGTCCGGAACGATGGAATCTGAGAGCGGACGACTAACTGTTTTCATACTTAAACGGCCGGTTAAGCTGCAATTTGTACGCCGGAGATAACGCGCGAGTGTTAATTCTAAATTGGTTCGACGGCAGGGAAATAAAATTATGGGAAGGAGATCTGCTGTAATTTGTTCGCGTAAGAGATGTGGCTGTGTGGACTGCGGAAAGACGTGTATGAAAATGTTGGACAAATTCGAGACAGACGTCCAGACAGAGGGTCGAAGTTGATTAGATTAAAAATGAAATGTTGAATTAAGTAGTTGGTTTTTAGTTCGAAATATTCTTTTGTACAACCATCATTTTTGAAGTAGTCAATTCGATTGAAGGACTCACCCAAACGAACTTCGTTTGAGACATCTCCTTATACAATTAGTTTCTAAATTTTATGATACGAACAAAGCCATATTAGAAGTTTCGAGTCGCGTCCTTCGGGAAAGAATTCGCTGGAGCGGCGTTATTTTCACGGGATCCGTTGACCTTGAAGGAAGAAGGTGTTCGAAGGGGCGTCTAGCGCGAACTAAAGATGAGTTCCGGCGTTGTTTTCAGGAACGCAACGGACAATTAAATCTGATGAAACCGGTTGGGTTCGACGTGGGGATCTATTGTCGGCCATTGAGGGATTCATGACCGATGTTTCCGGCCGGCAACGGTCTCTTCAGAAGAAGAGTGTGCTGCCCACGGATGATGGCAGGCTAACCGCCTCGAAAGATCAAAGATTGAAGGGTGGCCGGAGTTAGGATCTCCGCGGCGATATCATGAAAAATGCAGGCGAGCTGGCAAAACCGGAAACGTAATGCTGCAACTGCGCAGCCTGACAAGCGAAATGAACATACGTACACAATATAGCATATCGGGCCGGGCTCGAGACCGCACGCTGAGCGCTACAATTATTGTAAAATGGAGGAAACACGCCGGTTCGACATGGTTTGCCGGATCGGTGCCACGGGAACTTAACGAGATCCCAGATTTTTTAATTAATGCGGTTGGCACATCGGCGAGGAGCCAGGGCTGGGAACGAGGAACTCTGTACACTATGTTCGCTCTGTTCACCTCTGTTGCTGCGCGCGCTCGCTGCCACCAGCTCCTGAGAACCACGAAATAATGCCGCGATTATGTATGCGCCGAGGTATCTGGCTTATGAATCGATGATCATCATCATCAAGTTCAGCTCATGAGAGATCGCGTGCGCGAGCTCTTAAGTCGCGAAGCTTTTGCGCGTTACCGATCCGTCCAGGGTCGCGGGGGATCGTTAAGGAGAGGGCACGGATGGAATTCGCGGAACACCGGCTCCAATACAGCCATACTCGCGGTCGCTCGATTCAATGGAAACGTACGGAACCCGGCGAGAGAATAGACGATTCAGAATAATTGAGAACGTGTTCCGATGAAAATTGCCGTGGTGATGCTTCCTTGAAGTCCATGTTCCTCAGGAACTTGGCGATTATGAATACGTTCATGAATTATTGATTCAGAAGCCTTTTTCACGCTGGAAGTCTGTTCTTCTACAATAGATGAAGTTATAAAAATTCTTCGCATATTAGGTTTAGAAATATTCTAGATCAGAAGAAATGTCTTGCTTTTTCAGTGGAAAGAGCGTCGAGTAAGAGTCAATGAATCCTCTCGCTTGTGGAATCATCGATTTCGGGTCAGGCAAGACCCAGGACGAGAATATCGCAAACGGTGGAGTTGGAACCGCACGTATCCGCGAAAGGAAACCTTCCACCGAATTTATTACTTAATAATGTCAAGCGCGGCCGGCTTAATTATATCATGCCAGGCCAGGCCTATCTCGTTCTCGCTTCTTCCGTTTACATATTAACGGTTCTCCACTTCCTCCCGGTCTCGATCGACCGGTCGTCCCCGCGCGTCCTGGTCTCTCTCTTTCGCATGGAAATCGGGGATCTAGCGCGCATGCGCTCTGGATCGCGCAACCGCGCCGTGCCTGGCCACCGACCAACCCAGCCGCGCTTCACGTGTGATCTCAAGCAGAAAAAAAATGGTCTGCCGGTCCCGATAAGATCGTCTGGTTAAAGCCAAACAAACTATTCCATTAATTCGTAAAAGAAGAAATTTTTCGCCGGTCGGCTCGACGGGAAATCGGGTGGGGAGCACGGCTCCGTCGGCCACTTTGTTTCCATCCATGTTTTTGCTACTTTTTAGTTGCAGCATCTTCGTAATTTTAATCAATCCTTTCGCGTTTCAACTCTGCTGGCTGAGCTCCGCTGAGTTCACTACAAAACCATATTAGACTGCGGATTTTATGCTTTTTATTCCAGTACTTCGGTTTAAATGTTTCTACAAATTATTAGTCGGTTGAAAATTTGGATACGACTTCCTTTCGAATCGACTTTCTCTCGAGCACTTTCACCATGGGCGGTAAACAAAGTAGCTAATTTATAAATATTACGTCCGCCGTTTGCGTCAAGCAGGAAGAACCACTTTCTTAATCCTGTTGCTGTTCCGAAACTCTTTTCAGTCGAATCGTGCAGGATGCATTTCTTTTTTTCGCGAATTCTTTCGTCACGAATTTTTATTTTTAGAATAAATTCGTATACCTAATGGAATTACGACCAGGGTCTCCAAACTTCGGTGAAATCGCAATGGCAAGTTGCAGAGTTCGTTCGCGTGCGGAGCGAACGCGTTTCGAGGTCTCCGCCGCATTAACCCCTTAATAGGATTAAGATCGGCCGTCCCCCGTCCGCAGGTCGAATCTTTATCAGAACAAGCTTAGTCAGCGGATGATAATTATTCGGCAGCGAAGGGGGGAGACGCCGGGGAAATAGTTGGCGCACCGGATACGTCGGAAAGAGCAGCGCTCGGTACGCCAAGAAAGCGTAAAGACGTATATGAATATGGCTTGTTTCCATCGGGGAACGGACAAGGTGCAAGAAAGCCGTATAGGCAAGGTACCTGTCAAAAGTCATGATGCTTCCTGACAGTCCTTCCTGGGCCTGCGTTTCGGGCTTTTGTACTACTGTATCGTGTTGTGATCGCTGGCCGGTACGCTCGGCAGATAACAATACGATACTGCTTTAACGCTCGAGCGGTAATGCTCGTCTTGTTGCCGGCTAATGTATGAGACAATGGTACCAAGTGGATACATCGAGCCTCGAAATTCGGGTCGAGATCGTAATCCGACGGTCCGTTGTCTCGTTGACTTGTTCCGTCGGTGAGTGACACCGATTTCACGTTTCTCGTTGAAACACGCTGAAACTTGCACCTAGAAAAATACTTTAGATATCTTGGTCGAAACATATTCTATAGAAAATTATATAACTCGCGCAATTTTGACTATTTCTGCTTACAAAATATAACATAAGCACTTCAAATACACTGGAATACGCACGCAAAATCCTAATGCCAGAAGTTCAATAGCTCTTCTGAAAAAAATTCCTGAAAATGGCCCCCAATACCCCTTTCAACCTCCGCATCGGCACTGTCAATTGGCGGACCTCTTTGAAGCTACGCGAAACAGGACTGCGGTACTCGTCCTGGATCCTGTAAGCCGATGGTTCGCAGGTACAGCAATGAAATATGTCCTTCTTAAATGTTATTACTGCGCCCAAGGTCGGCGGTTTCCTCCAGAGTCCCATTGTCGTGCGACGGATAATCTTGGTCGAGGAACTGGGAAAGTGCAGCACGCGCTGGCCCATTGAAACCAGGCCCTGGTTCCGCGACACTATAGCTGGAGGACTTATCAGGCTCGGTAAAAGCGATTATCGGCGACAGCCACCAGGTGTCGATCCAGGGGATCCGATCTCTCGATTGTTCGGCCAGCGCCGTTTGTATACCGCGGTGTAAGGTTTATTGGGTTGTTAAGGAAACCTTCGAACCCCTTACACTCTGGAGCTTTCACGGAGATTTCACGTCGACGCTTACCAATTAGGCGGGATCGTTACAAATTGGAAGCAAATGGTCAGCGATGCGCTAACGAGATTCGTGCGTTTGGCCTAGTGATGGACGTGGTGTTGGGACTGGTTCTTCGGGCTTGGGACCGTTTGTCACTGGCTCGGGAAAAGTGCCTAAGCGGAGGTATACTTCTTTGAAGTCGGCGGAGATGTCCGAGAAATTTTGTCTGTGTCGGTGTTCTGGACAATTTATACATTTATTTTATTTTTTCATTGATTTAACTAGCTTTAGCAATATGCCATTTTCGTTACACTGCGAATGTTTAGCTCGAGCGGCGACATCTTTGACAACGGAGAAACGAATAATATCGTTAGCAGGGAATCGCGCCCACGTGACGTGGTCGGTGCAACTTCTGTTTTAACTAGCAATTAAAAATCGTGCCATTCTTCGGAAGAAATGGCAAAAGGGACGAGGAGCGGGTATGGCGTCGCCGAGCGAGGCCGGCTAATGAAAACATTAACAACCCCACCGGTATCGAGCCGCGTCCCAATTAGAATCCACTGGCCGGACCAGTGCCTATACAGAGAGCTTGAACCCGTGAAACGCGTTCACCTGAAACTGGAAAAGGCACGAGGCAAGAAACGAGTCTCTCCCCACGGGTCATCCTCACGGTAACCTATTCCGTGCCGCGAGTTTCTCCTTGGCCCGAGACTTTTCACGTCTCCAGGATATCTGTTTGGTCGTTCGCCAGGTAGAGAGAGAGACAGAGAGAGAAGAGACTCTACCTGGAAAGCACTCGAGCCGATCCACAAAGGCTCATCGGGGTGGACGGCTGATCAGATAGCGTTCGAAAACCGTGGACCTGACCGGGACCCGTCCGGCGAACACTATGAGCGGCGTTTAGGTGTGCGTGCGACCGACCCGGCCATAGGTAACAACGCCACGCGACCACCACCGGGGCCAAAGTCCCTGTCGACCTAAAAGCCCATAGTTCGCACTGGCCTGGAGATGTCCGACGGATAACACGACAACTTGAATTATATTCAACGGTGCTCCGGGTACCTATTCCCCGGATGAGTTTCGGACGACGAGATAAAGTTAATAGCTTTATTAACTGTGGGAAAGCCGGCCGCGACGCGCCAGCGACCCGTGACGTTTTTCTCCGGAGTTACGCCATTTTGGATCGGTGGTAGCCCGGCGGTGACGTTTCTAACCATAGTGGCACGCGCGATTTTTGGTTCTTGTTTCTTGGAGCTCGTGGTGGAAGGAAGGATTTGGAAAGCTTCTTGGGATTTTAAGTATTAGTGTTTCTTTTGTTGGTACTTTTAATAGGTTGAAACTGTATTGAGATTTTATGACTCTAGAAATAATTGATGAAGTAATTAATAATTGGAAAGCCTCAAGTAAAAACAAGAACGATGTTACTTAAGAAAAACATTCCCAAACTGTGTCAAAAACGCTTTCTCTAACTGTGAACGTTCTCGAAATGAAATTTTTAAGTTAATGCCAATTATATTGATCTTTAGTACGAACTTGTTTTATTTTGATTTTTTTTTTTTTGGAATCTTTTTAAAGAGCTTCCTGCAGAAATTGCAATTAGCTTCATCGTCGCTCCAAGAATTTCAGATAGCCCAATTTGCATTCATAGCGAACCCATTATAAATTGTGATTAGTGATCAATGACCTGCTAAGCGTTGGTCTATTATGTTGAAGAATTTTTATGAGAAGGCATCTTCTCCGCGCTGACTGGAATGTATGAAAATAATTAGAACTCGCGGAGAGGTCGATGAACCGAGCTCGGATCAATTTCTCCCCCTTGCGCACTTCAAACTCTGTGTTCATACAACATCTAACGCCCTCGAAAGTATACTATTACATCCTTTGCCGACACTCCTCCTCTCGAGGAAGCAAGAGCAGACAGTCGGCAAACCTGTCGCTCACTACAGAATTAATCAACGTATCTGCCTGGGAACTCATAAAATTTATGAAATTACCAGATCAAATTAACCCGAATTTCAGGCGTTACCATGTATTAAAATTGTTACCTCAACTTCTCCGTTTTCACAGGATAAAAGTACTACTAACAAGCGCAACAAACTGAAAGTAACTTATTTTTCGGAAATTTTTGTAACATCAAAGCCAGGGTTAAATGACCCTCAAACATTGTTGTACATACGTTGAATTTTCACAAAGTTGTGTTTTTTCAATAAAATATGGATGTACAAGATGACATAGCATAAACGCAATTTAAATTTCACTTATATGCATTAATCGTAAGTAAGACTACTGAATACTACATTGATTGTTACAAAATTAAATTACCAACATTCGAATATCAATAACAAATCATAATCCCAGACACTCCACCCCTTCTCATTAAAAAAGGAACACTCACCGAAAGTCACCAAGCACGACCACTCGAATACCATATCGATCTATGCATCTCGCAATCAGCCATCTATTTCCCACCAGAATAATCACACCCCCAAACTCACAAGTATGAACCGAGGTACTCGACAAACTAAAAAATAAAATCACTCAGTGGCAGCGAAAGGGCTTTCTAGAGGATGCTCGACCATGGGTTCCCATACAGGGTCACGGGGGGTGCTGTGGTGTACATTGCCGGCTCCAAGTCTCTGTAAAATATTATTCCAGAAAATATTAGTTCGAAACAATCTTTTCACGTTACACTGCAGACTATACGAAATTTTTTAACATTCAATGAAATAAAACAATCCGTGTTAATTATAATTTACGTTCAGTGGAGGACACTCTATTGACCTTGACGTGTCAAGGACACTCTCTTGAAAAATTCTAAAAATTTATAGCCGTCGTTCACTTTTCTCATTAAACAGCTATTATATTCTCTCGAGCTTTAATAAAAATTACCAGTACCTGAACAGTCAAATCTCGACAGCAGACGCACTCAAACCGAAATTTCTCAGCCGCTAACGAACCAGCCAATCCTTTCCGCCGAAAATTCTCACCCCTGATCAATATCCGCAGAGCGCACGATGGCCGTCGACGTCTGGCGTCCACCGATGGATCGATACGGCATGAAATCGAAGGGTGATCGGGATGATAGGCACCGGATCGCCGATCGTTATCAGTTTCGCCGGTAATTACGCGTGTTGGGACCACGAAGTAGAGCCATTGTTGCGGGGCCACGCCAACGTAAGTGGCCTTAACGAAGATATCGGGGTACGACGCCCTCCCGCCGGGAGGAGTGGAGGGGAGGTCTGGCCCCCCTTGCTTACGGGCCTGGAAAATCAAGGCGAATATCAAGAGCCGTGGGGCAGGTCTGATTGAATTTCCTGTGGCAATAATTCTCCGCTTTTACACGGGCAACGGGCTCCTCGCTGTGCCTCGCCGTTGTTGTCCGGGGTAAAAAGGCGGATGCTGTTAGCAGCGCAATTAATATCGCGCGAAATCGTATATCAGCGCACACCGGCCCCCCGGTTTTACGGTTAGGCTCGCAGGTAAATGCCACGAAGAGTCTCCCCCCCCCCCCTCTCCCCTCCGCTCCACACCCCGCACCGCACGTCGTTCCTTCTTGGCCGGTGGCTTATTTATAACTATTTAAACGGAGTGGAACGCTACGCGCGAGGGAAAATGTTCGTCTCGCGGAAGACAAATTGGGAATGGCCGAGCCGCTAATGCGGTAATTAGTATTCGAGCGGGCCTCGAAGATCGGGATCGTCGGCTTTCCTTTTGCCACGGACACCGCCTACCGTGGACTCTCCGGAGCCGTTTTGTCTCGTTCAGGGTTTTGATCGTGCCGACGTTTCGCGTAAACGGATCGCGGTTCGCTTCTGGTTCGGCCGGCTTTGGTCGCGTTGATCGAGCGATGCTTTTCTCCTTCGACGTGGGTAATTGGCTTAAGGGGTTGTGCAGGTTTTCAAATTCACCATTTTGCAGATCGTATCCAGCTCTTTCTGGAAATTTATAATTTTTAAGAATTACCCTTTTTACGGCATTTCTTCAGAGATATCCCATCACTCTTTTTCTTTCATTAGGAATTCGGTGACTTTAATTACTCAAGGTCATTCAAGGTCACATGTACACTTCGCTTGTGTCAATTTCGTGTGCATATGTATTTATAATTCGTGGGGGTGATCATTGAAACAGAAAGAGAAAACAAAATCATATATTTATTTCTAAGGATTAACATAAGGGGTCGAATCGGTTCGAAACTGGATAGATACTGATTTCGAAAGACTTGTTTCTTGCCTACTGTCTGTTGCAGTGTCTCTTTCCCTCGGCGGGAACGTTCACGAGCAAAAAAAGCGTCAATAAATTACACCTAATATCGTCGGTTAGTTAGACGCGTAATTGAGCAACGTGAAAACACAAGCCCCGGCCGAAATGATTTCGCCCGATTTCGTCACATCCTGCATTTGCATCGTTCGCGGTGCCCGCTCCGCAAAAAGAGTCACCGGCGCACAAAGTCTCGTGATAATAGCAGTTGCGTAAACGTTATGCTGTTACGCGTTACATCGGAGGCAGTAACAGGACAGAAGGATACGGTCGATCCCGAGAGCGGCCATAATTTCAACAAGAATGCCATAAGATCGCCGGTTGAAAAGTCGGGCTAACGGCGTTCATAAATTAATTCCACGTAGCATCCAACAAACGCCGGCTGTTCCGTTCCGAGCGACGACGACGACGCGCTGCGCCGCGCCGCAACGTGTTAACCGCGTAATAACTCATAAATTCCGCTTCCTTGTTTTACGTGACGACGTCGGAGTCACTTTGTCAGGCGATCATTGTTGCGAGACAGAAAAGGCACGGCCGGTTGCGCCGACGTTCGACGTCCTCCACGAACAATCAGCCGCCGGGTTTTACCGTTTTATTCGTTTATTGCACCCCCTCGGATCGATTCGAGAGTTATGCTTGCGCTTTCACGAGGGAAAGATTACAATCGCCGGAGAAAAAGACCGAAAAATTCGTGGTCAACCGGGGCTGTAAATTTTCATTATACCGCTGAACATTTCTATAGGCCTGGCATGGAAACATAAACCGGCGCAGGTATTTATAGGTGCGAAGGGTTGTGCAACCCTACCGGGAAACATTCAGACATGTCGGCTTTTACTGGTTTCGGAACCTCGGTCCTTACCCTCATCCCCCGATTTTTAAACATTTTTGTTTTTAATTTATTTGTTTATACAGGTCGCATCATTAGCTACGTCATTAGCAACCACTAGAATTTATACATATGATTACAAAACCGAATCATACATAGACGTAGTTACATACATAGACTGTTGCTGTTGCTACTACCATAATTACAAAGTGTGGTAAATATTTGTGGATCTTAGAAATAGGATAACTTGGGTGATGTTCTTACCATTATTGAGGCATTCACTTGAATCGCTAGGGATAGCCAAGCGACGTCTTTGAATGGAGAAGAGAGGACAGTATAAATTAAATTTGTTTTGTTAAAATTGATAACAAATCGGTGCGGCGAGGTCGCATGGTGCGTTACGGGGAAGCAAAACTAACGAGCACCTTTAGCGAAGATTACCGGTGGCCCGGGCTCGGCCAGAGAATTATCCGAGCCTCCCTCGTTTTCACGGGGGTAGGCCGGGTATAATCATGGCGTATTATTCAGTCACCCCTCGCGGCTGGTATCTACCGGGATCGAAGCAACCGAGCATCAAACTGGCTTACGTTGGCTACCAGAGGCTACAGGCAAACACGACCGCAAACGTTTGTGTGCGCAGCACTAACTTCGTCCCTAAACTAAACGGGGGGCCCCGGCTCTCCGGGGGTGTCGGGGTTGTTATGGGGGTGAGAGGGGCGAAAGGATTGCCTCTCGAGGGTCGGTCATGAATGTAACACCGCGTCACGCACCGGTGAGGTTGAAATTTGTAATCTTTGGGTACACATGACTGATCGTAGTGCAAACCGAGCAGAGAGAGAGAGAGAGCCGACAAGTGAAGAGTTTGCGAAAGGGCGACCGGGAATTAAATTAATCGAGCGACTGGGGTGAGGCGATTTTCTATTAGTTTCTGCCTTGGAAAAGCTGCTTTTACTTTGATTTAGCACTAAACGTATATACCGAGCATCAAAAATAAATAGTAATTAAGGCCATGAGTATGCAGACACTTAGATCTTTGCTGGAAAATTGATGATATTCAAGCTCTGCTCCAACTTCGTGAACAAGAATCGCAGAGCAATTTACTTCGGCTCGCCTGAAAGCGGGAAACTTGTACTTCCAAAAGACTTTTTTATCTGTTATAATACTATAACCCATCGTAATATTTATATAAAATGATTGAAGCTGAATAGACACAGTGTTGTCGTTTGTGGTTTCGTGAAGTTTCTAAGTAAGTAATGTAACTACTAAATTTTATGATTCATTCAGAGAGTGACTCTGTAGAAATGTTCAAAGAGGCTTCGCTCTTGATATCGTGACAGTAGACCCTTCACTATTTTATGGTTCGAAGCAACGATTATAAATGTTAGCTAAATCACGTCGACAATATTTTACCGAGTCACCGTCGAGCCTGTTTTCCTACGTTTCTTGCAAGAGTAAATATTCATCGGTCGAATTCCGGTTGCAAGATGAGTTGGAACGAGATCGAAGCGCGTCGCTCGTAAAGTTATAAATATTTGAGTCACAGGGAGATCAGATAATTCTCTTCTCTGCTCCGAAGCGGCGGTGATAAAATTGTTTCTAACACTTTTCGGACAGTTAAGCGATGATTTAAAACGTGTGTTGTTCATGAAAATCTAAAAAAAGTAACATTTTTCACTTCTGCATGTTTGGTCCCGTTAAAAGAACAGCTTCAATTCTGTGGGATCTTTTTTTAAGTGACCGCGTTAAACGATTGTTTAAACGGAAGAGACCGAAGTGGTTGGCAGCTAAAAGCCTTCAGAACTTCCCAGCAACAAAGTAAAAAGCGGCAATTAAGGAGTCAATAAAAGAACTTTTCAGAGATTCGCTCGTACTGTCGTAAAACTATCCTGCACAGAGCAGGAACGAGGAACACAATGGCCGAGTGTAGATCGCTCGGCTAATTATTTTTTACTGCTGTCTCCGTGAGCTATTTTTATTGCTGATTTGCTCGATAGATAACCGGAGGACAAGTCGCGTATTAAAAGCGGCACAGAGAGGCGGAACGTTTCTGCGACAGAAAGCGTCATCGTCAGTGTCCGCCCAGAGCGGATCAATCTTCGTAGATCAACGACGGACGAGGCAGGCGACGATAACGATGATCCCCCGTGTCGCGGGTTAAATCTACCTTGTGCCAAAACGGATCTCAAAAAAGAGACACGGAAAGACAGGCAGAGGGAAGGAGGGCAGCCTATCTCATAACCACTCTATGTGGTGTATACATATAATAGTTATTTGCAATAACTAGACTACGAATCTATATGGATTTATAGCACAAAATTGGGTAAATGAAATTCGGAAAGGTTGGAAAATTTAAAAAATTTTAACAGTAAAACGTATTTAATATTTCTAAGAGAACTAATCAGGAACAAGTCATTCTGACTCATCCGGTTAGTGTTAAAATCATTGAGGGAAAATATAACATTCAATTTGGTTGCCATTTCCTGCAATCGATGAGTCGATTGTTGAGTAGAGATTTATTTATTTTTGTAGCAGAGTGATCTACGGGCAGGACTGTGATCTTATTCTGCATAAATACAAGTGTGCTATTATAAATACAGATAGGTTCAGAGAGAGAGAGAGAGAGAGAGAGAGAGGGAAAGTAAAAGAGAGAGATAGGGGACTCTCAGCGGTCGCTTGAATATTCACGCAAAAATCTATAAATCGCATTAAATCACGGCAATTAAAAAGACGACGAAAATGCAAACCAGCACACGGTCATCAATTAGACACAGTCATCCGACGATGATCTCCTCGCGGTCCGCGCCGTTCCCTCGGGCGAGCAATAAACCGGCGACGAGTAAAAAGGAGACGATTTCTCAACAGGAAGACGAACTCGTCCGACAGCAATGCTAATGCACAGGATCTATAAATTTATTAATCGTTGCAAGACTAATTTACGAAATATCTCCGTAGACGTTAACACGTAACCATGGTTTGTTTCAGGTAGGCCACCAATCACGGCGCAGGGACCACCCCTTCGATATCTATCATTCCGCTTTTTATCGATGAAAAATTACTGTATCTTAATTAATCGTAATCTAATTAATGATCTGTATCTTCCGTATGTAATTTTTTTAACTAATTTTTCTCATCACAGACCAGCCTTATTTCGTCAAATTCTAATGAATATAATGCAAATGTCCACTGTTTTATCTCCACGTTAATTCTTGCACAAAGACACCGCCGATACACCGAAAAGAAAAACGCGAAGGCTTTCTAGCCTCCATAATACGTTCGCATAAATACGCTGTCCGTCGCCACGCGCTCGGAAGCCTGGGAATGGGTAAACAAACTCAAGGATGAGTCCTCGGACTAGCCAATTACCATTCCATCTAAAAAAAGGCAGCGTTATCAGTCGGAGGAGAGATAAAAGGAAGAAAGGTGCATGATCAGGGGGGTCGTAGGCGGCCTGGAAAGGAGCATAAGCGCGACGATACTTTCTCCTTCGTCGGGGAACACGTGTCGGCCGGTTCCTCGAGCCTCGGAGAGTGAAACGAGCGCGACTTGACAAATCCGCTCGGCTTCCCGTATTTATAAACACTCTCACGCTACATGAATTTAAGCCGCCGCGAAAGAACACGGTGACGAAGCACGTCGTCTCCGACGACGAGAGGGCCCGAGAGAGCCTCTTTCCAACTTGCCGTCTCCCTTTCTCTCCCTCCATAAATCACCCAGATTTCTCTTCGGTTCGTCCGCGTCTTAGTTACGAGATCGTACACACACCGCTCTTGGATCCTCTCTGCTCCGCTCCGAAACGCTTCGCGAGGCTTCGCAAGGCTTCCTCCGCGATCCAGGAAGTCTACGACGCCGTGAAACTTTTTCTCGTGGGAAGACAGTATTCGCCGGGGCCCAATCCACCGGGTTAATTAATTCTTTTTCTTTCTGCGGCGCACTCTCCATGCGCAACCCCCGTTGCGGCGCGATGTGAGTGAACCAAACGCCTTTTCGTAGAAGTTGGATTAATTAATTCGATGCTATCGATTCGAAACCGCATCTCGGAAGATGCATCGAGGGGAGACAGATCGTCGAGTTGATGCGAGTTTCGTTCACCTAGGGTGCCCGTTCGTTTCGCCGTGCAGCGGGAACATTTGTCCCGGTATCATGAAGACGTTACTTGTAATTTGCGGCGAGTCCGGTTCGATTAATTAGGGACTTTGACCGGACCACAGGCGGGTCCGATCAGACGCGTAGCCACTGGTTATTTAATTATACGCCTCTGTATCGATTTGCCGAGTTCAGCAGCGGTCGTGCTCTTTTCTTTTTCGTCGACCGCCGCATGAAGCAGGAAGGCTGCCGCCATAGCGAGTGAGAAAAAGAGAGAGAGAGAGAGAGAGAGAGAGAGAGAGAGAGAGAGAGAGATGATCGCAATAATTAACAGGCCGTATTGACGATTTAAGAGCCATGATAAATACGTGGCTTCTGTTTGAATGTTTAAATAGTCACCGGTAATGATACTTTATTACCGTCGTCCCCGGGATAAAAATTCGACGAACCATATCGGAACATAAATATACTTAATTCACCATTGACATCTAGAGAATAGAGTATATTCGATAAGATGTTGCCCATTTAGAGATAATCTACAAGCCATTTAATAAAACAAATCACTACCAGAATTGAACAGATTAAAATGAATGTTCCCAACTGAATATCACTACTGTGCCACCAGAATGAAACTGAAGTGCCTCGATGACCACACGCAGACTACGGAAAGCGAGCATAGCGGTCCGTCGAACGAATAATCGGGTCCCCGGCGGAATCGAGGTTGCGTACGCGTCTGCAGCCAGATCGCAGGCGAGTCTCTCTCCTCTCCCGGGAGAGGAGAGAGCTTCATCTCGGAATAGACCACGGGAACAGAGGTGGTTTCGAGTGTGAAGGAGAAGGTTGCGCCACCCTCCGCCTCGTCTCCTTTCTATCGGGGCTGGGTGGATGCGTTTGAGCGGCGTGGTGCGATTCCGCGACCCTCTCCCTCCCCCCACCCGCTCTTTCTCTTTCTTTAGACGTCTCTCTCCTCTCTCTCCTTCTGTCTCGCTACATCTCAACCGTTTTTACGACGCTTTGAGTCGCGGGCGTCGCAGCGGAATGCGCTAATGAGGACTTGGCTACCGTCACACTTCCCCCTTCGTCGTCGTCGTTGCACCCCAACCGCTCTGCACCGCGACGGTTGCACTACCTCCGCTACTGCTACCTCCGCTACCCACCGACGGGTCCCGCGTTCTCGTTCCTCCAACGAGCTGCCCTCGCAACGGCGATAAACCCGCCTATCGATTCCTCGACGCTTTTGTCACGTTATTGCACCTCGCGTTATCGCGTCCTGCGACATTTTCGCTGTTACACCCCCGGAACGACATCGAGATTCCTTCCCCAAGTTCTTAACACTAGAAACTACCGGATGAGCCGAAATGACTTTCTCCTGATTTGTTCTTTTAGAAATATTAAAATTATACGTGTATGTTTTCCTGAGAAATTTTTTCAGTGAACTTCTCTGTTGAAGTACATATTTACGCAAAACTGGTACGAAATCTAGATAAATGCGATTTTGTCATTACTATAAGGCTATGCAGTGGTTCTAGTGTTAAATATTGTTCAAGAGTATTTTACCACCACCGATTATTCCGTAATTTTTGGAAGGTAATTGCAATTTTAGTCGTGTATAACTAAATCGCCCCTGATAATCGCTTTGCTGACCGGAATAATAGAAACGAAGTATCCCGCGGACCATTAACAAGCCGTCTAAAAATTAATAATAAAAGAGAAAGACGGCGTTTCCACGGTTTCATTTGAATGGTAGGGGTAACAGCCGCCCCGTGCTAAGAAAACGTTTCCCGTTGCACGGCCCCTGTTCCGCAGCGAGTGGAACGCGCGTCGCATCGAACGCAACACTTCACGCACCTTTCGTCGAGCAGCCGCGCCGTGTCACGGCGTGAAATCATCTACACGGCCCTCCGGGATACGCTGAATAACGAGCGCGATCTTTGCTCGTATACACACTCTTTTATTATCTTTTTCTCCCCCCTTTCTTTTCCTTTTTACTTTTCGACTATCCGCTCGAACGCTCGTGCACGCGCGCGACTCGTCGCCGTCGTCGTCGTCGTCTGGCTCTCTTCTGTGCTGCGAGAAGGGGAGTATCAACCGAGACGAGGAAAAAAGGCGAAAAGGGAGCCTCTTAATGGTACTACATTTCACAAGTGCCCGAGGACGAACGTAAGAAACACCGTGTCATTCGTTTACCTCGTTCGCCTTTAAAACTGTCCCCCCGGTTTCCGTAAATAATATCCTGGAACATGCAAATTCAAGTTCCGACTAACAGCTTCGCAAAGGGTGGACGCTAGTCGCATTCCTTTCGCTTTACGCCGAGAACACGCCGCGCCGCCGAGTTTTTCGCCGATCGAACCTCGGGAATTTAGAAAATCGGCTCGTTAGTATGCCGATCGCCTTGCTTCACTCGGCGTTGCTCGGTGTAATTATTTTTGGGAAATTTCAATTTTGCTCTTGCACCTCGAACTTTTTCACTGAGCAACTCTTTTGTGCACTTAGAAAGTTCGTTCGCTGTTAAATCGCCACCGATATGATAAATAATAAATAGACATCGAATCTTTATGCAAAATAAACAGAATGGCCAGATTGAGACTTACCTCCCCATTTTAGCTTCCCCTGCGAACGTTTAACAACTAAACTGCAGATCTTTATGCATTTAATGTAATGTTGTTTTTAATGTAACCAAGTCGTTAAGGGATGAAATCGGTTGTTGTATTATTCCTGCTTCTCCCACGATCAATGCAAAACATTTTTATTTTGCATAAAGTTCCGCAGTCTAATTGGACACCAAAAACAATAACTGCGACATGGGAAACGTTGTAAAATCAACGAATCATTTATTCTCACCGCCACCACGCGATTCAAAGCGCTCGATCCGCCACACTGAGACCAATTCTTTTTTCACGAGAGTGAAATTAAGAAACCTTGTACCATTACCACGGTTTCACAGGCCTCGCCGATCATCTCCCCTTATCCCCAGCACGATCTGCTTTCCACCAAGTCTGTCGCTTCCTCTAATTCCTGCAGAAGCGCATCGGAATCCCGACGGGCAGGAAAACGTCCCATAAACTTTCCCGCGAGTGGTTCACGCGCCATGAAGTTCAGCTCTGCTTGAAGTTGATGCGATCGATAATATCGCCCGCCGTAGCCCGGGCATTGTTAAGCAGATCTTCGCGATATTGTATCATCCTCTCGCGCATTTCTCCGACACCGAACTTATAGATCCGCGTGTAAATATTCATGAGAGCTCGCGCGACACGTTCACCTATGCGTCTCTGCGTGTGCACGACTATGAGGAGCACTGAGTGTGTGCAGGGCGGTAGAGTTTTTTGCGACGCTTTCAATATCTTGCCCGAGAAAATGCAATTTCTTAGAGCCCGAGAGTATATTCTAATTTATGTAAGCGGCGCGCAACGGGATTGGCCTGGGCTGTTCGCAGCGCACTTTCATGCTGCATGTCCCGCAGATTACGGTCTGGTTGAGAAGTGCAAATGGCCCCGTGTAATATATAATGACACAAAAGCACGGCCTCTCTCTCTCTCTTTCCCTCCCTTGGAGGAAAGAGAGGGAATCTTCGGCGCCGGCGTCCTGAACGGCGCCCGGGAAAAATTTATAATTACTATTTCACCCCGCCCACCGTTTATATTCGCCCGAAGAACACTGCGGCCTCGGTGTCGCGGTTATTTACTCGACGATAAAACCCGTAATCGCCGAAGGATTCAATAACGTTGCAACGCCGGGACAAAGTACGCGTCGCGCGGGCCAGCTTTTTGCTCGATCCCGAGATACGATCGTCAAACGTCCCGTAATCCCCGCTGACCGCCGATCTATAAAAATATTTTCGTCGTTCCAGACCTCGGTTAAACGTGGTTTCGTACTTTTATAGCGGATTCTTCATACACGGCCGAAAAAATCGGAGGAATTGTGTGAGCGTACCTGGTACAGTGGCGGGCAAAAGTTTCTCCGAGGGTGGAAACAAATTGTGGGGAGAGTGTTCCAGAATTAGTCAGCGAGAAATGTAATCACACTGTTATAGATCTAGAATTGTAAATGCATGGAAATCTGTAGTTACGCTTTGTTTGTTTTCAGAGTTGAAATAAATAGTAAAAGGAAGGAGGTGATCGTATACGCAATAAGTCGTGGGAGCAATGAAAGAAATATTGCTTGTACATGTCTTATCTCTTGGTTCTTCCTAAATCATTGTGTAGGATCGTTTGCACCGTTTCGTTAAATCGGAGTGTTATCCGACTGGGAACTTTTACACGCTATTGTGTGTGGCATTCCAGCTGGTAATTATTAAGACAGTTATCGAGGGAGAGAAAAACTGGGACGCAGATTATGAAATTATCGAAGGTTATCAACGTTTATTGTCTTGTAGATGATCTTGCCTTGCATAAGAATAACAATGATACTCTCCAGCATGTCCCGTAACATGGTCAGACGATCAAGGAACCTCTACACCTCCACAACACCCTGACAAGATCCTCAAGCTTCATCCTCAACGCCAATCTTAAGAAGCCGACAAAAAAATGAGACTCGAAACGCAAAAAAATCAATCTCATTCCCATCGTCTGCGCGTTATCTCCCGCAAGAAGTCCTCCCGGAAGCAAACGTCTCGGGGATGGCCAGATATCTGTACAGAGGAGAGTGTAGTCTGGCTGGTCCCGATAAAAACCACAACAATGTCGCCCCATTGTTGCGGCAGGAACGTGCACACGAATCAGCGTCGCCCTTCCGCGGAAAAAAAGCGTGTAGAGCGTGTGCAAAATCGGGATCCCGGTGTAGGTTGGCGCCAAAGGTTGCGGATTGACGCAGACGCAGTCGCGTGCGACCTCCTGGTGGAGAGGGCAGCAGGCTTATGCCCGTAGAAGGTGGAAGCGCGCTCCGCTTAGGATACACTTTTTTGTCGCTTCGCTATACATGCACACCGTGTACCTACTCGCAGTGAAGACGGTTATTGCGACCAGCCAGCACAGAATGCCTTCCGCCCTGGCTGAATAACGCCGACACCGTTCGCACCATGAAAACACGTTTCTCGACCTCGCCGCGTCTCTATTAACACTGAAGATCTCGAAAGACTGCAAAGCTGTACCTGTAGATATGTACTGTATTTATTTAAGAGATTCCCAGGGTGTGGGACGCGGGTTTTTCAGTAGATAAAAGATCAAAATAGGCGACAGTCGCCCCTGAAAGTCCTGTTTTTACGTTTACGAGGCGTAATTTGCATTATTCGGAGCATGTAGCTGGCGCAGTTTTATGCTTTCAAATAATGCAAATTGCGACTCCGGAACGTAATAAAAAATTAAACCGCCTTCGAAAAAACTCACTAAAAAGTATGAAATAATTTCCATTTAATTTATGCGAATACACACGAGCTTAAATACAATACAATCTTTTCGGAGGCAGGGCAAAATTGAAAATTTTCGATACTGGAAATTACGGAAACTCTTAAATTCTTCTACATGATCTCACATATTAATGTATCTTCTCTTCCCACCTACCGATTTCCAAGTCCACCATAGTCCAATGAAATCATAATCAGCAACATCCGTCATTTGGAAAATTTTCAAAATTTTGCGCCGCCTCCGGAAAGATTGTATTGTATTTAAGTTCGTGTGTGTATTCACATAAATTAAATGGAAATTATTTCATACTTTTTAGTGCGTTTTTCCGAAGTCGGTTTAATTCTTTTTACAAAATTTTTTTATTTCACGCTTTTTAGTGGAACGAGCAGAATTTGTAGAACACCGTAGGACGGTTTTTCGATCTTATTGGTTATTCGCAATAAAAACTGCAAAATTTGTTTTCAAGCGACCAATCGGAAGACATACCCTACAAAATGCAGAAGGTTTCGTTCCGATTGGTCCATCCATCTCGGCGTAATCGGTGAACATGCATAGAAAAAGAAAAAAGAAAAGGCACATACAGATCGAATTGAGTAACCTCCTCCTTTTTCGAAGTCGGTTAAAAATAGGACTTTTGAGGGCAACTGCGGCCTGGATTGATCTTTTATCTAGCGCATTCGACTATTGAAAAATGAGAAGGCGCATCCGGCACCCTTGCAGTCCTGGAAACGAGACTACCCCCTTAATAATTTCCTTGTAATTCTTCTATCTTAGTAGAGGGCACTTCAAGGGAACAGTGGGTCTGCGCAGGAGGGATCGGCGTGTCCGTGGCGAGGTGAGCAAAGTCGGACGTGCTGTCTCGTAAATTTCGCGTGCACCCGTGTCGTTGGATGCGGTAAGCCGTGTAATGCTCGACGGCGGGCGCGAGGGGCGCAGGTATCGTGCGCATAAAAATGAGTGAACTCGGTGCATTAAGCCGAGTAATGGGTGGCTTTGGGAGGAAGCAACGGCATAGGCGCCGCAGCCTAGGTGTAATACGCCATGACAAAGTGGCGCGTCTGGCCGGTGTTGCGACGTGGACGAGGATACTAACCAGCGGGGACTCCGTGGTTATCCTTGACCATCGTCCGGCCGCGTTTTACAGCGGGGCAGCACGCGGATGGCACGAAAGCGTATCGCCTTCGAACTCGGAGCAGACCGGAGCGGAGCAAAGCTCGGCAAAGCTGAGCGGAACGAAGTAAAGCAGTAAGTAAAGTAGTGAAACTGAGCAACGTGTAGCAAAGCTGAGCAAAGCGTCTCGTGTGCTCAACTCGCGTCGGAACCATTACTCCGATCGATTCCAAGCGGCTCCGGCAATCATACCGGCGTTAGTCCGCAAGCTCAAATAAGTAAACACCGCTAACGGGGCACCTAGAGCCCTGAGATATTACATCAATAATTTATATACAAACTATTAGAGGATCGCGCCGGGGAACGGCAATTTACACGCAATTACTCGTCGAATACACGCACCCGCCGCCGATTAGATTATTCATTATGCGATGCATTATGTAACATCGCGTGAATCGCACCGCCGCTGGACTGACGAATGTGCAAACGCTTCTGCGATTAGGGACCGTTTACGAGGAGACCTAAACTATGTTCGATGTACCATATATTACCTGAAGGTAACACAACTCCGTTAAATCGTACTAATTCGCAGAATTTAGATTTAACCGACTTCGAAAGAAGGAGGTCACTCAATTCGATCTGTATGTGCCTTTTCTTTTTTCTTTTTCTATGCATGTTCACCGATTACGCCGAGATGGATGGACCAATCGGAACGAAACCTTCTGCATTTTGTAGGGTATGTCTTCCTAAAAAGTATGAAATAATTTCCATTTAATTTATGTGAATACACACGAACTTAAATACAATACAATCTTTTCGGAGGCGGCGCAAAATTTTGAAAATTTTAATATGGTGGACTTGGAAATCAGTAGGTGAGAAGAGAGTATCATCCAAAGATGTTCCGGTCAACAATTCAATAATTAAATGAACAATAACGAGAAACGTTGGATGATACAAAGTGCAAATTTTGCAGGACAGCAGGATCTGATGGGAGAATAATAAACGAAATTTCAACTGTGTGCTGTAGCAAAGGGAAGCTTAAAAATTTCGAGATGTTACGATGGGGCTGAGGCTCAAAGGGGCACCAGTCTCGAGTCGCACGATTGCTGATCGAATCAAGGCGTAGTCCAGCAGTGCTCGTCTTCCTCGGCCAGTTTGTTCCCGTTGTTCCCTTTTTCGTGCGGGGATTTCGTTGTGCCGAGGTCGCGGCCTTATAGTCGGGCACCGGCTGGGCTTCGACACTAGTTGCATGTCGCTTCGCTGTAAACGTGCGGTTGCCCGCCTTCGATTAACGTCGATCGTCTCAGTGGCTGGGCAAACGGGTGGTTATCTCGCGACGGATCGATGGCAAAATGTGGCGGGATTGCCTGGCGAAGAGCGAAGGGCGCTGGCGAAATTTCTGCTTGGCCATTTGCGGTTCGAGCCGTTCTCCGTAGTCCCGGGGAGGGGGTAGCTACCCTCTTGCTTCGTCGAATTAATGTCCCGTTTCATTCAGTCTGCGGAGAACCTAGCTGATACAACTGCTATCAAATCAACGTCCGAGATAGTGCAGAAGTGGGTTAGTTGGGAATCGTTACGAACAGGTGCGAAGAAATGTCGATGGACTGATAACTAGACTGCGAATCTTTATGCGAAATATAAATTGAATGGTGTTGTTAGGTTATCTTAATTTGCGAATGAGGATTTTTCTGCACTAATTCTCTGTTGAAGATTTTTTTAAATTGAAGAATTTTCCTCGCGAACTTTGATTCAGTAAATTGCTTTGATTCCGGCACTTTTGATGTTGCCAAGGCAAGGTGTAAAGGCAGCACGTGCACTGCAATTTATTGTGCCATTTTGTAGACTCGCGATTTCTTCCGGCGCGTCTTCGTTCGAAGATCGATAACAATTGATGTATCTGCGCTCGTTCCAGAACCGATCGTTTACGCTCGGTATTATTGATGGCGGTAGAAGTCGCATTACGCGACTGAATATATACGTAGCCCTGTATTTATAAATTAATTAATAGCACAAGATAATTTATGCGTGACACGACGTATCGATCGGCAGACGATGATAAAAACGGCGTGCGCGAGGATCGTCGGAAGCAAGGTCAGGCAGTTCGTCATTAATTTACAGCTCGGAAGGGGTTGATAAAATCGACCGTTGGTGAAAATGACCATCCTTGACTTTAACTGTCCCTTCTGGGTGACGGTTTAACACGTGTCAGGAACGCATACCACTGTCTGATTAATTATTCCTCGGTCGTCTACGATCCTCTATTAATTAATTCGTCAATGGCGGAGAATTTGTCTCCGGAGAAACACGGATCGGAACGTTTCAAGAGCCATTAACGCGGGAGAAGAGACTGGTATAGTTACTTCCTCTCTTATGCGATCTTTGACGAAAACAGGAGCGAATGGGAACGGAATTTCATTTTATCCATATTTAAAAGTCTCTCAGGCATGTTCCGCGAGATAAAGAGAGCCGCATTAAATCGTTATTAACAAAATTGTTTAATGTATTTATAGATCATTCCACTATACGCGTTTCATTTTCTAATTGCCCGGTTTCTGATAACGCGAACGTAAATACAAGTTTTCATATAATAAAACCGGCCGCTCGGAAAAACAACGCGGTTATCTCGAACAAATAATTTAGATGTACCTTGTAAGTGCAAATTAATTATCCTGTGAATTTCTATATGGTATAACGAACGAGATCTAGTAGAATTAAAGTTTTACAACATTTTAACAAGGACACCAGCAAACTGAACACGGAAGGCAGTCCAGGACTTAATTACGAAAATTTCATAAGCCGAGATAATCGCGCGAACAAGGCGAAAAAAGTATGCTACGTCTGATATTATCATGTAAACTTGACATTGACATTGAGAAAATTTATAGTTTTAAACAATTTGTAGACGAAATATAGTCATCGTGGTTCGATATCTAAACTTGTTATCTGTAATTTCGAAGAGACAATTGGTGGACAAATATTTTTCTACACAAACATTAAAATTTTCTAACAAACATTAACTATATCAATCAGAGCATCTAAAAATCGTCCACCAATCGTTTCATCGAAAATTGTTGGCTCGTAAAAAAATGATTTGGATGTTTTCTATAAATTTTTACCTGTATAACATTGTGAACTTTTTAATGGCTGCTGAGTGTATTGTAATTTATTCTCTCTATCTCTATTTTTATCGTGTAGTATTTCCTTTTTATTCTTCGTTTTCTATTTAAGAATGCAGATTTTATTGTATACACACAAGAACTCTGGTGGCTGGTGGTTTAGAGATTTATTATTTGCGAACGACTTTTTTAGTGTGTATTAAGTCTGCCATAATTTATTACATCAATTTTCACTGTCGTTTTTTCCCCCTTTTTATTTCCTTTGAGTCTGCCTTTCAGAAAAAATCCTGTCGTAATCTTGTCTTAATGTCTGCGTTGTAATAATTTATTTTTGCTCTTTCAATTTACTGCTTGAATTTTTATTTTCTCTTCTTCGTTGTTTGTTTTTCGATCGAACCTCGCGAGTTTCAGGCAAAATTATGAAAGTTTGTGGAAATTTGTTGTTAAAAGGTTTAGTAGAAATGTTAAACGGGCTCTCTCTCTCTCTCTCTCTCTCTCTCTCTCAAACGAGTTTCAACTTGGAGGAGCTCGTTATACAAGACGGGGCCGATCTAACTTACAAGCCGAGGCGTTATCGCTCACGTGCCCTCGAGATGTGTGTTATGAATGCTCGTCCGCGACGATGCGGATGAGCATTATTATTATTATCATCATCGTGCAGGGCATCATGCAGCAGGTGAGGCGAGGAGGCGTGGCGCCGGATGTGTATATATCATAGAAACGTATGCATTTCCGGTGGACAGATCTAGATCGATCCCGTGAGCCGATTTTCGGTTTCCTTCCTGCGCGGCCCGAAATTACACAGCGATTTTGCCAAGCGATTTAACGATTCACGAGTACGAACAAACGTTCCGCCGGCATCGTTAATAGTTTTCGACCCATTGTCTCTCTGCCCCGAAAATTATTACGCAAACAACCTTTCGTTTATACGGGCTATCTCCCCTCTCCATCCGAATTTCACGTTGTTCCTCTAACGTGCAAATTGATTTATCGAATTAATATTCTAATCCTCGTAAACACTCCACAAATGGAAATTTGTACAGGTCACTGTATCGGAGAGACTGAAATATTAATTTCTTTATTGCTGGTCATTATTGATTTATTCAATTATTTCAGACTTTGAGCTAGTGGTCGAATGACCAGTCTTACATTTTTAATTGTATAATCATTGAAATTATGACGTTGCTTACATGGAAATTGTGATTCGATAAATTTCTTTATCCGAGCACATATTGCAATAAATAAAGAGCTTTATCATTTTAATCAGCTAAAACATTTTAATCGCTTTCAGTGCGCGGTAGTTCCAGTGTTAATCTAGCAAAAACTGAATAGATTGGTGATTGAGAAATTTTTAATAAATTATACTCAGTATAAGTTCAACAAAAGAGAAATTTTTTTTATTTTGGTGATTATTTATAGTGCCGGGAATTAAATTCTCTGTTTTTGTCTGCTCAAATCGCCAGCATTCTTCGAAAACAATAAGGATAAGATCGAAGAGATATTTCTCCGATTTACGAGTTCAAGATTATGGTTCCGGCTGCAGTGTCCGCGGGCCTATTTATACCGAGTCGGCTGTAGTATTCAGCCTAACTGGCAAAATATCAATTCCGTAGCTCGTAATCGTCTCGCACGATTTCCTTTGTAACCAGTCTCGCCACCTACGCCCAACTAATTGGAAGAGGTGGTCGGGCTAATCCACCGAAAATATTGTCGCTTAACATTTAACGACGATCAATGAATCGATTTCAAGTGAAATTCAATCTCGCGTTGCCCTTTCAACGTGACAAGTCGATAAAAAGCCGTTTCTTTAATTTGCGAATGGCATCTCTTTCCCCCTATCACCCAACCCCGCTCTCTCTTTCCCTATCTCTTCCTGTCGGCAGACGATTGCCTCTTAAACGAGATTATTTTATTCCGATCGTGGAATCTGAATGTCAAATTCCCAATTAATAAGTCGATCCGATTTATTGCCCGCTCGTAAACTAATTAGGCGGGACAAGGAAATAAGACTCTCTCTGCGGGCATCATTCGATGACGTTTTTAAAACATAATATCACCGAGCAGAAAGTCCTGGATCCAGGCTCGTCCCTGGCACATCCACAAGCGCAGATATTTTATTTTTATTTAGCAATGCGGTAGCCGAGTTTCTTCGAGTTTTTCGAAAGAAGATAGCTCAAGTCATAACAGCTGTCCGCTCCACTTCCACGTTGCATATGGTAATAGTGGGAGTGGGGTGGACAGCTATTATGACTCAAGCTATCTTCTTTCGCAAAACGGATATCACATAGCTCTGACAAATAGCACAAAATTGATTATAGGAGTTCAGATGATTAGGTACGAGAAAGATTCTATCAAATAGTGTTTATGGAAACAATTGCGTATCCTTTTCGATCCCCGATTTGTGGGAATATTCTTGGTGGGACGAGGAAACGTCGGCTCGCACATCCGCGAATTGCGAATCGCGAGAGGGAGGTCTTGCTGGTCCCACGAGCACCTCCTCGCGACCAGCATTAAGCAAGCATTATGATAAGTGGCGTGTTCGCGAGCCAATTCGCGGCCTCCGCTGTCCCACGCGCGCGAATTTCAGCCGAACCGTCACGCGAAATTCTGTTTCGTATTTTTCTATAAACTAACAATCTCTCAAAACCACTATCTCATCACGCGTCATTGAACCAATGGTGACACGATAATCGAGCACTCGGAGTGGCCATTTGCTTTTGCAACGTTTGTGCAAACGTTATTCCATTGGGAACACGATCAATTTATCAAACAAGACAGAGACAGGGCAGACTCCGACCCGGTGAATCGCATCAAATTCCGATGTAGCTGATTGTTTGTGATCGAGCACACGAGCCCGATCTCCTGAACTACATTTCTCGCTTTGCAAACAATAACTCTCGCGCGCTCATAAAATTATAATCGAAAAATTTCTCTCCGGCCGACAATACCGATTCCACGATGAATGGCGACTGGCACACCGGCAAGCCGTCATTTCCAGTCAACACGTACCCGCATTAACCCGGTTTGAGCCCGAATCATGCGGGTCGCAGTAGATGAGAGCGTGCAACGTTTCGCTCGAAATTCGGGATTAGAACTTTCCTATTTAAGGCGGTAAACTCGTTTCCAGGATTGCAAGGGTGCGGGATTCGCCTTCTCATTTCTCGATAATACAAACACGGGGTTTCAAGGTAGTCAAAAACGCTAGATAAAAGATCGATTTAACGCGCTATCTCCCTCAAAAGTCCTTTTCTCGTTTACGAGGCGTAATCGGCGTAGATCGATCTTTTATCTAGCGTTTTTGACTACTGAAAAACCCCGTGTTTGTATTATCGAGAAATGGGGAGGCGAATCCCTCACCCTTGCAATCCTGGAAAAAGGAGCCCACTCGCTTAACGTTAGTCGAACAGTGCCGGAGCGCTACTTTCAAGTAAACTGCGTTTGAGGAGTACGAACACGAGATGCAAGGAATAAGAAGTTGTTGAATTCCGGATAACGAAGTCATCCGCGAAATCGTTCTCGCGACAAAATAATCTTGCAGCTGTTCAATTCGCATTCCTGGAGGCATCGGAAGATGGCCAGAGCTAATCTTATCACGGGATGTTATGGGAAACGGACAAGGTCCCACGGCATTCGACAGATAAACCAGTAAATTTGACTTTTATTGAGCAATTCCTCCAGAGGAACCTGTCCTCGGCGACACGTACAGGTAGATGGGGTCGTGGTGAGAGGTGCTAGAGCTCTTTGGCTACAGCACCAGCATGCTTCCTGTCCAATCACAGCTTCATCTGTCTCCCACGAATACTTCTACCGGGCAGACTAGCCACCTGAGATCCCGCAGATACGTGGAAACCAGGTACCAAAGAGAGAAAAGGAGAGGAAAGAGAGGCGACGCGACTGTACCTGGTTCCACGGGCGTGTTAACAGCCGAAACTCATAAAGACGTTTAAAGTGGCCTAATAGAAAGAGACGGGGCTCGTCTTCCTTTTCCACTAGCGCCTTCTTTTTCGACTACCTCTCCGATTGCCACGGAGTCGCCAGACGCCGACGCCTTTAAAAGGCGGCGACGATGAATAGGCCGTTCACCGATATTTTCGGCCGTGTACCGGCCGATTCTCATCGGGCGACCGGTTCCACCATTCTTCCAGGATCACTGGAACCACGCTCGGAAATTATGAACTTTTCGGACCGACCTGTTCCCTGGCTCCGATGACCACCGAATGGCCAAATTGTGTGATTCGGTAAAAGGATTATATATTTCTGGAACATTTAGCTCGAGTATAGCGATCTCAGTGATAGAGGATCATTGATGCATTTTTTGGGGATTGTTCGAAAGGTGTGTGCAAACCTTATGAATTTTTACGTTGAATTTAATAAAGTTGAAAAATGTACGGAAAATAAATGTTCTCATTTTCACTTCGGAATACAAGAAAAATACAAAAATGGTAAAGCACTAGTTGGATTGAAATTGTCCTCGTAGCTGGTGGAATGATTCTTCCGGTGACTTTTGCTGAACGCTCACGTTCGTTCCCCTTCCTCCCATTCTAGTGCGTTTTACTTCATTATCTTTCGTCTCTGCGGCGAGGCAAAAAAGGCACGGCAACATTTCGCTCGTAATGCGTGCAATCTGTTTCGCCGGCGTATCGGAGTCATCAGCCGCAATTTTTCCTGATCGTCGACGGGCAACGTATGCGTCGGCGGGTCTCTCGTTTTCTTCTTGGCTCGCGTGTCGAAGTAATGGTATGTACAGAAGGAGGATAATCTTAGGGGATACCCGTCGCCGTCGAGCGTTCTTGTGGGATCATAATGTGTAAAAGGAAATCGCTTTACTTTAAAGTAAATGGTCGGGGAGGCCGTGGAGAGCGACGTGCGTGCCCAGCCTCGTGTGAACCACCACCGGTTTCCTTTCATTCAGCTAGTTTCTTCATCGCGAATGTCGCACGATTCCGCCGCCCGATTATCGTTGTGCGAGCATCATCGCCGTGGAAAAAAAGGCCTGCCTTTTCGCGATACTACGCCGCCGCTCCGGGAAGTTTAACGGGAATCCCGGAAGCCATTTTCGACGGGAACGACGTCAACCCTTCTACACACCGTCTATTTGTTCCTCTAAACACCTTACACATTTTCACCGTGGCAGAAATTCATTGTAAAGACGTCGTGGTTACAGGCTTCGCACTAAAATCGTAGAATGACCCATTCAAAATCCGGAATACGTTTATAACAGCGAATGAATGGGAGCGGGACAGGGTTCAAAGTTTTCCGGTCAGTTTTCCCAAGAAAGTCTCGGAACGAGGTAGAGAGATCGAAGATTGCCTCCTGGACAGGACTGCCCACTTTACGCCCGAATAGCGGGTCGGTCGGCTAGATAATGGGATTGACCGTCCTCCGAGTAGAACAAGGTAGTGAAGCTGTCACTGGGAAAGAGATGACAGTGGGCCGGGCCTCGTGTCACCATGGTATCAGGATCCCTTTGATCGCACCGATAAAACTATCCCCAGAAAATTTTCGTTCCCCTAATCTGATGCCCGGAACACCGAGACACCCAAAGTGAAACCAAAACTTTGCTCGTTACACCCTCACATTCGAGAACTATTGAAAACATCAAAAAATTAGAATTTCGTTGGAGAATTTCTGTTGTTGATTTTGACTGTCTCGTTCTTGGTGAACTGGAGCATTGTTGCCACATATTTGTAAAGCTAAATGGGGTTTGAGGAGTTCGATAAATGTAAAAAAAAGTAAGAGCATCAACCTACTGTAAAGAAAATTGGAATTGGTGTGCAACGTGTGCCCGAGGTCGAGCGATCTCGGCCGGAATTGCTGTGTAAAGTTTTACGAGACAGGCTGTGGTCGATCGGCGGCCGATTCGTTACGATTAACACGTTGCAGCTTGTTCTACGACGGGACCCGTCGTTCCCGTTGCACCTGGCAAACATCGGCGAACGATCAGGATCCTGCTAATAAGATCATAAAGGTCCCAGGGCCGGCGGATCTCCCGCGGAAGCCCGTGAGATCTTGTCTATGACAAATTGCGCATAAGCCCGCCGCGGATCGCGCCGTAAAAGCGGGGCCGTTGATCGATTCCCAACGCGGCGATTTTCATCGCGATATTACCGGCGCGCGAATCACGCGTGTTCGCCAATTACCGCGAAATTTGCATGCCTCTCGCCTCCTCGTCTCTCGCCGCGTCCTCAAATGTTGTTAATGATGATGCGAACGGGCGGCCGAACGCCGAGCGGTGTCCGCTGTAAATCAACTTTTAATTGCGACGCCTTTCGATCGGGCCGCGACGCGACGCGGCACGGCGACGCTGTAAAACTGTTGCTAATACTCGGAACATGCGAACGAACGCACACGCGGAACATGGGAGCCCCGCGAACGAAATATACGGTGCCGGGGAAAAAGGGTACCATTTTAGTACCCGCAGCTACCGTCCGACACTTTTTCCCCTCGCCTTCGTTTTGGTCCCGTTCCGAGGAGCAAACGCGAAGAAACTCGCTTTAATGCGACCGGTAATCCCGAACTTGCGTCGCTGAATTTACGGGCGCCTGAGCCCGCAATTTATTGTACAGTAAAACTGTGATTGTTCCTGGGAAACGGGATGCTACCGAGATAAAGCATCCTGCTCTGCATCTAAGATCGCAGTATTTCTCGTTCGGTCGTTCCCGATGATATTTTCAAGACGTCGCGCGGACAGTTTACTGTTCTAAATGTTGCGCGTGCAAATTGTCTGTACAATAGGACCTGCATTTGCATCGATAATTTGAATACTGATCCTTTGTATTTTATGAAAGCAAGAGATGGTCGTAATGAAGAGGCTCATTCGTTTTTCAGATTTGGTCGGGAACGATGATGATTCTGCGAATCGATCAGTCCGAGTGAACCGCGGCCGGGTAAATAATTTGACTTTGGTATAATTGAACGTTCCGGACGCACGGTGGAAGACGATAACAACGAGGCCGTCGTTGCACCATCCAGAAGGCGAGTCGTTACCGAATTATTTCGAGGAGAGACTGACAGCCGGTACCAAAGCGCGATGGTTAGGGGCCTTCACGGACAATGCGAATCTGTAATTATAAGCGCGCCGTCTTCTGGCTGCCAGTTCGCCCTCCCCCCGTTCTTCTTCTCTTGTTCCCTTCCCTCCTCTGATGCCCTAGCACCTTTTCTTTCTTTTTCCCCACGTAAAATCTCTTGCAGACCCGTATTATCGCCTTAAATCAACAGAGGCCGCTCCTAAGGCCGGTGCCAGCAAGGCCCGAAAGGAGTTTCGTGGCCATGGACGGGCCCCCGAAACCGGGAAGATGGCACGAGAGGGACTTTAATAGTAGGTCTCGCATAATAACCGACGTCCCGGGGCCCCAAACTGATTGTCATTGCAGTAGATTCGATCACGTGAGTCGGCACTGTCAGTGTAGCGCCAGTGGCGTACGGAAACCTATCGATTCGGATGAAGAAACGGGAACCGGGACCATTTGATGGTCATTCCCTTGATGCCGGTGAACGTATGGTGTCAATGATTCAGGTTTACGAAATTTTAAAGAACTCTTCGGGCATACCAGACTTCCTCGATTTTCGATCACTTTTGGTAGGATATCTTTGATTATCATCGATTAAAAGTGTAGAACATTCCTATAAATGTTAAAATAGTTACTCATTTTTTTTTTTTTTAATTTTGTTGGATCTTTATGCAAAACAAAAAATGTTTGCATTGAGTACAAGACACGGGAGCCAAATAAAAATTTCATTCTTCCTTTAATTATCTTATTAAGGTGACACTAATACACTGGTGGCCTTAAATCTTTTCAATACCTCCACTATTTTACATTGCACATACCCATTTTTGTCATACATGCATAAAATCCGCAGTCTACTCATTAATTATTCATTGAGAAATTAAGAGACTGAAGAAGTCGTCTTCCAGAAACTGAACTTATGGCATCATCTGTGGCAATCTAAAGCAACCTTATCGATCTCGACAAGTCGCAGTCGATGAATCAAATTTATTTTTAACTATTTTAAACACTAAATAATATTTTGATGCACTTAATGCATTACATTAATTATTCACTGTTCCGCAAACAATTAACTGTCCCGTAAATTCCATTCATGGTCGGCTAAATGATGTATTATCTTAATATTTTTTAATGTCTTTGTGATCCACTAAGATTAATCGAAATAATATAACTTTTTAAACATGTTCTCTAATTTTTTCTATACTTCGCCGATGTAAATTAATGAAAATGTGATCACCTCTACTTTATCTTCACGAGGTATTTGTTCTTAATTATTTCAAACAATTATTGAAACATTTTCCAGTAATGTCACAAATGATTCTTGCCGTTTTACCCATAAGAAATAATGAAAAATCGGTAAGAAATATTTGCAGCGTAAATTTTTAAAATAGCGCCACTTCATGTAGCAGCAAAATGCTCAAACTGGTAGACATACGTTACCGACAGATGGGTACAAACATGTGACGGATGTCGATAATGTAAATTTCTATTTTATAACGTGTTCCAAAGCACCGACGAGATGCTACTAAAGACTGCCAGCCCCTGTGCTATTCAGCGAGACGAGTAACCGGGCACGACTGGGCGCGGGGATAACGTGGAAGTTACAGTGATCTGGTATACCACATCGC